>JAHSPW020000011.1:6325000-6925000 GCA_019985065.2 Arctostaphylos glauca | reverse complement strand
TGAACAATTCCAATCATTAGAGCGGACCCACACAGGCCTAGTACAAAACAGCAAACTGCAAGTAAGCCACGTCAGAAGAAAAAAAAGGAACTACTTTTTTATTGAAGTGAGATAGTAGTATAAAAGGACATCACACTATACGTATCCTTCACCAAAACACAAGAAGAAGGAAAATGCTACTCCCTTCAATCACACCCTCAGGTGTGGGACCCAGATGGGACCCACCCCACCTACAAATAAAAAAAACCCTAATTTTTTATTTTTCCCTAAATTTTAACTCTCTCCTCAGCTTTAGAGAGAGAGACAAAGAGGAGGAAGATGAAGGGGTCGGCAACCACCACCGGCGACATCCTCTGCTCGCCGCAACCTCCATTTGCTCAACCCCCTGCAAACCGAATCAGCCCAACCAAGCTACGAACCAAAGCCGCCCAACCCCTTCGCGACTCCCGTTGTCCCGTCCAACTCCTCCACCGCCCACCAAACTCCTCCACCGCCCAACCTCGCTACAAACTCTTTCTACTGTGTTTTCTTTTTTTTAACAGAAATTAGGTTTCTATTTGCATTGTCTTGTGCTGCGGATTTTGTTTTCTGCTATCGTTTTTACATGTATTTGTTCCCACGGAAAATTGATAAAACTATGACCATGATTTCTAGTCTCCAGCTGGAAAAGAAACGCTATTCAAATTTTAGGCTTCAATCAAAGGTTAACAGGCCAAAGAACACCTAATCGGATGACAAATACATGTTTTGAGGGTCCAATCACAGCCTTCGCATAGGTCAGTTCGGGTCGCCGTGTTGGTCACGTCCGGCCGGTGGCTATGGTGGTCGCCGGCCCCTTCTTCCTCCTCCTCCTCTCTCTCTGGGTAATGCGCTGGGTCTGAATTTTGGGGGGGGGGGGGAAATTAGGATTTTTTATTTTTTGGGCTATATAGGATGGGAGTGGGCCCCACTAGGTTGTGGTTTGGGGTGTAAAAGGGGGTGTGTTGGTAGCATTATTGCAAGAAGAATTGAAGCTATTCTCTAACGGAAATGCTACACACACACACATATTGACACCCCAAATGACACCCCACCACTCTCTCTCTGACACGTACCCCCAACAACTCTCCTCTCTCTCCTCCCTACCCACCCGTCCCTTCTCTCTCACTCAACCTTCCCTCCCTCCCTCTCTCTCTCTCACTCAAGTCACAATCATGTTTATTTTTCAAATTTTTTGTATTTATTCAATTTTTTTACCTTTAGTCAGTTTTTTAATTTATTTGTAGACATTGTTTTATTTTTTAAAATATCTCATCAAAATAAATTAATAATCAGACAATATTATTAATTCGTCCAAATGAGATAAATTAATAATCAGAAAAATTAAAAAAGGGTTCACTACATGCAAAAAAAAAATTCCTAAATAAGGTCTATTTCGACTTATATTGTTTGATTATTGATTTGTTTCAACAAGATATTTAAAAAAATAAAAAATTATGTTCAAAACTAATTTTTTTTTGTAAATAACAAAAAATAAGTCAAAATGAATCCTGTTAACTTATGTTTTGTTAAATATATACAAAAAGCAATTAAATAAATAAAAAATTAACAAGATTCATTTTGGCTTATTTTTTGTTATTTACAAAAAAAAATTAGTTTTGAACATAATTTTTTATTTTTTTAAATATCTTGTTGAAACAAATCAATAATCAAACAATATAAGTCAAAATATACCTTATTTAGGAATTTTTTTTGCATGTAGTAAACCCTTTTTTAATTTTTGGACCAAAAGTTATGTTTTTAAATACTTTTCACCAAAAATTTAAAAAATATAATTTTTTTATCTAAAAGTTAAAAAAATTACGATAAAAAAATAAACATAAACAAGGTTTGTTTCGATTTATTTTTTATCTTTTATAATTTTTTTAATTTTTAGATAGAATTTTTTATTCTTTTAAAATATTTCATCTTGAATTAATAATATTGTCTGATTATTAATTTATTTTGATGAGATATTTTAAAAAATAAAACAATGTCTACAAATAAATTAAAAAACTGACTAAAGGTAAAAAAATTGAATAAATACAAAAAATTTGAAAAATAAACATGATTGTGACTTGAGTGAGAGAGAGAGAGAGGGAGGGAAGGTTGAGTGAGAGAGAAGGGACGGGTGGGTAGGGAGGAGAGAGAGGAGAGTTGTTGGGGGTACGTGTCAGAGAGAGAGTGGTGGGGTGTCATTTGGGGTGTCAATATGTGTGTGTGTGTAGCATTTCCGATTCTCTAATGGCAATTGAAGTACTATTTTATCTTATTTTTTATTATCTTATCTAAATTATTTACTTTTTTATTGTTAATCTATAAATATCACATCAATGTGGATCAACCTTTCAAAAATAATATCCCCTCTTATCTTATCTCTCTTCAATAACTTATCCTTTGAAAATAATTTTTCATCCAATCGGTCCCTAAAAGATAATCAAGTCTCTTTTGTATTAAAAGGATATAAGGATAGGTTATGTAGCACGGACACTCTTCAAAGATTTTTGTACCCCTGTCGGATATTTTGGGAACATGGACACGTCAGGGATACGCCAAATGGCGTGTCTCATTAATTTAATTTATGTTTCGAAGGGGGATATGCGGGGGACAGAACGAGGACACAGATTGGGACACGACAGAGGTAGATTTATTACTTTTTTAATTTTTTGGAGCCAAATATATTATTGCGTAATATATGAATCAAAATTGCAATTAAAGATTTAAAACTCTAAAATGTCCAAACAAATCTATGGTTCATCTCCATCTCCATAGTGATCTCTAGTACAATGGAACATTTCTTGCTCTACAAATATATATTTTTTTCAATATATTTAATTTTTCAAACATAATACATTCATTCAGGACATCTCATTAACTTGTGTTATTGTTTTGTTTGAGTAGTATTAATGTTCATTCATTAATCATTATATAGTATGTATGTACATATATATTATATGTAAAAAAATTATCGTGTTGCCGCCGTGTTTGTATTTTTATTTTTTTCAAAAATTCTGTACCTGTGTCCGTGTCTGTATTTGTTTCAAAAATTATTTGTTTACAAAGATCACAAGACAAGCTTAAAGACCGTAAGAGAATTTCTAACATTGAGAAAAACTTGTTAGCCTCACCATAAAAAGTTGTCTTGGTGGAAAATAAGTATTGCCTATAATTAAGTAATAAATCAAATAAAGAAATTGTAATATTAAATATTATATACATACTTCACTATATCTATATGATGATTAGCACAAGAAAATAATCATTACGATGGATTTCAACTTAATATAAAGCTCGCAAAAGATATCAATCAATTTCAATCGCTATTATTGGAGGTCATGACATTAAAAATATAGGAGTTTGAAGCATGAAAAATATTAATAAGTTTTTGGGCCCATAATGCTTAAGAAAGAAATTAACAATGCTAATCAACAATAATAATGCAACTCAAATATTCCAAAAAGTATTTTGAAAAAATTATTTTATTATATAATGGAAGCAATCAACAATTATTGCTCAAAAGATCAAGCAATTTTACATGTGAAGACAGTACAATCAATTATAATGCTAACTTAAATAATACCGTGACAACGTATACAATATTGACTTGCATTATTTTTTAGGAGAATTGTAGCGATTGAAAGTAATATGTAGTTATATATATATATATATATATGTGTGTGTGTGTGTGTGTGTGTGCATTTATAAAAATTTATTCTCTCAACTATCACTAATAGAGCCGATCTCATAAAAACAATTAAAGTATCAAAGTATTAACAAAAAGTTGATTTTTTCACACTCATTTTAGTTTCATGCACTCTTTTTTTGTTCTTACTATACTACACTTACAATTAACTAAAAGTAAATAACTTATATTTTTTGTATTTGTTATTTTTGTGTCATTTTTTATGGTTTATTTGTTTGTCTCAACAAAAGAAATATAAAAATTATAAAATTATGTTCAAAAGCTTTAAAAAATACTAAAAACAAAAAAATCTAAAAAAAAATGTTATTTTGAGCTTATTTTTGTGTGTTTTTTATTTTTTTAATTTTTAAACATCATTGTATATTTTTCTAAAATCTAGACGAAATAATAATCATAAAAAAAATTTATACAAAACAATTTTATTAAATAAGGATAAAAAATAATTAAACTATAATTCAATAATTACTGTGAAGTAAATAGATCACAAATAAAAGAAAAACATTAACAAAAATTGCATGCAACAATTTGTTGTTCATATAATTCTACAAAAGTTTAATTTTTAAATTATTTAAGATCTATTTAGCTTGTAGTAATTATAAATTATTATCTAATTATTTTTTTATCTTTATTTGGAAAATAAATTAATTTTTTTATGGTTATTAGTTCATTTCGACAAGAGATTTTAGAAAAGTAAAAAATAATGTCCAAAAACTAAAAACCAGTTAAAAAATAAAAAAAACTCAAAACGTTGATTTTTAGACTGATTTTTGTTTTTAGTAAATTATTTTTTAACTTTTGAACATAATTTTATATTTTTTAGATTTTTCTTTCGTCGAGGTGAATAAATAAATTATAAAAAATGATGGAAAAATAACAAATAATTTTTTTAAACAAAGACAAAAAATAATTTTTTAATTAATTATGAGGATAATGTAGTAATTTAAACATATATTAATAAATAACAATTTTTTTTTTTTTTTAAGAAGACGGAGTTCTATAACCAGCCATGTGAGTTGAGGATTCTACTGAGATTTTCAAACGTGGGTTTAGGAAGGAGGTATGTGTGTGAATGATGAAGAGGAAAATGATTGTGTGGGGGTGCTTCCCTATACCATGGGCCTAATGGGTTGGGCTAACTTCAAAGAGAAAATGTTAAATGGGCTCAAGGGAAAGTGGTCCAAATAGATTGGGGTTAGACTTAGGTTTGGACCAAGTGGCCAGATAAAGCTATGGGCCTAGAAGGAAATATATTGGGCTGAATTTGAGTTAGGTCCAACACAATCCCATGTTCCCAATTTGCATTGTGTAACCCAAATGAAATTCATGCATACAAAATTTATGTATTAAAATGAATAGATGCATGATCAATTACTGAAATGGAAAATAAATGTTAAAAAAATTCCTTTATTAAATTTCAAAAATCTAGGTCCGTACATAAAACTTGTACAATTACATGTGTTATTAGACTTATTCCCTACAAATTTAGCCCCATATTTATTTATTTATTTTCGTATTGTAGTTTGAGCTCCTAAAGGGTCTTAAACTGTGAACTTTGGGCCGTAGCAGAGTAGTTTGTCTTAGACCGGGGTTTTGAATATGTTCTTCAGGGCCCAATATAGCAAGGAAAGTAGGCCAATCCCATTAGGCAAAGTAGGCCAATCCCTTTTTGAGAATTATTGTTCCTTTATTTTTGGTCATTTTCTTCAATATTGTATTTCGTATTAATTTTGACCTATATTTATATACTCTTACAATTTTCTTCACCGAGAAAAATGAGAAAAAAAAAATCTGAAAAAAGAGTATTAAAAATATCACAAAATATTATATAACACCCATTATTTTTTATTTTTAACAAATAATAATAATTTAGCTCAAATTCAACATGAAACCCACAGATTCATAGAGAACACAAAATCCTCCAGGATAAACTCTACCCACGCCAACAAAATAACAATAGTGATAGTAATAGTAGTAATAATCATGATAATACCAATATTAAATTCTTTTAGAGCGTAATAACATATGATATCCCTCCGTTTTATTTTATTTGTCTAGTTTCGTTAGTCATGTATCTAATTGAATCAATGAATAACAAATTGCTATGAATTTTTTTAATAACCAATTACAAGAAATAATTATTATGCTTAATTGCAAAGATAAATTCTAAAATTGTTGCAGCAATGTGTTTTGGAAGAAATAGAGCCAATTTATCTTGCACTCATTTTTTGAATTATTGATTGTTAGATTATTAGAGGGGCAATATTATTTCATTTGGCCTAAATTATTTATTTTTTCTGATTTTTTCCCCTCCGAATAATTGTTTCCCCCATGATTATAGACCTAACCAACTATATGAAAGTTGACAGATGGAGTTGACCCTATCAGCTTCATTTCTATTAGCAATTAATGTCGATCTTATTATCACCCATAAAAAAAGAGTCTATGTTTTAGCCGGAATTGTTGGTCTGTTTGGTTCTTTTTCTCTACTTTAGATGAAAACTACAAACATGAAAATGACTTCTTTTTATAACCGAGATATTTCGCCGCTTTTGAGATTGTCCTCGACCTAATGTCAACTAGTATTTGGAGTCCTAAAGCCAACAACTAGGCAAATCTCCAGTGGCCTCTAGTGGACGGAACTAGGATTCGACGTTTGAATTATTGTAACTTTATTTTTGGTCATTTTTTTCAATATTGTATCAATTCGCTTATTTTTTTTTAGATTAATCATTCGTATTGACGTAAGAAATCTAGAAAGTAAAATATTATGATTAAAAATTCCAAAATATTCACCAAAGACAATTTTTCATTATCTTTAATATATTTAATATCAGCTTATCTGTATTTTTTAAAATTTTGACCTATATTTATATACTCTTACGATTTTCTTCATTGAGAAAAATGAGAAAATAAAAAAATTGATGAAAAAATATAAAAAAATCACAAAATATTATATAATACCCATTATCTTTTAAAAAAATAATTTAGTTCAAATTTAACGTGAAATCCAAAGATTCATAGAGAAAACAAAACCCTCCCCAATAACTCCTACCCATCCCTAGCAAAATAACAATAATAATAGTAGTAGAAGTAGTAATAACAATGAAAATACCAATTTTAAATTCTTTTAGAGCTGGTAATAACATATGCTATCCCTCCATTTCATTTTATTTGTCTAGTTTCTTTATTGGTGTCTCTAATTGAATCAATGAATAGCATAATACTATGAATTTTCTTAATAACCAATTTTAATTATTATGCTTAATTGCAAAGATAGCTTCTACAATTGTCATGTCATATATTTTGGGGAAAAAATACGTTTCAAGTTTGCAGCAATGGGATCACTAAAAGTTTGTTCGATCGTTAATTTCAAGACTCTAAGGATTAGTCGGCAACGGATGAGATATACCCCAAATTGACCGGATAGCTTATTTATAAAAAAGAATATTTTCAATAAAATAAACGCATCGTAGATACATAAATCGTTTGTTTGTTTGTTTATTTATTTTTTGTAATGGTGCATTGAGATGCATAGTTCATCACCAAAAAACAAGCAAAATTCCTAGTAATCCAACATATTTGTTCTGATTTTTCTCCCATCCAAATAATTGTTTCCCCCATGATTATAAACCTAACCACACCATGAAAATTGACAGATGGAGTTGACCCTATCAGCCTCAATTCTCTTAGCAATTAATAATGTTGATCTTATTATCACTCATAAAAAAAGAGTATTTTTAAGCCGGAATTTGTCAGTTTGGTTCTTTTTCTCTGCTTTAGATGAAAACTACAAACATGAAAATGACTTCTTTATAGCCGAGATATTTTCCTGGTTTTGAGATTGTCCCGGACCTAACGTCAATTAGTCTTTGGGGTCTTAAAGTTAACAACCAGGCAAGTTTTCAGTGGCCTCTAGTGGGCAGAACCAGGATTCGACATTTGAGGGGGGCCGAATTTAATTTGTGAGGACCAAAATATATATATTTTTTATAATTTTTAAAATTTATACATAGATCTTAAAAGTTTTTGAAATTTTTTTTTTTTGGGGGGGGTGGGCCTCTCGTGGTCTCGATGTAGTTCCTCTCTTAGACTTCTGGTAAGATTCAACCTCATAACTTTTGAGGATAAATCACTTAGTCACTCTCTGTCCTTCTACTGAACCAAACCCGTGATTTAACATGAAAAGGACTTAGTGATTGATTGATGATAATTCTCTTATCTTCAATGGCTTTTTTCCGCATCTTTCTCTATCATTAACATTTCAACATAGCACCAGATGCCTCTGTGAGGATATAAACTAAGTTGAAGTTACAGTTCGAGTGTAATCTTATTTTCAAAAGGACAATTGATGTTGAACTCTTCTATTGAAGCTAGTTACTACTTAGGATACCCTTTCTAGGTCAAAAAAACATTGAATATGGACGATCACTAGCTATAAGTCATTTTCGATATGTTTTGACAACTTTATTTGGGACCCAAAACATAGTTTCAATCACTGAACTAATGAGAGTTATATATCACACGATACCTAAAAAGAATCAATTGACTCAGTTGTATTTGTGATAGCTTTCATATCACACATTTGCTCCTCGGGTGTTCATATCTATGTCCGTGTCTTTTCCGCGGTATTTTCCTCTTATGGGCCAAAAATAATCTTAAAAATCGTGGAGCGTAGACGGAAAGCAAGGTCTTCTTTACAATGATTACTTATGTAATCCATCATGTCGTGTAAAATAAGCTTCACTATAATTTCATTTGATGATTTGAACCCTTCATTTTTAAAAGTATTATTTTGTCTATCATTCATGTATTAAATTAATTGGACATCAGTATTCGTTCAAACAAAGTGAACATGTCATGTCACAAGATAAATTGACAAATTAATTCTAAACTGTTTTCTCTTCAGATAAATACAATCTGACTAAGTCTTTATCCATATTCAATTGGCTTTATTTTTAATATGAATTATAAACATATAAGACTCACAAAATAAATAGTTCAAATCGTCAAATAATTAAACAATGAAATTTTATTTTACCTCATGTGAAAAACCACACAATGTTGCATCACATGAGAAGATCACCATTGGAGGGGTTTGGATGGAAGTCAAAAGCAAGATAGGTTGAAGAAAGAAGTTAAAGGGTGGGGAGGATTGACTAGCTACACTCCATTGAGGAAGCTAGCTAGAAATCAGAGCTAGAAGTTAGGGTTTGCTCTTCCCAAACTAACCAATTTTGGTATCTTGTCAACTCTATTTTTCATTTATTTTTCATCTTCTTGGGTAATTGTGGTTTGTTTGTTAGTTTAAATATCTGAAAGTGCCAACATAGTTGGAATGCCCTTTTCTCTAATTCTCAAAAATACCCGAAAGAGTTTGATTCAAGTAGTTTTTCATAAATACTGATAGGAACAGTTTTATAAAAAATTGATTGGATCAAGCACTACTCGATAATATTTTGAACTGATTTCTTGTGGGTACTCTTAAAAACATGTTTTAAATACATTGAACCGTTTGGATCATCAATACTTGATCAGAAAATAGGAAGCCCTCATTTTAACAAAATGAGAAATCCCTTATTAAAAGCTGTGTGTGTGTGTGTTTTTTTTTTTTTTTTTGGGGGGGGGGGGGGGTGTACCATATATTCAGTTTATACATAATTACATACATATACCATACTTGATATACATACATATGTGTTATATACTCAGCACATGCATACATACATGTTATACATAATTATTCCTCAGTATATAAACCTATATACATACATACATGTGTGTGTGTAGGTTTATTAACATCGGAATACAACTCTTGAGCATGACACTTAACAAGTTTGGTAGTAAGCAAAAAAATCAAGGTACCACTGATTTGCGACTCCATAATGTTAAACAACCAAACACAAATATGAGCATCATTAGCATGCCAATCATCATACGTTGATTTAGACTCTTTAGAAGGATCATCTGTTAAGCAATAATATTGTTTCTTTCTCATAAAGTATAACTCAACAGTCTTCACTCACGGAGCATAATTTTTTCTATTTAACCACATCAAAGCAATAGAGCCAAAAAAGAATTAGTTAAACTAGCAGGACGAATAAAACTAGAAGCCATGGTAAACAAAATAAGATAATAGAGGTAGATCAACAACAACCTGCTAATAAATAATCAACAACTGAGCACATGTCTATTATTTATTTCAACATAATTGCCAGCAACATCATATGAGCTGAACAACAGACCTTATATCATTCTACAATGGCAAATGTCCAAAGTAAAAAACCCAACAAAGTTAGAAGCATCTAAACTAAAAAAAAATAAAAAATTGAAAAAGGATTGGGATCAAGAACTATTGTATATCAATCAGACCATATCGAAACACCAAAGAAATGATTGTACGTTGCAGATCTGATGGTATATAGAATGAAACCCTAGAGTCAACACCATATCTCAACCTTTTAATTTTGAGGTTGATGGAACAAAATCAAAAAACGAAAAAGGATTGATGTTCGCGACGGCGGTGTGTGGCGAAGAACGAGATATTATAGGACAATTCGCAAGCATAAAGTGAAATTACAAGCAGACAATGAGTGAGAAAACCTAAAATCGCGAGCGAGATTGTGAAGAACAAAACCCAAGAGACAACGACTATGAAGGCGACGCTGCCAACGAGATCAAAGCTAACCGACAGCGAGGCGGTGGGTGGTGATAGTAGGTGACAGTTAGGGTTTTGTTTATATACACTCTGACACCATGAAAGTGTTATTAGATTAATCACAAAGTATTTTAGGCTTTCTTATCGCTTAACCCTTACATGCATACAGTATATAGATAATGAGTACAAGACAAAAGATGCATATACCCTCACGCTAAACACACACATATAATAACTCTTAATAAGGACGATGCACCAAAGATTCTCTTTCTCTGTGGATTAATGACTAATTTCTCTCCAAATATGTGGCCATGTGACAAAAAGAGATATGGAGTCACTGGATACTGTCCTGGCGAGTGGGCATTGATGTTGAATGATGGCGAATGCAAATGATGGTATCATGTTGAGTGCATATGAGTGCTCAAACAATGAGCACTAATATCTTGGTTGGAGATGTGGACTAGATAGATTTGGATGTCATGGATATGAGTCATTCTATAGTTTCTGAGACAGACAGAGGATGTCGAGCTAGTGGGCTCCATTGGGCTCTACATGAGATCGACCAAGAGCACATACTTGATAGCAAAGACAATTTTTGAGGATATTGTTGACGGGATGCAACTCATATTAACTCTTGTGTTTAGAAAAGGCATTCAGGTGTGGATGCAGGTTAGATGCAATGAGGAGCGCATACAAAAAGATACAACGTTGCAATTGAATTAATTCTTGCATCAGAAATTCTGTCAACATAACACTAGGTGTTGAAGGAGAATGGACTTTAAGTGAGATCATTGTGACCCCTCCATTCTTTTTCGTAAATTTCTAAATATGAAGGGAAATACTTACTTGGAACAAATACTCTGGCGAAGGAGTGTGACACTGTGGTGAGAGGGTGTAGATCACTAGGCGATAAAAATGAGATCTGTCATAAGACCTAGTACAGCAAGAAGTCATTCATGAGTAAGCGAGTGGTGTGTCCCATTATGGGAGTGCAATGAAGCTCGATGAAAGGTATAGGTCGTCAACAAAGATAAGTATCAACCTCTTCTCAGGTGAAGTGTGAGACTACTAGTAAAATGAGCCTTTAGTGTGAGCATAGGGTTGCTAAGTTGGTTCACTAGAGCCCAAGACATGTGCGACACTAGAGTGGCAGATCTGTAGTAGGATGAAGCGATAGGTATCACATGGACCACACGCCGCACCAGGTCAGTAGTAAGATGAGACGATAGGTACCACGTGGACCACACATCGATTTGATGGGGTGGTTGTTGGGTCCCACCCATGCAAGGCCGGCCTCAGGGTAAGCCCTTAGGCTCGGGTAACTCCCGGTGCGGGGCAATTTTTCTTTTATATAATTATATAAAAAGGCAGTAGAAATGCACCAAAAAAAATTATAATTCATACTATGTGAACAACCAAGCTGAGGTCGGACTTGAACAATCCAAATGTCGGGGCTGATATTGCACCCATGTGAAGGGCGGAAGTAACTTAGAATTGGCAACCCATGTGCTGGAAATGGTTGGTGGCTTCTAGAAGATCGTATAAGTTAGATAACCTCCATTGTTGACCCTTTGTGATTTGGGAAAATTTTCCCAAATCTCATGCGTGAAGGCTCATTAAATGGCCTTGGATGCGTTCTTCCTTCCTCTGCTATAAATAGTCATTGTATATGCAGAGTTGATCATCATAGCAAGGAAAGAGAACACATAGTGAGTTTAAGCAGTGGAAGCTTCTCCTTCAAGAGGGAGCAGAGCTCCTCCTCCGATAAGACTTTGGTGAGACTTCGGTGGGGTAGGGAAAGGAGGTGTGAGTTGAGAGTAAAATTAGAGTGTATGAAGCAAAGAGGGTGAGAGAGGGAGAGAGTGTTGAGTTTTCATGTGTAAAATTCCTACGATATTTTTTATAAATATTATAATTCTATTTGTTGGCATATCCAGTTGAGAAATCACATAAATTTTTCTTGTATCTATGTATTTATATGTATATTTATAATTGATCCTGAAACAAAAAGAATTGAGACACCATATAAGGGTAGTTCAAAAGCACTAAATAGTTACACCAACATTTCAAATCATTTCACTAGGATGAATGTGACACCAACATTTCAAATCATTTCAACACTATTTGACGAAATAAAAAATAAATTAGTCTTATCTCTATTTGCTTTTGAAACCGAAAGGGCTCATTAGCATTGACTTTGCCTTGGAAGGTTTGTCCACACTACCACAACAAATCTCCATTGACCTATCCAAAAGTAGGGGAATCTAATTGCAATTTGAAGTATGGTGTGTTTCTTACCATTTCTAGGGATTAAGCACTAACTCATTTTCCCACTTTATTTCTTTTTCCCCTTCGCTATGCAATGTACTTTTTTTTTTTTTTTATTATATCCTGATTTTCTTTCCTATATAATTTCTCCTAACATAGAAACTACATGAAGATGGGGTCGGACTCTCAAAAAATTTATAAAAAAAAATTAGAACCTAAGTATAAATTTTAAAAATTAAAAAAAAAAAAAATATATATATATATATATATATATATATATATATATATATATATATATATATATATATATTTTGGCCTCCTCACTTTCCCAAAAAAATTTTGACCCCTCCAAACGTCGAATTCTGATTCCGCTCCTTATAAGCATCCATTTACGCAATAAACTAAAACGTCTACAAAACTTCCTTAATGAATACACCATTTTTTGAATATGTGCTCTTAACTAACTTGATTAAGTTTGTTTGATTAAGGTAGCATCACATCGATATACCATGTTTTTTTTCATTAATTTTTGATCAACAAAATAGAAAAGAATGTATTAATATTTGAAAGTTAAATGTAAAAATTAAAGAAACCACGGTATGACGGCATCACATGAATCCCAACTAGATTTCTCACCTTAACCTTCGACAATTATATGTATCAATATCTTTAAATGTAAATATTAAAGATATTGTGCTCCGATCCCATATATATTAGTATGGTATCGCGCTTGTATATGTATGTATTTATGTCGCAATTCACAACTATAGGTAGGAAGTTGACAACCACATGATCACCCAATCACTCAAATTTTAGTGGGAGAGACTATTGTGTTGTCCCCAACTTGACAAAACCACAAGACTAAATGGTGAACATGGGGCCACATTATTGGTATTTTCTTATCTTTAATTTATTCCTTATAATAGTTTGAACTGATTTTTAGAGGGTACCATTAAAAACATGTTTTAAACATATTGAACGATTCGAATTATCAAATTTTGATTAGGAAATAAGAGGTCCATGTGTTTATCAAATTGAGAAATTTCTTATTAATTTTTTTTTTTTTTTGTATATATAGTGCCCTCCTATGTATGCTTGCATTATTCTGCATATACCAGGGACTAGTACCTAGGTTGCCTTTAATATCCTTCGTTTATTTATTTATTTTCCACAAACAATTATTATCATTTTGAACAAAGAAATTTCTACTATCGTGGGGCCGGTTAGTGAAATTTGCATCTAAGTATATGGCCATAGAAACAGCTAGTTCCTTCCCCAGTAAAGCATCACAAAATCATCTAGAAGGATTAGACCTACGAATTAGGATAAAAGAACTAACAGTAATCATAATTTTTTTTACAGGTTTGTTCGTTTTCAGTTCTTGAGTTCAAAATTTCTCATGTGTTGATAATTTCTGTGAAATCAACCAATACGAGACCTTGTCTCGACTTTAAGTACTGAATTTTCTCGTTAGTAAATCGTAAAATCAATCGAAATGCGAGTAACCTGATCCGAATATACTGAATTTAGAAAAATATAACTGGACATCAACGACGAGTAATAATTCGACAGAGTAGTGTCTCGCATAATATAGTACTTCTGATCAATAGCACAATAGCTTATACTTCCTTGGTATACAGTACCAACGACCTTTTAGAATATTGAGTAATGATAACAAAGATGGTGGTGAACTTCTGTCTTTTTATATCAAACTTAATTGTTTTTTTGAAAAAAACATCTATTTTCGTAGCAAATGTTGATAAATAGTAATACTAAGGCTATGTTTGGTTCAATTGAATCAACGTTGAAATAGATTAATGGAACTGAATAAAATATAATTAGAATGATGATCATTCACATATCCTTATATTTGGTTGTGCGTAAGAATCAAGAAATTAAAATATGACTTGAAATTAAAAAAATGGTTGGGGCTAGGGAAGTATGAACTTGACTTTTGGGGTTTTAATGTTCATGGATAAGAACAAGAGCTGAAGAGTTGAGTAAAGAAGAAGAACAAGAAAATGATCCAATATTACTCGCCACACCATTATACTTGTGCCCTTGAAATTTACGACGTTCTAACTAAACTAATTATTAATAAATTAACCATAAAATGCAAAAAAATAAATAATCTATAAACGATTCAAAATTATTTATTAAATATTTAAAAAGTCGGGTCATTACATGATGGACGAGAACCAATGGTTAAAAATATTGGTGGTTGAGAGCACGGTCAGCATAGGGGTCAGGATCATATCAAAGGGGAAGATTATGTATTTGATAGACTCATCATGACGTGTAGTGCCTAAACTGTTTACGTTGTTGGCATCCCTAGAGGGTTTTGACGTGCCCCTCTATTCTGTAATGTATGCACACTTAATTGATGTTCTATAACGTAGCAATTATCACGGTTACTAAGTAATATTGTTGGCACCCTCAGGTGGGTTTTGACATGCTCTGGATTCAATATCATTTTATTTAGCATGTTCTGGACTGAATGACTTAGTGGTTATGATTTTACTTAAAAATTTCACTTTGGCTCACGATAGTTCGATTTGTTTTCATTGTTGACATCTTTTGATTATCGCACTTGTGTGTGACTATTTTTAATCTAATTGTGCATCATACACTTTATCATAGTATGGACAGGAATGAAGATCTAAGACACCTGACTAACAACAACACGGTGAGCGAGGACTTCATGTAGCCTTAGTTATTTAGGTTTTTTATAAGAAAAAAATTATCAAAAGAACACATGAAGGCAAATAGGTTTTCTTTTCCTTCACTTTACTAAAAAAAATTCGCAACAATTTTTTCTCGTTAATTTCTTGACAAATGAACGGAGTCCTAATGCAAATGTACAATGTTACAACCTGTTTTTTAGTGGTTAAAATTATGGAAATTATATGGGATATAGTAAAAGGAATATAATAGAAGGAAAATTTTATTATAGAGGGGTAAATAGTGTTATAAAGAATTTGTTTGAGAATGTTTTAAGGAATGGAGATAGGATAGATATGAATATGTACATAATATTTTTGTAATTAATAATAATATTCTTATAATTAATAATGTCATTTGTGTAAGTAGAAGAGGATATGGAAGGGGATAACATAACGGCCCGTTTGTTAGAGGTTAAAATTTTAGAAGGGATAAGGAGGATATAATAAGAGGGGGTTATAATAAGAGGGGAGATTAATTTATAAGGGGAGATTAATATTTACTTGGTTTGTTTACTTTTCATAGAAGGGGGGATATAAATATGATTTGTTTGTTTTGTAGTTGATGAGAGTGGATATAAGAGGTTGATAATATAAAATTGTGATAATTTTCTATTTTGCCCTTATACAACTCTTTTGTTATTACTAGTGATTTTCTCAATTATTTTTTAACTTCTATTTGATTTGTTTGAATGAATATAATGTAATCCTCTCTAAGAATTATAAAATAAATTATAAAAAAGTAACATATATTCAAAAAAATTAAAAAGTGAAATTACCCAGTCAAAGTTGATTGATTTTTTTCATATTAAGTGAATTTTTAATAACATTTTGTAATTTTTTCACTTTTCAAGTGTGTGTGTAATAGATGAAGTAAATAAACAAACAAGATTGATAATGGTTTCTAACAAATCAAGAACAGACAAAAAAGATAAAATGAATCTAATTTTTTTTTTAAACACGACAAGATACACTTATAATTATTCATACAAAAATATACGGTAATTATTTTTTACTAGTCAAATACAATATTTTGAATAGCAATTAAATACAACTAAAATAAGAAATTCATATACGGTAATATATTATCCTTGCTTCAGGATCACTTGTTTCCACTCTCTTTTCTTCTTTCCCCCCTCTTTTTCAGGGTAAATTGGTAATTATAAACCCCATATATGATTTAGACACCAAAAATTCTAGCCATGTTTAATACACCTGAGAGTGGATATTTTTATCCATGGATAAGTTATTCAGGGTCCAAAAACACAAACAACTCCTGGATTTCCTTACACCTGGATTACCTTGTCCATGTCAAATTATATCCACCTCTTTTGACTGGTGACAAACAGACCCTAAGGGTAAGAGGAGTAGTGTCTAAATTTTATCCCCCTCTAAACAGATAAAATTTGGACCGCAAATATCTTATCCAGAATCCAAAACCGTTAACAAACTCCAAATATGTCAATTAAAATTGTTATTTTCCTTGCTGTATGAAACATGGAAATGGGAGCCGTGCTGTGCGCAGTGCACAATAGGGTATGTTGCGCATCAAAACACATCATTTTAACTTGCAAAATATTGACTAAAAATTATTCAGTCAGTTTTTTACTGTTCGGACTCCCTGGTCCACCAAACAGGATCATTGTAAATAAAAGTTGGGGTGATTGGCACTTGGACAATATTCGATATAATTGCGGTGATACGGTTATGCCATTGGAATTTTGTGTGAGTGCGTTTTCTGGGTGGAGAAATCTGTATTGCTCTGGAGAACTGGAGCAAAGTTTTGTTTGTGATTGGTCTTTCGGTTCTAGGCTCAGTTATTGACCAACCGAAGAACGAAACATTGTTAGTTACACTGTTCCCAAACATGATCAAACATTGTTTGTACAGGAATATGTAGTTTCTATATTTTTTTGGGTGTTCATTTAGTAAGAAAGTCGTGGAATTTACGTCTCTAGTTTTTCTACTATGATTAATTTTCTTTCAAAATATATTATGTAAAATACACAAGATTTTATAGAAATGTTACTTTTATACTACTTTATTTGCACAATTAAACTATTGATTTTTTTAACTTTCTTATAATTTTTTTTATCAAAAGAATACATGAAGGCAAATAGGTTTTTTTTTCCTTCACTTCACTTAAAAAATTTTCAAGAATAATTTTTCACGATAATTTCTTAACAAATGAATGGAGCCTTAAATGCAAATGTACAATGTTAGCATGTTTGTTATAGTTTAAAATTATGGAAGAGATAGGATGAATATAGTAAGATAGAAATATAGTAGAAAGGAATATTTATTATAGATAGGTAAATAATAATTATAAAGGGTTTGTTGGAGTATTTTTTGAGGGAGGGTGATATGATAGATATGAGTATATAGATGACATTCTCGTAATTAATAATGATATTTACGTAAATATAATAAAATATGGAAAATAGATAAGATACAGATAGGAAGAGGGATGTCCAAATATCATATCAGGTGTCTAAAGTCGCTAACAAATTCGACAACTCTAGATTGCCATATTTAGAGTTCAAATTTTATATCTCTCATTCGACTGCAAGGCCTAGTAAATTAAAGTTGGGGTGATTGGCACTTGGACTCCGTGACATCTATTCCATTTATAAAAGGAGAATACAACTTGGTATATTTTTTTTTTTTTTTTGAAACTTTGTCATGTTTTTAAACTTGTAAAAATTACTTTTCACAAAAGTAGTTTTTACACACGAACAAATTGATACATAATTAACAGTGGGGTAAAATATATATTATCTCAATCATTTAAAAAGAAATTACCCACTCTTTTTTTAAGGTTTAACCCACTTCTCCGCATTCATTTATCATAATATTTTTAAAATTTTATAACCGCCTCTCTCTAAATGTGAACAACCTTCCACTTTTATCAATTTCATTTCTAAAATTATGCTTAAATCTACAACGATTGATACGTATTTCTTTACGTTTTTAGTAATGTTCGATTTGCATACGCAATATTACATGTGCTCGACCTCTAGTGCGATATAATTGCGGTGATACGGTTTCACAACTGGGAAGTTTGTGTGAGTGCGTTTTCTGAAATTAATTGGGTGGAGAAATCTCTCTCAAATTGCCCAAAAGAACTGGAGCAAAGTGTTGGGATAAAGACCCCCGAAACTTTCTGCCACTCCTGTCCGGACCGGACGGGAGTGACGTTCGTCCGTCTGGATGCCCGGCCTCTGAAATTTCTGTCTGGACGTGTAGAATTTGTTTCTATTACGCGCGTTTATTTGTTTCATTTGGTGATTTATTTTTTCCAAAACTCGTAAGAGGTGTTGTGAGTTTGAACGTTATTCGTTCGATTTTCCAAAACAAAGTTTGTTTGGTGATTGGCCCTTTGGTTGTAGACTCAGTTATATATTGACCAACCGACGAACGAAACATTGTTAGTTACACTGTTCCCAAACATGATGAAACACCTTACAACAAAGTCTACTTTATCATCATCATTTTTGTGACTCCTGGGTTTCTCACAGATACCCTTTTCAACTGGTGCCGACTGTATATGCATATATACATGTATCTAAATACATTCAATATATGTGTGTGTGTCCACGCGCACTTGTGCGTGTGAAGAATTCTATATACATCTCTTTTTCAATGTTATCGAGAGCTATAATTAAAACGGTCTTTTTTATGAGGGCTATTGTTTTTCATTACGACAAATTAGTTTTGGTTATACTCTACTTTTTTTTTGTTTGATACTTTGTCGGGTGGGCTTTCAATCAAATACTAGGCGAAGATCAATTCCCGGCCTAGTATATATATATAACACTATAACGGCACTATTTATATTGCAACCAAATCCTGTCTTTAATGAGCGTACCAAGAGAGATAGATGCCCGTTTTCCTAATAGAATCTAAAGTAAATGCTCTGCCTTTGCTTCTCTTATTTAGTTCGGTTATCAAAGAGGAGATGATGTCTGAGAAAAATTAAGTGATTGGTAGGATGGAATTGGACACCCAATCCCATGGCACCTAATCTTTTGTTTGCTCGGCAAAATAGTGTAGGATTATTAGTATCAATTAATATAATCTTATGCAAAATAAAAATAGAGAGAAGTTATCTTCACATTCATAATCTCACTTCATTACTGATGAGTCTGGATTAGATCGGCATTCAATCTCTCAATATACTCAGAACTCGATCGCTCAATACAAGACTATTTGGATTTAGAAACTTGTCAATATATCCCAAACTACCAATTGATGACACTCAGTCTTTCAAACCATTGGTTGCTCGGCCAAAAGAAACCAATCATAAGATCTGCTCAACAATATCCCACAAATAAAGCCCGAAAGGCACTCCATATCCCGAAGACGGAGTCTTTAGTAAATGATTGGCTCCTCCCAAAAAGAAATGAGTAACAGAATCGGAGGTCATCAGACTCCATAATATCCTTTACCATTCAACCTATGAAAGGGATTGTTGGGTTAAGATCAAGATACGTTTTCAAACTGTTCATGATCTAATTTAATCGCTGAAGAATTCTTGGCCAGAATTGGATATATGTAGATGCTTATGTACATAAATATACATAACCCTATATTCTACATAAATAATGGAAGATGCTAAAGCCTATAGGGACGTCCCCACCCCTCATGGCTATACATTTAATGCTTTGGTGTTTGGGAGACTTTTCAAAGAATGCATGATTGTGTAAGACATTGAGTCAAGCATATATTCCTTACTTTCAGAGTTGTTCAATCAAAACTATGATCATTCGCGATCACAAATTCTGTTTAAATTCAATTCAATCCATTTCCAAGTACAAGCATATATGGTTTATTCTCGTAAATTTTTCTTGACCTTTTTTGTTAGTCGCAGTTTGCACCAATTTACGATTGCAAACGAACTGAATTGTTAATGAAATTACTCGAGCTTAGGCAGCTCATCGAAAACCCAATTCACACTAATATTTTAAGGTTTCCTCTTGAAACTCTACTATATTCTAAATGCATTCACCAAACATTACGAATTCCAACAGTATCAACTAAGTTTTTGTGTACAAGTTACAACTAAGAACAAATAGTTCCCTTTCTACGAGAAATTCCTTATTTTGCTAAAATACAAACCTCTTATTTTCTGATCAAATTTTGATGATCTGAATCGTTTAATATGTTTGAAACATGTTTTTAAGGGCATCCTTTAGAAATCTGCTTAAAAAAAATATCGAGAAAGACTTTAATTAATCGATCTAAATAATTTTTCATAAATGTTGACAAGAACAAGCGCTTTCCAATAATATTTTGAGCTGATTTCTCGCGGGTACCTTTAAAAATATATTTTAAACACATTCAACAATTCGAATCATTAAAATTTGATCAGAAAAAGAGAAATCTGTTAAAATGAGATATATAAGGAAGTTTTCTATATATAATTCCACCATGAGAGTTACTTCTCGAATCTGCTCATGTCCTTGTTAAGGATTAGTTTGTAACTTGTACGCAAAATTTGTTCTTGGTGTGCAGAATTACCTTGACCATTGGAATAAATCAGTCCAATTCGGGATAAGGATGCACTGTGGAATAGCACATTTCTTATCTTCTTTTAACACTAATTCTAGTGTTTTTTTTTTTAATCCAAATTCAGAATATTGGATCATTTTAATGATGATTAACCTTAACTTAATCATCCCTAACCTATACCTAATGATTGGGATTATATGCCCCTCACATGGGCTACTAATTAATTAGCTTTTAAAGATCTCTCTCTCTCTCCCCCCATTCCCCGGCCCCCTCTCTCTCCCCCATTGGGGATGTAAGTGGTGGGGTCTAACTTTTGTTTGATGTTGAAGTGCAAGTTGGTTCTACATCGATGTCTCCTAATTCCAAAGGCAAAGTTTCTTGCACAAGTGGGGGAGAGAGGAAGAGAGAGAGAGAGAGAGAGAGGACCACAGTGAAAATAATTCTATTAGAGCTTTGTTTGACCGAATGTCAGTGCCATCCCACTTAGTTGTGTGTGTGACAATGATTAATTTGTAGTTCAAAAACTATTATTTTTTAAAGGCTTGTCTCCTCAAGTTCTTATTAATAACGTAAAGAGTGTTGCTTTTGTCTGGTGATACGATGATTAACTTCTAAAGCCAAGATTAATTAGTTAGTTCAATAATCCCAACGGGTTTGGTCCGGTGGTCAAAGTCGGTGACTTAGAGTTAGAGGTTCGTTTTTTCTTAAGATCTTGACTTCAAAATCTTTCAAATACTAACAACTCTAATGAAACCAATTCATATAAAATGCATGTCTTTAATTAGACCCTCTACTAATGGACGATAAAATCCATTTTCCATTACTAGATAGTAAAAATAGTCTCCAGAAATTAGTAGAAGTGTGTATGAATCGCTAGAAGTTGTCCGGTCATTAAAGTTCTAGTTTCAAAATACATAGAAATGTTCACAAGCCAAGATTCGTACATAAAAATAGATTAACTGGTTGACCCACAAGAATATTTTTAGAGTTAAACAAATGAGGCACTAATGTAGCCTCCATTATGAGAGTTTTAGATCATCAATTGGAAAAAACATAACGGTGAATTTGTTAAGAAGGAAAATAGTAAAGAAAAGGAAAGTGCTAAATAAACCCACTACTCTCTATTGCATCTCTTTGATACAAATACAATAACGATCATGGTGAATTAGTGATCTCCTCTTGTATCTATTGGTACGTCAAGATCCAATTGGTCATAAAAATGTAAGGTGCTGCTCTTTGCGAATCACAACATATCCCTGGTTGGGATGAGTAGATGGTAAACCTACCACTTCACTTTCACTTAGATCTGTGCCACGTCAGTAGGGGAAACAACCCCCCCACCCCCCAACAAAAAAAAAAAAAACAAATTGTACACGAGAGTTTCCCCTCATACGGCTTCAATCATTCTTAGATGCCCCAAGAGGTATCATTTCCTTATTTGTTGGGTTGGTTCACGCGCACAAACAAGCACTGATCATGACAACAAGAAATTATATCCAATAGAGTACTTAGACACTTAGCTATATATGCACGCAAAAGGAATGGAATTATGGTTGAGACTTTCTTTCCCTTATTAGGAAAGGAGGGGCAGGACATTCACAGAGTCCGTGTCTTTCATACCACCACAAGCATGTTCGTTTTTGGCAAAATCCTCTCCTAATCATAAGAGATAGGGAGATTGGATCGAGCCTATCATATTAAAAGAGTAGTAGAAAAAGAACTCAGCTATCTATTTTATTTTCAAATTGATCATATATAGATAGATAGATAAATAGATAATACTATATTTGCTAGTATTTTTTCGAATGTTCCGATAACTAGAAGAAGGACATAGGTTCGAGTCTTTTGGGACCACGTGTGAATTACATGGGACTAGTAATTCGAGGTCAACAGTTTCTTACCACTGTGTTCTCAAGTGAGGATTAAGATCAAGTTATGAATCAAATTCGTCTTGAGAAGCGCCTAAAAATCCTGTTTTGTTGGGATTTTAGGTAATTATAGTGCAGTTTTATGTAGTTGGTATATAGTACGAAAAAAATAACATAATTTTATCCACTTTATGCTTTAAACTATATCATTTTAACTTATCACGCGAATTGTTATTAAAATGTATGAGATCAAAACGTGTAGCTTCAAAAGCAAAAATTAGCAATATCACAATACACGTGCATTATAGGGAACTGTACTACAACTTCTCCGAATCTGTGTTGTTGGGTCTAGTTACATTCATCTTTTTCATCTCCAAGAATTGTTAAATCCCCAATTTCAAATTTTGAAATAATTTCTCCGTCCAGTTTGGACCTTCTGAGCCTCATTTTGGATCTATTTTAATTATCGAAACTATTTATTTTACAAAGTTCATCAAAAAATTCAATCATATCAAAAATTAAAATAAATAATTAGTATTTAATTAATATAATTTTAAAATACGTTTATTTTAAAAAAAAATGAGAATACAGTACTAAATAGAAAACGTGCGTATTTAAGATGAATACATATCGATTAGTTCTTTTACGAAGTAAACGTTCCCATCAGATCATGAAAATAGGAGCAAGGTGCAGCCCAAAAGACCATCCAATTTAATCCCAATGAGTTGTACCCATAATCAAAACTTAGGAGTTTACGTTTTTTTTAAAAGGTTTTCGGTTCAAAATCTTCAAGTTCTATCATCTCTTATGAAGGTCAATCCATGCAAGTAGACAATAAATGGGATCAGCCTCCTAAAAGTAAGTCGATATGCGCATTAACTGATTCGGACACTCTGAATTATGAAGGAAAAAAAATAACGAAAAGTGTATATTTTTATACAGACGTATAAATAAACTAAATATACAAAAAGAAAGATAAAAGTACTTGAGAAAAATATTTTAATTTTTTATCAATAAAAATTAGTGGTGTTAATACAAAATTAATAATAATAAATATCTATTAAATAATTTATAAAATAAGAAAAGTCAGTACTATCAGAAACTAAAAAAAATCCTGCATTTATCTCTTCGTGGAGGTCAACGGCTTTGAGAGGAAAAAAAACGTCACCTTAGACGTCAGTTTCCAGCCCTTTAAGTACCAACCAGTTTTATCAACCAACGTGTCTCTTCATTCTCTCTCTCTCTCTCTCTCTCTCTCACACACACGCACACAACCAAACTCCTCAACAGAACGAGCTCCACACGCCATGTACGGACACAACCACCACTCACTAGTCAATTACACCTCGGCCGATCTCAACGGCAACTTCCCGTTGCTCGACGTGACAGCTCCGCTGCCACCTCTTCTCATCCCTCCGACCAACGAGTTCGACCTCATGACGGCAGCGATGAAGCCGGAGATGAGTTACAGCTGCAGCAGTGGGTGCAGTAGCTACGGATCACCAAACTCGCTCACTAGCTACTCCATTCCGAGTCCGAGTTTGATGCAGAGAAGCATCAGCAGTCTCTCGCTTCAGAAGAATAATAGCGTCAATGGCTTTCGTCAGCTAGTTTCAACGACGTTGGCTGAGTTCGTGGACTCGGAAACTAGTCCAGTGAGGAGGGTGTTAAGCACCGGCGATTTGCAGGTGATCCCTCTTCACTATATCCGAGTTCCACGCTAGATAAAACTCATATACTACTAGAATTATCTCGACCATTCATTTTTTACGTCTAACCGTATAAAAAATATTACTCTCACAAATTAACTTTTTGAATGACAATTTGATAAATGCTTTATATTTTTTATGACAAAAAATTATTATTCATAGTCCTGAAAGACAAGACCGTCATAAATGGTTGTTATCTTACTCCTTTATAAAAGGTAATTTTGATTTAGCCACCATACAAGAGAATGTTATGTCTTTAGAATATAAATTATTCTGAACACTTTAAATTATAAAAAAAAAAAATTATAAATCAAAGTTCTAGTAGATAACAATTCATGCATGTGATGTATTACAATTCGCTAAAAATTCGATTAATTATTTAAAGATTCTGAAACGCCATCACGTGATTTCCTAATACATTTTATCACTACACATTCCTATAAAAGTAATTTATACATTTAGATCTGAGTTACACAACGTGATGATAAAAAATATTAAAGGCAGCATGTAACGATACTTGATAATTTTCACAAGAATTCATGCATGTCGACGGGGCTACAAAACTACGAATAACCAGTGGTAATACATATTTGAGAGCTCTTGCTTACAAACATTTACTGGGCGGTAGATAGTATATATATAATGTCAAACAAAAACGAATATCAATACACATTTTGTGAATATCGATATTCGTTTTATATTTGGTTTGCTAACTACTACTCACTAGGTGATGAATAATATGTGCATGATAGCAATTGGGACAGTGTTCAGTAATATTTTTCTTTATGAATTATCTACGGTCGGGTAGACAGTGATTAATATTTAATCTTATTTGAATTAGGTGGAGAAAATAAGGTTTTAGCAGTAGTGGATTTGTTCGTAATTCATGTCTAGCTAAATAAACCAAGTTTGCAGTTTGGTCACATCAAATGATTCCCTGATAAGTGGCGTCAACTCATTCACTTGTTTCCCGTCTCCTTGTCATAATAAGTGTCAACAATCTTCTGTTTCAAAAATTATTTTACCACTTCCCATTGATTTAAATATTTTTATTTTTATTTTTATTTATGTCAAGTTACAAAACTATATATCTTCCACACGTTAGCTTTTGACTCTTTTTTCCACATATGAAAGAATAATTTGTAATCTTACATGAATACAAATATTTAAAAAGTGCATCTATATATGTAAAGGACTTGGATCCACTCGAGAGAAAAAAAAGAGCCTACTGCATAGCAAGTGTGTTGTGCAACAAAATAAAATTATTTTAGCGCAAAAAATACTACAACACTGTTTTAATTATTCGAACAGAATTCTATGCATCAAAAAAATATCGTTTTAAAACACAATACGTCCTGCTATGTATTGTGCACAGTAAATTCCCCAAGTCCCTCCCGAACAAGCGAAGAGCCCAATTCACCCAATAGTGGATATCTTTCAAACCCATTTTCATGATCAAAATTTTTCATTTTTTAAAATTTGTCACATTTTTTAATGATCAAAATTGTTCATTTATTTTTTAAAAAACAGGACCCATTTTTTTACTGTTGTGTTATCTTTTCAAACCATCTTTGTCTTGAAAAATACGAGCGATAACGTATCAAATAATATCGATCAATTTAAAATTCTTAACGTGATCAATATTCTCAACAAATTCTAAAGAATTAAACTTTTTCTATCGCTAATTAACATGGACCCCAAAAAAGGGTCGAAAAATAGAAAGACTTGGGGTTCAATCCCCTTAAATAAAAATAGTTGTCAAAATCAATACCCTTTCTATTTAATCACTATTCTGATTAACTCGAGGGACCCACACAGTGCCACTGTCACTTTAGCAAAGGTCTCTCAAAAACCACACAAAACTATAAACCTTTTGTGGCTATTATAGTTTGTAGCTCTCTTGGTCATTCTTTCTAAACCATTAATTTTAGCTTTGGTAAGTTAACCCCAATACTCAACTTTCATTACCCACCCAAAAACTACAACAGTGCTAATCAATCTGTCAACTTGCACATAACACCAAGTACACCTACAAGAAACAAGTTGTGTGTATACATATATGGTTCATAAAAATTGTCACCAGAACTTATAAAATTCTACTTTTTATATGTAGACACATATGGTTCCTAAAAATTATTTGTCAGACGTGTCTCCTATAAGTAGATGGGTCATCCAATAGCTCTCCTTCATATCTGAGGCTAATTTTAAATCTTGTCCCGATTTACATGCAGAAAGACCATCTTTTTGTTTTAAAAGAATCGTACTAGATTCCAAACCTCTTTGGCGTTTTCTAGACAAATTTCGCACTTGCAAGTGTCCCACCATCTATGACCCAACTCAGTCTGATATTCTCCTAGTATAGAAAAACCATCTAGACCATAGACTTGGTAGACTGGTCCACACAAGTCATTACAATCATACAAGTTGCCTTAGTTGCTATCAAGGGTGGAACCAAGGAGGGACTTAGGTAGACTATAACCTAGGTGGGTGGGTTTTTGCTCATGTAAAATTTTTATTCCAAGTAACTTTAGCCCGTCCCCATTATTTGGAATTCAATTTATTTTTATTCCGGTTCTTTTTTAGCTCAGAATAAATTAAAATACAGATTCCACCCTTGGTTGCTATATAGCTTATTACTTATCAGAAGTTCTGGGTTTAAATTTCAAGAAACTATGGTTACTTTTGGTTTATCCCTATATTTCTGTTTCCATATATTCTTTCTTTTGAAACAGAGGATTAACATGGTGCACCAATATCCTCGATCGGAGAGCCCATTATCAAATGAGAATCGTAGTATCATAGAAGGTATGAGCAAAGCCTGCCGTTACAATCCAGAGGAGAAAAAAGAGAGGATTGAGAGATACAGAAGCAAGAGAAACCAGAGAAACTTCAACAAGAGGATTAAGGTTTCATTCACTGAAAATATCCATTCCTCAATTGAGGAATCTAATGAGATATTATTAACTATTTCTGTATTTCATACTAAAAACCTGCAAATATAATTCAATTATTGATACTTTCATCTTTCCCGTGAATCAGTATGTGTGTAGGAAGACATTGGCAGACAGTAGGCCGCGCATCAGAGGACGATTTGCCAAGAACGACGAAATTGGAAGCAGTTCCGAAAACCAATGGAGTCAAATGAGAGGGGATGAATATGATGAAGATGATGACAATTGGATCAATCTTCTCGAGTCGTTCTCCGGGAACCTAATTCCTTAAATCAGAAGAATTACGCTATTCTGAACGTTTTAGCCCGATAGCCTTGGCAGAATTAGGTTGCTTGATTTTCGTTGTAATGATGCATTTTAGAATATATATAAATATATAAAGCTTTTAATTTAGGCATTGCGAAATTCGGTTTGATGTGTAGTATGCAGTACAGTGATATTTTGTAGCTTCAGCCAAAGAAGGTGAGGTCATTGGAAGCAAGATATTGTTATTGTGTTAGGCACACCCCTTTTTTTCTAGTGGGGAAGATAAAAAGTACATTATGAGTCGTGTTGATTATTTCAGACACGATCAGCTTTTAATCTAAGGTAACAACCTTTTTCTTCACTAGCAATATATCCCATAATGTAACAAACAACCTTCTTTCTTAGTATGACCTACAAGGTAAAATTTTGGTTCTTCACAAGCCATATCAGCTGGATTTAGCTCAACAATCCAAACTAAGGTTGAAAACAATGATAATAAAGATCATACCTACTGCAAAACGGTTCCGCGTATAGCACGACGAGAGAAAGAGAGAAAACATGTAGCAGTATTGTCCCGAACCCTTAATCTTATAGGTTTGAAATCACTGAATTTGGAGTTCCAGCTTCGGCAATGAAGTTGGAAAAATCTGAGTTGTTCGTCGAAGAATGGAAAGCCTAGGGTAACGTGATTCAATTTCTCACAAGAGAAACGTTGGCCTTTCAATTTTCAAACCTCAAATAATCAAATTCAGATTCAGCAAGATGGTTACTGTATTTCCTGTCAGTGACCATCTAGTGGAAGTGGGGCTTCACTGAGCCGTCTGTCACCAGAGAATCTGGGATGGATTCAGCAAAAGTTGAATTCATAGGACTTGAGGTGGTAGTGGCTGTTGTGATGGAACAAAGGTCTCGAAACATTGGATACCCACAAAGCCTACACAACTTGCGCGTATTAGGCACTACCCTTTTAACGCGTATTCAAATGAAAAAAACTAGTCAAGATCATAGTATTTCACTTGTCAAAATGAACGAGGCTCGTATAAATGTCCCTTTTTACAAGCCTTTTATTGACTTTTTTCGTGTTAACATTTTCACAATTTTAGGGTAGGTTTTTTGTTTGATCAATTAAGATTCGTTTTCGGTAGTTCTATGGACTTTTAGGGTAGGTTATGCCAATGGGAGGCCAGCTCAGAATCAGATTATTTCACCATTAGCCATAGCAAAAGCTAAACAGAAATGCACACCCCTAAAAATAGGTATATCTTTTAGGAAGTTAAATATTTGGACAACTTTCCTTCATAGCCCACCAGCAAGCAAAAGGAAACAGCTACTGACAGTGCAGGGTATAAACTCCAAATTCAGAGCTAAGCTCAATCCCCCTTTTCAACTAAAGCCCCTTTAAAGTGTAGGTTTGGCTTTACAAGCAAAACCACCGTCAAACTCTAATCCAAAAAGTTTGAAAAAACTATTAACATTTGATTAATCTGTGTTGAAGCTAATTATGCCCTTCATGTTACTGAATCATGAGCTGTAGCTTATAATAATGTGCATGATTTAGTGCAATATTTTGGAGTAGATTCTGCACTAGACTTTCTTTAGTTAAAGGCTACCTTAATTTGGGCGGCCCCTAGAAGTGGGGAGGACGGCCTTGTTGATTGTTGTCGGTCGGCGGTGTGTTACCCACTAAGTTTATCAATTTTCTGCATCACTTTTTTGCTTTTTTTAGTTAAACTAAAGGTTTTCAAGCTAAATAACAAATAACTCGAAAACCGAAAAAGTGGATCAACCCTACCTTTTTATGTACAATTGCTTACACATGTGAATTCAGATGATAAGCTAAATCAATTGCAAACAAGCGAAAACAAATGGGGAGTACATATTAAATTTAGATATCAACAGAAACCACAGGTTGCTTATTAAATAGCAAAAGGCTTATAGTCTAGGAAACGTAATTAAGTAGGCAGCCATACCCTTCATTTTTTTTTTTTGAGGAGAGACTGATTTATGAACCTGCGAAAGTGTCGAAAGCGTATAGCACTCGTGTTTGCACCATGAATATTCTTTGCAGAAGAGAGTTGAGTGTCATGACAATGAGCTATGTCTAGACCATCCTGTTAATTCAGAAAAAGGCATTGCTAGCCAATGATGATCAATCATAAAATAAGTAACAAGTTGTAGGCGCTTTGTCTTCTGCTGCAGCGCAAATACATTGATAAGGACAGTAAAATAAGGAAGATGGTAAGCACATGAAAAGAATCTGAATCAAGTCATGAAAGTGGAAGAGCAATTGAGTACTACTTGTAAAAACAAATGAGGTCGCAGAGGGCTTACATTATATTAGTATCAGTTGCAACTAGAATCCCTTTTGGCAAGGAGTATCATGACCTAAAATCTGTCTATCTGTCTGGTCGAAATCTAGAATTACTTAAAATCAAAATTATACTGTTCGAGTGATCTAAACGAGGTCCATTCATTTTGGTCAGAAAATCAGCAGATGCAAAGTAGTTGTGATATTCCGGAGTTGTTCAGTGTCTACTTCTAGCCCTAAAAGTTGGGTATGCAGCCTTTGCTCAAACAAGTGTTCATTTTCTTTCCCTTCGTGCACAGGTCGTGCGCACCATTACACAGTCAATGAAATATGGAATCATCAAAAATGCACCTTAGCTGAAAAACCCCAAATCCAACAGACCTAAAAACTTGGAACTCCAAACAATTATTGCACAATAGCTTCCATTTCCTTGGAAACTCTAGCCTTACAAGATTCCAGTACTTCTTTTGGCTCCCCATATCCTCCTTTCTAACCTTTCTTTTCACCCACCAGCAATATAGTAACCAACGAATCCTAACAAAGGCCGTAACAGTGAGCCCATCCTTTTTCACCTTCGGCTAATGTGTTTCCTAGCAATTAAATTGAGCATAGGCATATAGGGGAACTTGTGCAATATTTTTAACCAGCCAACAGACTGCCTAGTTCTCCCATCTAGTCATTGGAATCCAACGAGTTAAAATATTCGGGCTCATACATTTTGTAATGATATGCTTCCGCCTTATACAATATTATCTATCTTGGCCATTCCAAACCCTATGAACTTTCCCAATAAGTCACTCATGTTTGTATTGCTACAAGACAAGTACGCTTAATGTAAAGTCCTCAATTTTGGCGTCCTCGTGGCTTTAAAACTTCTTGTACAAGATAAGATCGTAATTTACTATATCTAGCAGTGAACTTGAAGCATTCACCAAGACATGTGAGACTCTTAAGTTCTTAACACTCATCTGGATATCCACTGAGACTCCTCTCGAACGCGCGGCCTCACCATTGGCACCACAACCTGACTGTCACACACTTTAGTTAGTCGAGAGTTGTGACTTGTGAGAGGGACTTGGGGGGCCTACTGTGCGCCAAAACGACGTCCTTTTGATGCACAAAACACAATTTTGGACAAACTTCGACCGTTGGGAGTCTTCTTCCATACGCCAAAACGACGTTGCAGGCTCCCCCATTTCTTTGTGAGAGCAAAAGGTAACAACGGGAGAAAATTGACCCATCTACAGTGCTACGGTAAGCTGTAAAAGTTTTGCTACAACCACACCCATTTGTCTCAAGCATTTTCCAAGCTATAAAGCTTGGTTTTTTATTCACACTATAATCACTCATTCACTCTACCTTGTCCTTTTTAACTGATGTGTCGCGCATGTCCACATTTTAAAAATAAGACATAAGGGACACTATCAGCATTAAAATAAAATTCCAAATCAAGATACTAACCGTGCTTGATACATAATAACTGAACAGTTCAAGTGAAATAGGAATCGTTTCCACAACAAATTTGCTGAATATTGAACTAATGAACACAAAAAAATTAGGTACAAAATTCACCTAAAGAGCAAAATATAGTACCTTGAGAATACACAAATGAACTGCCATTTTAACACCAAAAAAAAAACATAAAGAGAACAAACAGTAGGTCTAATAAGAATGTTACAATGTCAATTAACTTGACCTTACCCATAATGAATCCTTCGAAAAAATTTAGAATACATCATCCTCTTCCATTATTGCAAATGTAAAGACAAGACAAAAATCAAAAACCAAATAATGGAGTAAGGGAAGATATAAATGCACAAAAACTACATTGCAACTGTCGACACAACTGTGAAAATTGTAAGAGCATCCTCAACTGCTATTCACGTGCCAATCATCAAGTATAATGTTTGAGGGAACACTTACACAGTTGAAGTAATTTAGTCTTGGTTTTGGACTTTTTAAGCTTTCCTCTTGAAAGGTGTAGGATTCAGCAAACGCTTCAGCGGGAATAAAAAGGCTCGGCTAGGTATCCTTCTTTTTCTTGGTTTTACTTTGCCCTTCCCTGCATGGGATGAACCAAGGAAAGAATAAGTAGGTGACAGATAAAGAAAGCTTTCATTGAGAAATTCATGCAGACGCTTGAGTCTTGGAATTGAATGGATTTGCTCTTATGCAGAACCTATCAAAACCCAGTCTCACAAAGAAAAGATAAACAACAGAAAGCACAAAAGTGCAGAATGAAGTCACAACCTGAGACACAATTGCCAATGGAATTTGGGGGAAAATAAATATGCACTTCAGGACAAAGTTTTTGCAGAACTATATGCCTTTGTGATGAAATCCAGCATATTGTCAATGACAATCTTACAAACTTTCTTAAAGAAAGGGAAAAATAGCATTTGAATGGTAGTGCATACTTTACGCTTGAACAAATAAAGCCATTACCTGACAAATCATCCAAGGCTGGACAAGTAGCTCCAACTTGAATCTCAATTCTCTTACGATCTTCCACTACCTCCTCATCTGGTGGCTCCCAATTTGCTGCTGGATGATCATCAGTATCTTTCATCTCATGAGAAGACTCCACAACTGGTGATCCATCAGCAACCAATACTGAATCATTTAATGTTTCCCTGAACTGTTCTTTTTTCATAAAATCTTCATGCAAACACACATCATGTGAGTCTGACGGTAAAACTTCTTTAATTTTGGAATTTTTCTTATCTAAGCAATCTTCCATTACATGATCTTGTGTGCCTAAAGTTGTGTCCAAACTACATGACATCTTAGCCTCTTTACTCTGGAAAGCAGAAAAATCAATACCCTTGCATGGAGCTGAATTTTCTGCATCAACAATGGCATTATAGGTAGAAGCAAAATCAGTCTCTGTTGCTGAAGCGTGAAATACTGCATTATGATCTGGTAACATAACCCGAGCATCACAACAAGTGTTGTAACTTTTAGATTGCATATTATGCACTTCAGTTCTATGTGGGGAACTATCTACACCAAGCCCAGTTGAGCTCTTAGGTTCTTCCTCACTGTTGGGGATATCCGCTACAATTTCCTCAGCATTACTGAAATCTCTCGTGGTATAATTTGGGGAAAATGAATTCTTAGAACCGTCACAGCTACGGGTGAACTGTTGGGATGGCATGCTGTATGGTGAAGTCTGATCTGCTTTAGCAAGTTCATCAAGAGACTCTAGCTGTTGAGGAACTCCAGTAACAACAACTGATACCTCATTTTCCCTAACAGCAGACAATTTTTTACCAATATCCAGTGGCTGCACTGAGGCCTCAGCTGTAGATTTCATATCACAAACTTGCAACCCACGAGATGGCAAACTATCCACGACTGCAGCAAAGTCAATTGCTTTCACACTTTTGGATACTTTAGAGGCAGAGAAGGACATTGCCATGTCATCTAATAGCAAATCACCCTCGCCGCTAGAGATGGGATCCCATTTAAGCCAATCGCTCAAACAGGATTCATTGGAATCAAACTGTCCCCCTGATGGAATTAGTTCAACCCTGATTGCCTCCTTGTAAAACTGTTTTTTCCTTAAAGCATTAGCAATAAGAGATCTGCAACACGTTGCAACAAAAACCATTTCACCAACATTAAACATCCACGCAACTACTCGATAGGGGGTATTTTTGCAAGTTTCCATACCTACAATTCTTGGAAAGAGCTGCTTTAGCATGTTCCATAGAGAGCCCAAGAAGCGATGATAAGTTTGCAACATCATATGGCCCTCTCAGTTCAGTCGCAGAAGATGCAGCACTTGAGATTATGAGATTCTTTCCTCGAGTCCAATCTATCAGAAGCTGGAAGTATAGAGTCACGCAGATGATTAGGTGACATACAGCGCAATTACAGGGACATGAAAGACCAGAAACTGCTTCAGTGAATTATTGACAGCCCAAACAAAATGAGAAAAATGAGATGTGACGAGCAGATCAACAGGCAGAGTGAATCAAGTGAAATCAAGTAGGAAATAGCTCTAAGTAAATTTCATTTACTTGCAATCTACGTTGCTCGGATTCATGTGCATGAATCGGATGTGGGTGTGTATTCATGTGTCGGACATCTAAGACTTAAAAATGGAGGATTGTAGACATGGATCGAAATTTGGATATGAGTGTGGGGATTTGTTAAATTTTGAAGGTATTTATATGGTTCTGAGTTAAAACGTTGTGTAACTATTCATTTGGATAACCCTATCTAGGTCACACGGTCCATAGTCCACATAATATCTGTATTACAATACACAACAGTGTGAGATCCTCAAAAGACATTTTCACAACAACGGCTGAGATTGTTTTGATCTAACGGCTGAGATTCACTACAAAAAAGTTACAAAACAATTTTAACTAGCATTTATTGACTCCATAACTTTCAAAAAAGTAAAAAGGGTATATTAACGCTCCATCACTTCTCCCCCCCCCCCCCCCCCAATTGAACACTCCGTTTTTCTAAGTTAATTACTTTGTACTTATTTTTAAAAATATAGTACATACGTATTTTTGGTTCGGACCGATCTACATTACACAACGGTGTGAGTGAGGCTCTCTAAATACATTTTCACAATATCGGATGAAATTATCTTGACCTAACGAATCAGGTTCACTACAGAAAAAGTCACACAATACAACATGCTAATAGCTTGAATAACAGTTGGACTAAAATTCTAAAATGACTTTAATGTTGTTGATAGTATCGTAGACATGGGTAATAAGCTAGTGTTCTACATGACACTAACATTTGCCCACGCAATAATTACGGCCAGTGGCCTAGGACTTCCAAATATAAACAAGGACTCACATGATACTAATGGCTCCACGAGAGTATTTCAAGCCCATTATATTCTTATCTTGAAAAAGAAAAGGCAATAGCGAAGTAGCAAACATGCGATCCCTCTCTTTCTATTTCTTCTTCTTCTTCTTGGTATGGATTCCACACCCACACCCTTGCCGTGTTGTGTCGTGTCGTGTCGACACGGGCGCTTCCCCCAGATTGGGGGATCCGTGCAATGATACCTCATGAAGAGTTTGACAAATCTCGCCAGTTATGTTAAAACAAATAACAATGTGGCTGGTTACCATAAAATAAAGGGAAAACGTAGTTTGTAACTAACTTACCGAAAAAAATCCATAACAAAATGCTACCTTTACTCGAGAAAGAGAAGGTATTCACCTTCCATGGCATGCCAGTTACCTTTGAGACAAAGAACACAAACATCCAAAATGAAACTGGTAACTTATAATATACACTCAGTAGATCATAACTCCACCAATGAGGCCATAACCTTTCAATTGCACGATGTGTCACACGATCCACACCTGCTAGATATCAGAAAACTTCCTCGTGTTTACATAATCTAAGACTTCTTTTCTGTCCAACAATAGTATCTGCATGCTGCAGTGCAACTCTGACGTTATCCAATCGATCACTGGCCTTCACACTCAAGTGTCTCCAACTAAACCAAAGGGCAAAAAGCTCCAGCAAATAAACAATATTGAAGGTAAAATGCACAACCTTGCTTGAATTATATACAATTCAGCCAACAGCAACTCTCACATTCTTTTCCAGGTCCACACACCAAAATTGATTCTCTGGTGATAGCCACAATTCTAGCCTGACCTTTTACCTAAAAGGTGAAAACTGGTACATTTCAGATTCCAATCCTTTCCTAACTGTTATGTTCATCCAAAGTATCAAAGAAAATCCCTGATTAAGTCCAGAATTTTATCAAACCAGAAAACATCCTGTCAGAAAAACTCCAGCATTTTCCTATTCAAACACATTCTGTAATTCTCTCTTTGTATTCATTAACTCACTTCTGTTTACAACAACTCTAATTCCACATAAAGTACCTTCTGTACCAATCTGCCTTCTTTGTGACTACAGAATAGTATCCACGTCTTCCAGACCCTTAAGGCGTGCCTAGTCCTGAAGCTGCAACCTATAGATGGACTACAGAACAACTGACACGCCACTGTTGTTTTCCATCCAAGGAAGTAGAGCTATATGGATCACAGAACAACTGACATGCCACTGCTGCTTTCCATCCGAGGAAGTAGAGCTATATGGATCACAGAACAACTGACATGCCACTGCTGCTTTCCATCCGAGGAAGTAGAGCAATATATTACACCCTCAGCTTCCAGACCCTTAAGGCATGCCTGGGCCCAAAGCTGAAACCTATAACTGGATCACAGAACATCTGACATGCCATTGTTGCTCTCTATCTGACAAAATAGAGCAATATATTACACCCTCAGCTTCCTGCAATGGCATCCAAATTTCCCGCCCCTGGTCTAATCGAAAAGGTTTGAAAAGCATTACTTGGAGATGGAGCAGTCTCTAAGCGAGATAATAGCCTAACTGCAGAAGGTTTGGGACTATATTGCAGTTGTTTTTAGCTATGTTACATGCAGTCAGGTACAAGTATTGTTAAGGAATGAGTGTGGGAATGCTGCACTCATTGGATTCCAATTTAGGAATTCTGAACTCATCTTTTTCAAATTGTAGTAACTTCAGGACACAGTAAAATCTTCACATTCTCAAGAATAAGTGTATCATATCTTTTGTAATGTAAAGCGTGTTATCACCTTAGCATTTGATATCATTTGTCTCCTCACTTGAGCATCCATAATAAGACGTGAATATGTGATTTCAAAATATACACCACGCTGCATACCAAACATTACAAATAAATTAGCATCACAATAACTAGCAGAGTATCCCAGAATTCCAAAGTAAATCATGCAACATCTATCAAAAGCTCTAACCTCACCCTAGTCTACAAAATTGCACTTCCTCTGAATTTATTGCACGTTAATGACAACAAGAATCAGCGACAGAACACAAAATGCTATCATTATTTAAGGCGCAAATGTATTATTCCAAACACGTCATAAAAGGGCTACCCAATGCATGAGCCTCCTGCTACTGCAGGCTGTGATGAAGGGCTAGATGTACGAAGCCTTACCTCACAAGCAGAAAGGTCGTTTCTGCAACTCAAATCCATGAACACAAGGTCACATTAGGACAACCTTGCCATTATGGTCAGACCGCCATTCAATTTGAAAAATCCCTCCAGGCTCGAATCTATGTTGAATTAGAAACGAATACATTCGAACTATTTCAAGAATGCTTGGCCAAACTTAAAATGACTAGTTCGAATCCAGCCAACTACCTTCACATTCAACTTGTAGAGGGACAAACAATAGTCACCCAACCACCAAGCGAATAGGTTAAGTCTGCATGGTTCTTGAAGGGATAACCACATGAAGTGATCCGCCTTGGAGGTCAATCTAAGGAGAAATACTCTGACCCTACGGGGCACCGCACACATACTTCACCTTCTTCTACCATGCTCTTGTAGTGTCTTGCCCTAATTACCGCTAACTTTCGGACTGCCTTTCCATCCAACTGCATGGGCAACAATGTTCTTCCATGTGTAGCCTAACCAGGTCCTAGTTGAGCTGTCGCAAGTCTCAAGCTCATTGGTGCGAATTTTAAACCACGCAAAGAGTCATCTTCAAGGCATTTGGTCCAATTATCTAATTCTGATGACTCTGATTTTTAAGTTCAGACAGTACGTAAGCAACTGTGGGAAGGACGAACCTCAATTGCAGCTTTAACCAGTGGCAGCTTCAACCTAAAAGGCAGCTTCTCTGAAAAATCAATCGCAATCAAATCTACCTGCACAATAAAAACCCCAAATTCCACAACAATAACTCAGATAACTTCCCAACAAAACACACATTCCTATCAAAATTCGAACTAAAACCTCCACCAAACCTCAGAAGCTTGACACGCTTGCTCGAACGCGTTCTGATTCATAGGCCTAACAGCAACAATATCGTAGGTCTTGAGAACCGGATTTCCCGAATTAAGAGCGGAGGCCTGAGAGGAACTATCCACGACGACAGTCAAACGCGTGTACTGGCGGAAGGGGGCGGAGGCGGGGACGTTGAGGACGTCGCGGTGGAGCTTGACGGCGGCGGATAGAGAAGGCGCGAATTTGAGGATGGAGGAAAGAGGAAATCGAAGGGTTGTGCAACGGTCGGATTCGGACATCACGCCCTTCATCGTGCGATTGTAGGCCACTCCGGTGTAACCTAACTCCATTGCCTTCACTGTGAGTTTCAGTCGAGTTGTTTTTCTTGCGGATTTGTCGGCGACGTGCTTGTCGGATTCGTAGTAGGGTATGTTGAGGTCGAAGAACACCATCTTGGGGATGTGGGTGGGGGGTGGAGGGAAGGTGCGAAGTTTCGAACGGAGACGTATGCTTGAACTTTCTGTTGAATGGTAGGGTTGTTGCGGAAGCAGTGCGTGTTTTACATGAAGTCCGCATAAACCCCCAAAGTCTTGGATATCACAAATTTCGCGCGAAATTGAAGGCAATTTCGTCTCATATGATTCGTTCAGTTTCCAACCTTGTGTTGGATTGAACTTTCGGAGATTTTTTGAAAAATCAAATTAGATTTTGAGATGAAATTTGAAAAAAATCAAGAAAAGGATCGGAGACGAGTTTGACTATCTTTATTTGATATATTTTAAAATATTATTAAATATACATTATTTTACTTTTTAATCCCATTAGAAATGTAAGTATTTGTAACTTTACATTAGGTATTTACTACTTACGATTTAGGTCTTTTGAAATTGAAAAGAATCACGCTAATTGTCTCCGCCTCTTTGATCTTCTTTTCTTTACTGACCACTGCTCTCCTCGTTCTTTCGCATTTCACTTGAGATTCATGCTTTATTAATTCAAAAAGATATACAAGTTCGAAAACACCCAAAGTCTCAAATTTATGCTCTAATACCACTATTATCACAATTCGACTCAGAGCGTCAAAATCAACGACTGATCAATGAATCAAAACACACAAAACCTGATCAATTTATATACACAGTAAAAGATTTATTTAAAAATCCATCACTACTCTATCTTTATCTCTTCCTCTCTCTCAGAGTTGTGTGTGGGGGAAAATAAAAAGTTCACAAAACTTATGTTTTGCAAGATTATAAAAATCTCAACGGAAAAATTCTAAACATTGAGTTCATTACTTTCTTAATAACTAAACAGTAAACAAATTAAAAAATAACTATTTAATTATTTTTTTATTTTTTAACAACTGAAGGAAACCTAAGAAAGGCATAACTCTCCAAAAGCTAGACCATCAATCTATTTTGCATGTTGCTTTTTCATTAGTTTTATAAATAAGACACAAACGGGCCCTTAGTTGGATGGGTCATGTGATCAGCCAGGTCGGGTTTCAGGCCTAAGTAAGCATCACGAGCCCGTACTTCGTAGTTCGTAATATTTCCCCCAAAACACAAAAATCACCCGCCAAAAAGTGGCGACGAACCCTTTCCCGCTCCTGCAGACTTTTCAGAAGAGTCCGTGCCTCTGGAATTGCCATGTCATCGATCCGCTTCTTTCCATCATTTTCATCTCTACCGTCTGTAGAAATCCATCGACGGCCCAAGTTATTCCCAGACATCGGAAACGGATCGACGCCTTACAACGCCAGTGAATGCTCGCCCTATATATAGTCCCCCAACCCCACAGACCTTAACCAGTGCACGCCCAATCCATCTCTTCTCGGTTCGAAGAATCAAAATCCAAATTTCAGGTTTCTCTCTCTTTCTCCATCACAGTTATGTATACGATTTTAGCTCAGTTTGCTTGATCAATATTAGGGGCTTTGATAATTTCCACCTGGTTTATCACCTAGGGTTTGTTACAGGAGTGAGTAAATAGGTAATTTGCCTTTCAGTTCATAAAATTCTAGTCCGATCTGGAGGATTGGCTATTAAACACAATGAAGTTTGATCGTATTCGTATAGATCTTATAGCACTTGTTTTCACGTGCAAGCTCTCACTTCTCTCTCGTTCATATAGATATATCTTGTGAGTATATTAGTTATTAATCACCAGATATTATCGTTAGAATCTGTAATCTGGCTAATTTCATAAGGCCTTAGCTGAATTAATGTCATTTGTTCTAATGTATCTGCAATCGGCGAACTATCGCAGGTAACGAGAAAGCTTTGTGGGATAATCGGAAATGTCGGGACGTGGGAAGGGAGGCAAGGGATTGGGAAAGGGTGGAGCGAAGCGGCACCGTAAAGTTCTCCGAGATAACATCCAGGGCATCACGAAGCCGGCTATCAGGAGGCTGGCTCGCAGGGGAGGAGTGAAGCGTATCAGTGGCCTGATCTACGAGGAAACCCGTGGGGTACTCAAGATCTTTTTGGAGAACGTCATTCGCGATGCAGTGACTTACACGGAGCATGCTAGGAGGAAGACGGTGACGGCCATGGACGTCGTGTATGCTCTGAAGAGGCAGGGTAGGACTCTCTACGGATTTGGGGGTTAGGTTCTGTTGCTGGAAGTCTTGCTGTCAAGAAATGATGAGAAATGGATGGTCTTTTGTGGGCTTTTTAGGTTTAGCCTAGGAGTATGGGCTACGTAATGGTTATCAGTAGTTTGATTTCGAAATCTCTTGTAATTACAGTAGTTGTAGTTATCCCGCACTCTTGTTGCAACTCTTACTTCTGTAAGGCAATCTTGATTTGCATTTTCAAAGGTTTATTTCAATCTCTTGATGTTGCTAAGATTCTCTCTCTCTCTCTCTCACACACACACACACACAAGGTTGGTTCATGTGAATTCACTCTTATTACAATCCTAAAGGCTATTTGCAGCTGTAGTCATCAGGTGCAACTACTTTTTCAACATGTATTCATGAAAATGTGTGGCCATCTCACGTTCTCTAATCTCATTGTTGTGAGTTTGTGCCTGTGTCAAGAAAATGGGTCTGGTTGTCGGAAAATTGTAAGGATGGGGGCCATAGGTATGGCAAGGGTTTTGTACGATGCTGGGTGTAGGATCTATGGAGCCAGGATATTGTGCACATCAGAGGCCATCTCTAGCCTTTACTTAATTTTTATTTAGATTTGAGACAGCATTTAAGTAAGATCTCCATTTGGCAAATGAACAAATCCAACATTCTTTATTGCTACTCATTATAATGCTCCCAAATTGTTTATTGTTCTAAAAAAATCACCAATTTTTTATTTTCAAATTTTAATTGAGTATGATTGCTATTACTCATTTCAAAAAGTTTTGGGCTTTTATTATTTTATTTTTTTTTGTATTTGTATTTGTTGTTTTGGTCTTGATTTTTTGTGAATTATTAGTCTATTTCAATGAGACTAATCTATTTAAATTTTTATTTAGACTAATTGTCAAATAAGAATTTTAAATTTTCCATTTAATTTTCTATTTAGGGAATTCTCTAAAAAAAATTTAAGTTCAAAATTTGGAGGTAACTCCAAGTTTTCACTTTGAAGAATCAAAATTTTGAGAGAACTCCAAGTTTTCTTCATGCTGAAAAAATGAAAATGGGATGGAAATGCTCATGATCAGTCTACAGCACAAGCACAAAGGATGAAGCAACTTTGTCTAACGAACAATGTTAAGGACGCAGACTTTCTCTTATCTAAGGCCTTTGTGCTGATATAAATTGAGAGAGACAGCAAAAGCCATTTCAACAATCCAGCAAGAAATATCCAAATTAATTCAAAACAGTTCATTTTTTTTGTTTAGTTAGTCTTTTTTCTTTTTAATACTCTAAAAGAGCATGTGCATCAAACTAGCTAAAATAGTTTTTTAGCTAGTTTAACTAGCCAAAACCATGAAATTAACCCTCCAACAGCCTCAATAGTTGACTAGGTAAAATGACTTTTGCAATAGTGCCTAGCTTAATTTGTTAGGCACTATCATGAGCAATACAATATTTTATTACTCTCTCCGTCCCATTTTGTTTGTTTCCTTTTTGACTTTTAAGTGTCTCAAATTATTTGTCTATTTTGAGAAGACCAAGAATGGAATCCTATAAAAATACCTTTTTACCCTTCTTTTTTATTTGAGCTGACAAGTAAAATTTAAAATGAAGGACATTATTTGGAAACTTAAAGTTTTTGTACTGTAATGATTTTGTCTCCTTAATAAGTTGGATTCCCCAAATTGGGACGGAAGGAGTAGTTTTTTTGGCTTTTTCAATCTCTCTCCTCCTTAGTTTAATGTAAGGAAAAATTTTAAAAAGTAAGAATGCATTATTTTAATAAAAGATAGCTAAAATGAAGAGTGTCGTTGGAGTGTTGAAAAAAAAAATAACTAGCTAAAATGATATTGTAAGATTTTCACTAGGTAAATTACCTAGTATTGCTGCACATGCTCTAATAATCTCATATATTTTACCAATCAACTATTAAAATATATTCTTTATACTCTTTTTCTTTTTTCTTTTTCATTAAAATTATCCTTCTAAAACTTGTTGAGAGAGAGAGAGAGAGAAGAGAGAAAACAATAAAAAAATATGATACATGGTGAATAGTAACTAGTTAAAAATAACTAGATACTATCGTAGAATTAAAATAGCTCTTCTCTACGCTCTGATACCACATTTGTCACAATCCAACCCAAATGGTCAAAATCAACGACTAGCTAGTAAGTCGAAATCACCCGAAACATCATAAAATGCACTGTAAAATATTAGTTTAAAAAATCATCTTTACTCTCTCTATCTCCCTCTCTCTCGGAATTGTATGTGTGGGGGTTAGGAATATAAAAAGATCACAAAATTCATGTTTTGCAGCAAAATAAAAATCATAATAAAAAAACTCTAAACTTGGGATTCACTATTTTCTTAATATCAAAACACTAAAAAAAATTGCAATGAAAATTTACTCAGTTTGTCATGATAACTTAGCATGGCCTAAGGAAGCCGAAACCCTAGCAGAACTCTCTAAGGTAGACAGACCATCAATCTATTATGCATGCACAAAAATACCAAACCGGCCCTAAGTTCGATGGGTCATGTTATGGGCCAGGTCGGGTTTCAGGCCCAAGTAAGAATCACGAGCCCGTACTCCGTAATATTTCCCCCAAAACACAAAAAAATCACCCGCCAAAGTGTCGACGAACCCTCTCCCTCTCCCGCTCCCGCAGACTTTTCATTTCAGGGAAGTCCGTGCCTTTGGAATTGCCATGTCATCGATCCGTGTCTTTCCATCATTTTCATCTCGACCGTCTGTTGAATTCCATCGACGGCACAAGTTATTCCCAGACATCGGAAACGGATCGAAGCCTTACAACTCCACTGGATTCTCGCCCCATATATACTCCCCCACTTACCAATTCCTTTCACCAGTTCGCCCAATTCATTCCTTCACAGACCACAGTTCTCTTTATCGCTGAAGAACCAGCATCCAAATCTCAGGTATTTATCTCTCTCGCATGTTGTGTATTCGATTTCAGTTCAGTTTGCTTGATCAATGACTAGTAGATTCGATGACCTCGACCTGGTTTATTATCTAGGGTTTGTTTCAGGAGCGAGTAAATAGGTAATTAGTTTTTCAGTTCACTAAACTCGTCCGATCTGTAGCATCTGGTGACGAAACACAATGGAGTTTGATCGCACTCGTATAGATAGTATAGCACTCGTTTTCACGGGCAAACTCTCACCTCTCTCTCTCTCTCTCTCATATAGATATATCTCGTGTGAATATAAGTTGTTAATCGCCAGATATTAATGTCATAATCTGTAATCTGCCTAATTTTATAAGGCCTTGGCATATTAATATCATTTGTTCTAATGTATTTGCAATCGGCGAACTATCGCAGGTAACGAGAAAGCTTCGTGGGATAATCGGAAATGTCGGGACGTGGGAAGGGAGGCAAGGGATTGGGAAAGGGTGGTGCGAAACGTCACCGTAAAGTTCTCCGAGATAACATCCAGGGCATCACGAAGCCGGCCATCAGGAGGCTGGCTCGCAGGGGAGGGGTGAAGCGTATTAGTGGCCTGATTTACGAAGAAACCCGTGGGGTACTCAAGATCTTTTTGGAGAACGTCATTCGTGATGCAGTGACTTACACGGAGCATGCTAGGAGGAAGACGGTGACGGCCATGGACGTCGTGTATGCTCTCAAGAGGCAGGGTAGGACTCTCTATGGATTTGGGGGTTAGATTCTGTTGCTGAAAGTCTTGCTGTCAAGAAATGGGAGAAATGTATGGTCTTTTGTGGGCTTTTTAGGGTTAGCCTTGGAGTATGGGCTACGTATTATAGTTATCAGGAGTTTGATTTTGAAATCTTTTGTGATTACAGTAGTTGTAGTTATTCTGCAGTCTTGTTGCAACTCTTACTTCTGTAAAGCAACCTTGAATTGAATTTTCAGAAGTTTATTTCAATCTCTTGATTTTACAAGATTTTTGAGTTCTCTCTCTATTTCTCACACGCACACTTTGTGAATATGTCAAAATTCACTCTTATTACAATCGTACTGTTACTTGTGCTACTAAAGGTGAGAAGAAAAGAAAAGAGGGGTTGGTCTTTTGATATTACATCGAAATTATATTTTACAAGTTCTCATTTCGTAGTTATAAATTACAAAATACAAAAAATAGGTTGGTCTTGAAAATTAAAATTGAAAGACAAAGTAAATTAAGAACTTAAAATTTTTCTATTTAGAGAATTCTTGACAATATTTTCTGAGTTCAAAATTGCGAGAACTCCAAGTTCACTTTGAAGAATGAAAGTGAAGTATGGTTTTATTCCTCGTGCTGGAAAAATCAAAATTGGCTGGAAAGGCTCATAATGAGTCTGCACAAGCAGCAGAGGAAGCGGCAGCTTTGTCTTGGGCGTTTTTGCACTTTAAATTTCATCCAAGTATTCATAGGATATGAACCGATAGAGAGAGAGAGAGAGCAAAAGCCATTTCAACAATATTCTCAGGAACCTACTTTTTTGCTCCATGTTCCTGGACAATACAGTCACAAGTCTTAAGGAAAAGTTAGGGAAACTTGGTAACTCTGCACAAAGGTAACCAATATCTGCCACCTTATTGGACGATCTCTCCTACAAAAAGAGAAAAAGAAAAAAAAAAGAAGCTTCTGCATCTCTGCAAATTCTACTATATTGCGTAGTACGAATCTCCCAATCTGATTGTAACCATCCAGGTCCAAATAACCCTGCTATTTTCAACAAGAGGGTTGGAAGGATGATGACACGCTGTTAGCATTTGACAATACTAAAATCTCCTTTTATTTTTTGATACTCACTCGGCCTTGCGCTTAGAGGATTCCCTCCAGTCTGATGTCCGGATTCCAGTGGTACATCTACCCACAAACTTGAGAACCTCATCGATTAATATCACCGGAAACGCAACAGCCAAAACGAGGAGCCATTCATTCAGGCTCAGAGGCACAATGCCAAAAACTTCAGCCAAAAAAGGCACATAGAGGATCAGGAAGTGTAGGCCAAATGAGACAGACATGGCAAGGAGGAGCCACGGGTTAACCCACGGGGGCATGGTTAAGAGGCTACCATCTTCAGAAAGGGCATTTAGGGAATTGAACATCTCAATGGCAACCAAGACAGATAGGGAGAGCGTCGTAGCTTTTATTTTTCCTCTCTGGAAGTATTCACATGGATCTGCATCAAACCGGAGTACTTGAGACCCTGCTGTGAAAGGCGTTACTGAGAAATTATCCCACGAGCGACATTGACCCCAGTTGGAGAGTTGGGAATAAGTGACGAGGCTGTGGCCATCTCCGCTTAGGTCAATGCCGAAGAAAGAGTCATGGGTGTACCATATGATGAATACCCCCACAGTTGCAATCCCAACATAGAGTCCAATCACCTGCATCAAAAAATGAGAATACATTAGAACGGCAATTTATTTTACAGTTTTAGTTCACTTCAGTCTTCAAGTGTCCAGGAGAATATGGTTTTTGAAAGGAGAAGCTGGATTGATGTAAAGTAATACCAGATAGCGGAATAAAATCCAGGCACTGATTAATGAGTCATCACTTCTCCGAGGGGGCTTCTTCATAACATCTTTCTCTGGTGGATTGAATCCTAAAGCTGTAGCTGGGGGGCCGTCAGTGACAAGATTGACCCACAGAAGCTGAACGGGAATCAGGCCTTCCGGAATACCAAGAGCAGCTGTAAAAAATATAGAGGCAACCTCCCCAATATTCGAGGAGATCATGTACCTGGGATGATTAACAAACACAAGGATTATTGTCATCTCATAGCCATTGTCATCGTTACCCCTGCAATGGTTTCAGAGAATTATATGCTTGCAAGGTAGGGTTAGAGAGATTGGTCAAACACGTACGTACATCATCGGCCGTATAAAAGCATTAAAGGGCATGATTCAATTTTTAACTATCTATCAAATTGTTTGGAAAACAACACATCTTTTGCCAGAAGGCAATTATAAGAAATCTTACTGTTATCTATTCTATATATAAAGGGAGAGCACCAGTTTGGTGTCTCCTAGTTTTGTCATTGTGTCTATTTTTCATATCCTAAATTGCCCCTGAAAAATATTCTAATTACTTATAAGTTATCTTAGTCACCCCATAACCATAAAAGGGTAAAAATGACGACTTATCTTCCACCAAATGTTTTACATAACCGCCCACTATCACCACTATCACCATTATCAAATAAGGTCACAAGTTGAAACAATTTTTCAACTTGCACACACAAATATGTCAACAGAGCTAAAAATTGTTTGCCCTAGCTAATCCTGGTTGCTAAAATTAAAGCAATCCGCATACAAGTGCAACATAAATGTGAGGGTACAGAAATTTATAAATAATTTAAGAGAACATCCGGCATCAGTCGTATTTCCTTTAAGAAAAAATACACACACTGGTAGCAAAGTAGCCAAGATAAGCAATTCATTCCTTTCGAAAAGTATATATAACATTTTCTTAGAACATCATTCCAGTCCAAAAGTGTAATCTGGTAAGCTATTAAAGCCATGGTAGAAAAATGGACCTGATAAAGGCCTTCATGTTGTTGTAAATAGATCTGCCTTCACCCACAGCAGCTACAATTGTGTTGAAATTGTCATCTGCTAAAACCATGTCAGAAGCTTCCTTTGCAACCTAGGAAAAGATATAAAGGAAATCAGTATTGGCAGCACCTATTTCAAACTGCAGGAAAACTTTTGAATGGCTTGGTCGTTAAGTAACCAATTATATCAACAGCTTAAGCTTTGAGGAAATAAGCCCAAGACTATATATCAAGTTATTCACCACCCTCTTATCACTTACAACCCCGTTTAGGACATGAAGGTGCAAATATCCTCAAAGAGAGTGAAACAGAATATGAATGCAAGAAGCATAGTGCAAACTGAGAACAAATGCAAACGGAGAGACTTGAACCGAAGACTCTCCCAACCAGAGCTCCAATACCATGTGAAATTCCCAATAGTCCAAAAGGTTAAATCATTAAGAAATGAGCCCAACAATGTATATCAAGTTATTCAATATGTTGCAATGAAAGAATATCAATACATGACTCAGAGGGAGCAACAAGATCCAACTTTAAGGTCCTAAAAGGAAAGATGCAGATAAATATACGAGTCTCGCAATAGCCAAAGAAGAAGACATCATCCTTTCAAAAGGCGCTACAAATGACCCCCAACAGACTTACACTTCACGCTACGCCAAGTATTTTGATTCCATATGAATATGACTGACATTAGGATTTAGTTTCCCAATTTTTTATTTTTTATTTTTAGAACACCTCCACCAGCCTTCTTGATCCATCTAATCTCTTCTGTCATGTCTTCTAAACTCAACTCAAAAAGAATTTGTTCCAATTACTCGGCCAAGTTAGAACATTTCTCTATTGTCCAAAAATATAGAGCTCTTAAAGTACCAAAATAAGGGAAAAGAAAACAAATACCTCAGTCCCAGCAATGCCCATTGCAATGCCAATATCAGCCAATTTCAATGCAGGCGCATCATTCACCCCATCTCCAGTCATAGCAACTACCTCGCCATCTTCTTTTAGGAACCTCACAATTTCTTGTTTATGCCTTGGTTCAGCCCTAGAGAAGAGCAGCCCTCCGTTTTGCCTTAGATGACCTTTCGGGTCTTGATGCTCCACAAACTCTTTTCCGGTCAAGCTTTTAGAGCTAATGTCCTCAAAGGATCCAAATACACCGATCTCGCGACATATAGCTTCAGCTGTATTCTTGTTATCTCCGGTTATCACTATTACTCGAATGCCAGCTGCCCTGCAGTCCTCGATGGCTTGGCGGACCTCTTTTCGGGGAGGGTCCTTTTGAAAAAATGAAATTAAGTTATGCACTTTTCTTCTAATTTGTTTGTTCTTAGTAGAAAGAGTAAATTAGTACAAACAATAAAAATGCACGTCAAGAATGAAAAGCAAAAGTGCCAACTCACTCTTAGTCCAGCAAAGCCTACAAAAATGAGTTTACGCTCAATTGAAGAATAGTTAGATGGATTAAGTAAAAGCTCATGTGCTGGATGGTCTTCATCACCATTATATGTAGCAAACTCTTGGAGGTCGTCCTTGTAGGCAAAACCCAAACAACGTAACGCACTTGAGGACATTTCATGCAGGCTTTGTAGAATAGTTTCCCTGAAATTTTGCTCGAGCTCTATGATAGACCCATCATGCAATTGAACAAAGGAGCTTCGTTCTAATACATTTTCTACCGCACCCTGTCACATTGAAGCACCCATTAGGTCCTCAGTGGCTCCAAGAAACAACAATGTAGCACACCATAGGATAAAAAAGAAAATTTTGTTGGCGAGATGCATGTTAACTTCTATAGGTGCAATTGACAAGGATGAGAACATAAATTTGTCAGAAAGAGTAATAGAACAAAGCAAGACACTAAAGTCCTGCTTAAGTCATTCAATAGGACAGACAATTAAGCATGTAATGTATGGGCATTAAGCTCGTAATCACTATCGAATTTGATCTTATATAACACTAAAAATCCAGAAAAAGAAAAGACTTTTGCAAAAGTGGGACAGGTGATTAAATATTGACAATGTACTCTTCATGAATGCAACTACTCCACATGAACACTAGTAAAATGCAATTCAGAAACTCTGAAGATAACCAAAATGCACATATCGGGTAAAGACTAAAACCAAAAAATAACACCCTACTTCTGGTATACACTCCAATAACAAGAAAGTCCGCATCTTTTGACCAATTCCAGGTGACAATAGGTGGGTTGCTTCTACCAAAACTGGGATAATGTTTGAGCCAAAAGCTCGAAGTCAGCCATAACTTCATAAGTTGAGGATGAAGCACTATAGGGGTGCTCTAACAGAGAAGTTTCACCTCAAAATTTGTTTGGATAAGAAAAACCATATCAGTACAATGACTCTCGTTTGATCCTATTCACCTGTGGCCCAATATAGGCGCTCCATCCTGATATCTGACCTTTAGGCGTTTCTAAAAAAAGGAAAAATACTCAAATAGTGTGCATAGTTGCTTAGGTGGACCAATTTGAAGTTCAGGATATTGATATTATCTTTATGCTTGATCAAATTCATTGGAAGATATGTGAGAGTGACAACAAATGAAATCATGTTAGACTGCATTAAGATCACCTGAAAGCAGGAGATGTTAAACATTCTGTCGTAAAAAGCAAGGGGTAAGATGTCTAGTTTAGTGATAGTAGTTTCCTAGACAGTCCCTTAGTGCCATGCTACAACCTTCATGATCTATCTCCCATGCAAGTTGAAATGTAGAATAATCAACAAGTAGGAAAAACAAGTCAGGAGGAAGAAAGAAACATTAATTAAGTAGCATCAGAATTATAGTGTCGCCGTATTTCTTTTGCATAAAAGATCTGGACATTTTTGTAAGAAGTATTCATTGTAAGCGTCCCTTGCATACCTTTACAAGCAACAACTTTCTTCCAGAGCTGGAACTTGAAATAACTCCCATGGATTTCCTATCACGATCAAACTCAAGAGTGGCAATCCGTCTTTCAAGCTTATTCCATTTATGACAACAGCCTTTAAATTGTAAGAAAATGGAATCATATCAGAAGCCAAGCCAACATGATTAGTAAACAACATAATACGTTATTCTAGTAACTTACGCAGAACATCTCCATAATCTGATGAATTACCAGAATTCAGTCCATCTGGAATTCCCATTTTCTCAACCATGACCTGAAATCATAAACAATCAAGATGAGGAAATGCTTCCGCTGAGTAGTTATTAAAAGCTAGCTTATAGACAGCAACTTCACCACGTACTTATTGGAGGAAGGAGGGATCCTACCACTCGTGCCAACATTATAAGAAGCCATCTATCATTGCTATGCGGAATAACAGAGCAAATGATGAGCCTGATTTACCGAATCTAACGTTTGAAAGGGAAAATCCTGCTTAAATGCTTTAACCATTGAAGTTCTACCAGTTTGGGCAAGGAACTTGAGCACAGATTATTTGCCACTAAATAGGCCTGATGTCAAGAAACCTAACTAAATAGGCCTGATGTTAAGAAACCTAACATGTGAAAGGAAAAAAGGTTTTACCCACTGATGTTTCAGCAGTTTGGCCAACACGAAACTAAGTTCCAGAATTTTTTTTTATTCCCTTGTTAAGGACAAATTTTAAGCAAACTTAAAAAATCGAGAGACAAATCCTATGAAGGCAAAATAATTCGATTCTAAACCAGTTAACAAATTCTAACCAAATACCTTCAATGCTGCCTCAGTGGGCATTCCAGTAGCGACATAATGATTCCCAGATTGTTCAATGCCGGCATCATTGCACACAGCAGCAATCTTTGCAATAGTTTGGAGATTAGCATCCATTTGACCTATAGGCCAGTCTCGGATTTTTCCATCCAAAGGATTATAAGTGGTCCCTTCCACATTGTAACTTCGAATAGCATTTGCCCCGGAACCCATTGCAACCAGCTTTGCTACTGCCATCTGATTGGTAGTCAAGGTGCCTGTCTTATCAGAACAGATCACAGTTGTGCACCCAAGAGTCTCCACGCTAGGCAACTTCCGAACAAGTGCATTCTTCTGGGCCATCTTCCGCGTTCCAAGGGCCAAACAGGTAGTGATTACTGCTGGTAAACCTTCAGGAATGGCAGCCACTGCCAATGCCACGGCAATCTCAAAGTAATAGGTACATTTTTCAAATGAGAACTTGAAATTCCGGGGCCACCCATCAACATACTCCCAAGTAAGAAAGTATTTGACATTAATAAGCCACACCAATGCACATATAACCCCAATTATAGCCGTTAGGGACTCTCCAAATTCATTTAGTTTCTTCTTCAACGGTGTATCTTCCTCACTCTGGGATGCCTCATGGATCTGCAAATGCACCTTACCTATCTCTGTACTCATTCCTATCTGAGTAACTAAACAAATACAATTCCCATTCACAACCGTAGTCCCTGCGAAAACCATGCATTTCTTCCCCTGGATTTCAGCATCTTCTTGAACAGCCTTGGTTGTTTTACTAACAGCCTCACTCTCTCCGGTCAACGACCCCTGCTCGACCCTAACCGTCGAGCTGATCAAATTCAAAACCCTCATATCAGCGGGGACTTTATCACCTACCCTCAGCTCCACAACGTCACCAACAACAAGCTCTTTCGCCGGAAGATTTGTAACCTTTCTTCCATCACGTATCACAGTTGCATGCTCTGACTGAATCTCTTTGAGAGCCTCCAACGCTTTCTCTGCGTTGTTCTCTTGCCAAACTCCAACAATTGCATTGACAATCAAGATCAAGAAAATGACCAGGGGCTCTACGAATGCTGTGATCTCCATCTCGCCGCCTTCCTCTCCATCGTACCAAGCCAACACAAAGGATATCACTGCAGCAACGAGTAGAATCCGAACTAGAGTATCATTAAACTGATCCAGAACAAGTTTCAAAATCGTCGGCCCTTCATGCTTTTCTAACTCGTTGTATCCATAGATCTGCTGCCGTTTCTTGACTTCATCGGTTGATAATCCGTACTCCCGACTCACCTGATACTTCTCTTCGCATTCTTTGACGTCTTTCGCCCAAGCAGCAAAAACTTCCTCGCCTGAGGATGATGATGACGACCCACAATTCACCTTTTTCCCATGGTCTTGACCTCCTTTACCCATCAGAGCATCACACTTTTTATCACCAATCGGCCACACAATTGATTTGAAATAATTCAGCCTGAAATTGACGATTTTCAATTCCGAAATCTAACCATCATATGCGAATTCATTGAGATAGAAATTCTAACTTTATCAACAAATCCCACGACTGAAATACAAAGAAGCTATCGTATCCAATATATCGGTATCTAAATCTATACATAGTGCGTATGCATATATATTAGTAGAAAACGTGGAGGTGATGGGGATTTTTCGTTTACAAGAATCATTGAATAATCCAAACCGAAATTGACGAATTTCAAACACAAGTCTAATGATCTGATTATGCAAATGATTCACACTGGACCAGTACTAACCCTAAGAACAAATCGTATAACCGAAACATCTAGAAGACATCGCATATATAAATGCATGTATTTGTAGCTATCACCACACACACACACACACACGTATATGAGTAGAAATTGTAAAAGAGCATGTGAAATACATCTGTATCCAGAATCGAAGCATGCGAGTTATACAACGCATTGAGAGCCTCAGATCTATCTAACGATTTCGAACAATATCTGTGCGTCAAGCATTGTTGAATGTAAAGGTGATAGGGTTGGGATTACCAGAATTATTGGACGAGGGAGAGAACAGAGACTGAGCAGCAGTTTATGATTTCTGTCTCTAAAACGTTTTGTTTTTGGTCAAGGATTTCTCTCTCTGAAACTAAAGTGCTCTGTGCTCTCTCTCTCTCTCTCTCTCTCTCTCTATTTCTCCAGAATATCGTGTTTTTGACCACTGTACGCATTCGATTTCAGGAGAGATGAACCACGCATGAGTTATGCCACGAGGGCCCCACGGCCCTACCATAGAAAGAGACGTTCCACTGGATTTGGCCTTAAGCCCATTTACACTGTGGTATTATTGAAATTTTTTTTTTCTTATTTGAAATTTTTTTATAATTTTTATTTTTTATTAATTTTTTTTTGATTTATTGGTTCATCTTGACAAGAGCTTTCAGAAAAGTTATCAATCATCGGCCAAATTTAAAAAAAGTTCAGAAAAGACAAAAATAAATAAAAACAGAGTTTTTTTATATTTATTCGTCGTCTTTAGTGACTTTTTTTAATTTTTGAACATAATTTTATACTTTTTAAATTTTTTCCATTAAAACGAACCAATAAACTATAAACTATTGAGGTTTAAACAATAAATACAAAAAAAAATAAAGACAAAAAATATAAATAAATAAATACTATAGGCCAAGGGGACTTTTTTTTTTTTGTTATTTGGTTAATTTTTTGTCAAGTTCTTATCTTTTATCTTTACAAATATTTTAAAGAGCGACAGGGCCATTACTTTTCATTCTTTCGTCGAAAGTGCTGTTCATTCTTTTGTCCAAAATGAGTTTGGTATCGTCCTGTAAAATTACCTTTATGCCCTACATATTTACGGAAATGATCCCGATAAGGTGTGGAATTCAAAGAAGCAGTAAGGAAAAAGTATAAAATATATATATGGTCCCACAACAAAGACTTGGATTCAAACAAAGTATTTTAAAATGACTGTGTAGTCTTTATATATGATAAAGAGAGGTGGAGTCAGTACTCTTCTTTCCTTTCTTCCAAAGTAATTTTGGGATCGTCGTATTAAATTATTTTTATGCTCTTAAATTGTCTTTATTTTCTTGTTCACGTGGTAGGTTTCAAATGATGTACATATAATAAATGTAGGAAAATAATTTTCACACTTAAATTTTTTGCCACATGAACTCTTTTTTTTTATTATATAAAATAACTAAAATATCTTTCTATTAATAAACTTTACTCGTCTCTTGTGTTTAAATTATTATATTATCTTCACAATTAATTAAAAGTAAATAATTTTTATTTTTATTTTTATTTTTTGTCTTAATTTTAAAATTTAAATTTTTATGGTTTATTTATCGTCTTAAAAAATTAAAAATTATAAAATTATGTTAAAAAACTAAAAAAATAAATTCACCAAAAACAAAAATAAATCTAAAACAACACTGTTTTGAGTTTGTTTTTTGTGTTTTCTAATTTTTTTTTTAGTTTTTGTATATCATTTTATGTTTTTCTTAAATCCCTTGAACACCAAATGGTTGCATGTAATTTTTGTTTGAGTCTTTTCTTTATTTAGGATCTATTTAGCCCGTAGTAATTATTTGATTATTGCTTGATTATTTTTTTGTCCTTATTTTAAAAAATTAATTTTTTTATATTGTATCAATTTTTTGATGGTTATTAGTTCGTCTTGATTTCAAAAATATATAAAACGATGTCCAAAAACTAAAAAAAAAATTAAAAAACACAAAAAATAATCTCAAAATAATGTTTTTTTAGAATTATTTTTATTTTTTGTATTTTTTTAGCTTTTGAACATAATTTTATAATTTTTAGATTTCTTTCGTTGAGACGAACTAATAAATCATAAAAAATAATACAAAAATAAAAAATTCAAAAAATTAAATAAAGACAAAAAATAAAAATAATTTATTTTTAGTTAATTATAAGGGTAGTATAGTAATTTAAACACAAGTAGAATAAAGAGTATATAATTGAAGGGTATTTTAAGAACTTTATATAATAAAGATAAAAAAAGAAGTGCATAAGATTAAAATGGGTGTGTGAAAATCAATTCCCTAAATGTAACATTCCTTTAATAGTGTGCACTATGGGTTGTATTTAAAGAGAAATTGCCCTTTTTCTTTTACTTTTTTTGTTTTTCCTTTTCCAAACAAACCAAATGAAGTTCTTTTCCTTTTCCTCATCACCATGGAAGCACAATGACTTGAACAACATGCAACTTACAATATTCTCAGTGTTGGCAAACCCCACAAACCCATCTAATTTCAATTTGACAAATTTTGATGAACGGGTTGTCAGCAAGTTGCATAAACCCAGTGACCATATTCCTCTCTCTCTCATGTCTACATCATCCCTCGTTTGATTTTTGTTGTCTTTGACTTTCGAGCCTCATTTTTGGCAAACCCCACTAACCCATCTGATTTCAATTTGACGGGTTCAGATGAACAGATTGTCAACAAGTTGTACAAATCCAGTGACCATATTCTTCCTCCTCCTCTCTCTCTTTCACACACATTTGATTTTTACTATCTTCAACCTTGGAGCCTCATTTTTAGCTCCATTATAGAGAATACTCAATGTACTATGCAGAGAGAAAATACTCGTGCTCCGTATTTTTCATTTTCTGGGTTTTTCCAAACTCTAAGTTGAATTTTGGATATTTTTCCAAATTTTGATATAGAATATGGTGCTTGTAGGTAGAGCAATTGAAATTTTTGGATTTCTTTTTTCTTGGAGTTTCCATTCCTTTTGAGCAAGGATTTGGATGCTTAGTGGCATGGAATTCAAATTCTTGGTTTTTCTTCTTTTGGGTTTTCAATATTCTATATCTATCTTCTAAAGCACAATAAATTTTCAATTCATTTGTGATTTTTCATGAATTTTCATGGTTACAATCAAAGAAGATGATTAAAGTGAAATTTTCAATCTAGATCTATTTTTCTTGATTGATATTTAGTGTTTTTCTAAGTAAAAAAAAACATAGTTTTATCCTTTTGATTTGTATATGACTAAGTAGAAAAAGAACTGTGATAATTTTTGGAAAACCAAATAAGTAATTAATGTCACTTTTGCACACTTGTGTATATTTTTGCAGACTTCAAGTTACATAATGGACAATGCATCTATACGATTATCATGAAGTCATCTATTATTTTTTATTATTCTACCTGTCTACATTAGCTTGGGTTAGAAGAAAATTTATACACTAAATAATTTTGTAATGGGCATTCTTATTGTCACGTCTTATCAGCTCGTAACTATCTCCCTAATGCATTATTAATTCATGTTGATGTAAAATTTTAGAAAAATTTAAAAAAAAATTGAATTCATTGTGCAGAGCCGACCAATCAATATTTGTCCGAATTCATTGGCCTGAACAAATCAATTTTGTATCACTAGCAAATCTGAACAATGTGCAATTGTTCGGACACAAAGAATTTATGAATTCTAAACGAGAGTTTTGTTAATTTTATTAATTTCTAAATTAAATAAGATTATTCTTTTATTGAATGTGAAGGGAGTGTCGTTCGATATCTCAAGAATTAATGTATTATCAGACGGTAATAGTGAGTAAGTCAGTAGAGATTAACTTCGATTAATGATATAGTAAAATAATTGCACCGGTGATATATATGATTTATTTTAGTACTATTTTTTGATAAAATAATTTTAATTAATTTAGCAGTAGCCTTTAAGTTTTATTTGTTCGAACAAGAGAAATAAGTTTGGATCAAAATGATGTACGGACATGCAAATTCGAACATAGAAAGTTTGTATAGAATTGCAAAAATGAATGAAAATATATTTGCATGAACCTGCAGAACCAACAAGAATAGATTTGTATGAACTAAAGTACCGAACAAAACAAGCAAACATGAGAAGAAGAAAAAAGAAGAAATATGTTAAAAGTCGAGTTGTAGACGAGAGTGGGGAGGCATTGACAATGATGGAGGGGCGCGCCGCTTGTTTGTTCGTGAAAAGTCTTCTACTGTTCTAGACTCAAGGTATGCTACGTTAATAAGCTTAGATTAAGGTTTAGAGAGGAAAACTATATTGCGGGGCTAAAAAAGAGTTGCATATAGGGAATATGGTATATAAAAGGTAAGTGTTGGAATAATATACGATGCAAAGAGAAAAAATTGACTATATTGATTCTATTAGATTGATGAACAAATAACGTGGGTTAGAGAGAACTATGTTGGGTTCCAATAGAATCACCCTAAACTTTTCAGTAGGTATGTCTGTGTTCATCTAATTAATTATGTTGGGCCAAGTGGTGCAGTGCAGACTCTGCAGTTACTAGTTAGCGAATTGGCTTTGTAGAGACATGGACAAGTTGATGCATCTTACAAACTCACAGCAAGTGGTATTATTAGTGTCGATGGTTAACGATTATGGGTAAACTCTTTGTGAGCCGTAAATTGACTTGCATGGAGAACCTTTGATTGCAGCAATGAAAATTCATGTTGACTGTGAGAGAGCATCTAAGCAATGATGTCAGTGAATAGGTAAAGCCCGTGACAAGGTGGCTCTCGATAGGGGTGGTACGAGGATGAGCTCTCTTGATAGAGTGAGTGCGGTAAATAAACCTAGTTAGGAGACAATAGTAGAGAGTGATTCATCGTAATCAAGGAGAAGTCTAGATGCAATGGGATCAAGCTCCAACAAATGGAATCCAATGTACTATTTACAGATGAAGGGGAAATTTACTAGGACATGTGTATATGTTAAGTCCCGCATAGGATAAACAGAATAAATATTGATCTTAAGATAACGTTGAATAACGTACTCTACAACATATGAATAACTTCACTTACAAGTAACTCAAGCTCCAATATTTTAAGCCGTGTTGTTAAATTTTCTTGATTATACAAGTCGTCTGCGTCAGGTTTTACGTCAAGTGATCTAACATTTTTTTTAAGTTTGAATATTGGTGGACAACATGCGTAGAGCATTTTTTGTCCTTAAAACAAGAATATTATTTTGTAAAGAAAATGAAACTCATGGAGTGACGAAATCAAATGATAACCTATGGCTGAACTCTACATTTAAGTGGGAATATTCACTTTAAATCTCTTGTGATTTGGTTTGGTTTATGTGGGGATGACTATTCTTTTTTGTCTTTATTTTGCAACTTGTGTACAATACTACTAAACTCTACATTTAACTGCACCAACGCATGTACTTTTAACATATTTATAACAATTATATCTAAATACCAAGAAATGAGACAAATTACGCTAACCATCATCATATATTCTTTTATTCATTTTCACCAAATTAATTTAATAAAACATAAGTCAAGGACTCATTAAATTAAGTTGTAGATGTCTAATGCAAGTTAAATTAACATGCTATTATTATGTTCAACTTATTTTTTGTGAATTCACTAATAAAAGCTTATAAGCATGTTATATGATCCTATTTAAGTTTTAAGAAATTTTCTCATCTTTTTTTTTCTGCTCAAAAAAATTTCTTATATATTTTTAAATTTTTTTCCTTGTTCTTTTTTAATTTTAAAGACATTATTGTAACATTAAAAAAAATCACATATTTGAGGGGGGAAAATCACGCTGATTTTAATAGTTTTTTGTTTTTACTCATATCTATGTAAAAAAAATCTAAATGATGTACTCAATAATTTCAAAGTGTAATTAACAAATACATATACCGCAACAATAAAAAATTCAATTTTATTTGTATAAAAGTTTAACTTATATTCCGAATCAGGTAAATATAAAATGACATAAATCTGTTTTAGAATGTATGTTACGTTGTCTAGTTTTAAAGCATTTTTTATTGATTTAATTTTTGTAAAAAATAAATTCCATTTTGTGATCTCGCTTTGAATTTAAAAATTTTAAGGCCGTCCATATATATACGTGTGTAGATATATATATATATATATATATATATATATATATATATATATATAGAGAGAGAGAGAGAGAGAGAGAGAGAGAGATAGATGGGGATGGCTCCATATACCAACACTTTTTTAGACCAATATTAGACTAACAGCTAAACTCTTGATTTTCGATTAAATTTTAATAATCCGAACCGTTCAATGTGTTTAAAATATGTTTTTAAGGGTACCCGCGAGAAATCAGCTCAAAATATTACCGGAAAGGGCTTGATCTAAACATTGGTTCAAAATACTGACAGGAAGTGTTTTATAAATAACTATTTGGATCAAGCCCTTTCCGGTAATATTTTGAGCTAATTTTTCACGGGTACCCTTAAAAACATATTTTAAACACATTGAACGGTTCGGATCATTAAAATTTAATTAGGAATCAAGAGATTAGACATTGGTCTAATATTGGTCTAAAAAAGTGTTGGTCTCTTTAGCCTTTCCCTATAGAGATATATAGAGAGAGAGAGAGAGATTATTAAACATCAAAGTTGTCCCTGGTGGTTTGTATACATCTGAATGAATCCGCATGATTAGCTATAGATGTACGGAATTGGGGGCCCTGCTGTGCACAGCGCACAGCAGGGCGTGTTGTGCGCGAAAACGGCGTCGTTTTGGCGCACAAAACACTGCCCGATAATTGTTCGGTCAGTTTTTTACTGTTCGGACAGTGTTTTGTGGGCCAAAATGACGCTATTTTGGCGCACAGCACGCCCTGCTGTGCGCTGTGCACAGCAAAGCCCCCGGTTCCATAGATTTACACATCATTTGGTTCTATAAGAGTAAATTGCTACCCCCAACCCAACCCACCCACCCCCACAAACAAGTGGAGAAAAGTCATGCACCTCCTCAACAAATACCCAATCTTTTTTATATAATCACAAATGTGCCACTCTCTCTTTTTTTCATCTCTAAATTGCAAAAATACCATTCCACATCTAAATTACAAAACTGCCACCTTAATTCTTTTTACTATTCACATTAATTTTAATAAAAAGTATAATTTAAAATAAAATTTAAATAATATGGGGTTTTTTTAAATTAACTAATTGAACTCTTTATTATCACACTAATTCTTTATTTTTTTATAAGAACTCATAAAATTAGAGATCGCAATTAGTCTTAAAATTTATCAATTAGTCTAAGGTTAAAATTTTAAAAAAATTTTAACCAATAATTTTTTTTTTCACACTAATTTTTTTGTAAGAACTCATAAAATTGAATGCCACATTTAGCCTTAAAATCTATTTATTAACATATAGTTAAAATTTAATTTAATTTTAATCAATTCACAGTTTATTGTGTATTTTTTGTGATGTATATAGTTTGTTTTGTATTTTTATTCTTAAACTAGATGTTTGTTAGACTTTTGTGTTCTAATTTACTTAAAATATTTTACAAGTATCAAATAAGTTCACTAAATGAAAGAATTTACGGAGATGATAATAAATAATAAACATGAAACAATTTAATCAAATTGTGATGTAGCCCAAATAGTAAAGTTTGTCTAAGATTCAAGTGTTTAGAAATAAGCATCCTTACATTTTTTACTTTTGGTAAAAAATTAAAGTGTGAAGCACAAAATAATTAATTCTTAGTAATTGTAATATTGTGAGAAGTAGGGGTTTAAAACCCACCTTATCCAATTTTTGTTTCCCAATGCATTTTTCATTTCTCAATACTTTCTTTACTCCTCCTCATTAATTTATTTATTATATATTTTATTTTTTAACTATTTTCTCACATTTATAAATAGAGAGAGAAAGAATGAGAAATAGAAAACTTGATTTATAATTTCTCCTAATAAGATTGCTTATTTCTCTAGTTCTCTGACTTGTCATTTATATGGAGAAACCAAGTATCAAGAGAAATTATATTATTGTAAGTTAATATTTATGTCAATAAGTTGTTTATAGTTATTCTTTTTACCTTGAAGATGAGTATGTTATACTTTTTATTCTGTAGAAATTTAAATGTTCGATCCGATAACCCGAGACGCAAAAGATAGAAAACCATCGAAAACATGCTCGGACCTTTGGAGTTTTACATGTAAATTTCTATACCGCAAGATTCATACCGATTCACACGATATGTCTTAAATACTCGAACGACTGGATGTGGTTGACCCCACTGGTGTACCTTGTGTATTAAGTCGTGACATGCTAATTATTTGATGCATAAATTATTTTTATTTGAGATTTCAAAAAAATAATTTTTTTATTTATTTTCCCCAAAAAAATAACTCTTCTTTAATCAAAAAGAATTTGCGGAGATGATAATAAATAATAAATATGAACCAATAAATCAAGTTGTGATATAGTTCAAGTGATAAAGTTTCTTACTTAAAAAAACACACAAGGTCCAAGGTTCAAGTGTTTAGAAATATGCATCCTTACGTTTTTATTTTTAATAAAAAAATTAAAGTATGAATTACGAAATAATTAATTGCTAGTAATTGTAACATTGTGAAAAATAATTTTTTCGAGAAGAAAAAAGGGCTCATAAATGTTGGGCATGTGGAGAGCTAAGACATTACGCTAATTAATGGTATAGAATTAGATGAGCAAAAAAAAGCATAGTATTAATAGTGCATATATGTAAAATAACATTTGATAGTGGAGAACTTTTAGGAAAGATTAGGAGGAATTCCCCGTTGCTAGTTCAAAATAATCTAAAAATCATAGGGGAAATAAACCTTAGGAAAAATGATGAATATGTTTGTTTTTCAATCGGCATACCGCGAATGATGAGTATGTTCTTTTCTTTAACCCCTTTTTTTGTTTTCTTTTTGGCTTTTGCCAATAAATAACTAATTATCTTTGTGTGAAAGTTATTTACTCATTTGAGACACTCCAAATAGTTATAAAAATTAGAAAAAAATTAGAGAAAAAAATAAAAATGTAACACTAAGAAAAATATAAAAAGGATATTTTGATCTCACTATAAAATAAGTTTTTTTCTTACTCCAATATTACACAAGTCATTAATGACTTTTACTATTTTCAATAGAAGTAGATTTAATTAGTCTTATTTAATGATCCTTATCATGTGCTCTTAGGACACACATTAACAAAACCCAATAATTAATTATGCTCCCTTAAGAAACACAAGTCGTGATCCTTATCATGTGCCCTTAGGATACACGTTCATTAGACTAGGTTGTCAATGGATGCACACCAATCTAATAACAGAGGATACCCACTCGACATGACATCTCATATTACTGACAGCTTAGAGGGTATGAATCCAGATATGCGAAAGCATATAATAAACAAGATTGTCAATGTAACAGATCCATCTCGTAGCACAATTCAAGCCCCAACATAGAACACAGTTCATAGAGGTCGACCTGCAGTCAGAGATGAGCAAAACAAACGTCGCATACCTTCTAGTTTAGAGGCGTCTGGTTCAGGATCTAGGGGGGCATCAAACTCAACACAAAGTGTACTGGTCACCCCATTGACTCTAACCTCGAGAAGGAGACATGAGAGGGGGCGGGAGTTCACAACACTGAACCAAAACTCATGCTTAATATACAATTTCTCCCGTTTTCGATCCTTACATTCAACAATTACCTGAGGCCTTTTGGAGTTATATAACCCACACTGTTGACGTCCGAGCTGATGGTCATTGTGGATTCAGAGCGATAGCTGCGCTAGTCGGTTATAGCGAAGATGATTGGAGACAGGTACGAATGGATCTTATTGAAGAAATTCAACAAAATATGGACTTATAGAATGTGCTTTATCCATCGGTCGGTCTAGCAAACAATCTGCTAAATTTACTTGCTTGGTTTGCTCCTACGACACTAACTCAACATTGGATGGACTCTATTATGACTTTGGAATATGTCATTGCATTAAGGTACAACATTGTACTGTATATATTTGAGATAAATGCTTCGGGTTGTTTTACTCACTTGCCATTGAGGTCCCCTCCGATTGCAGTTCGGGTGTGTCGAGAAATTATTATTGCCCGTATTGGCCAACACTTCGTACAAATTATCTTGAGACCTCATTACTCTATACTACATATCCCAGTATAGTGGTGGCAAAATGCATTAGATGAAGCTAAGGGATGAGTAACTCGTTATACTGTACGTTTTAACTTGTGGTCTGAAGTAATGGGTGCGAGAAATATTGATTAGAATTTGTATTGTTATATACTCCATAATTCACTATTGTATTATAATGGACATTAGTATTAAGACTTGAAGTACTGATTAATTTATGAAAATGCTAATTGGAAAAAGAAAGTATGTAACATTTGTTTAACTTCTATATTTTGTTAAATATAACTTTTAAGTACTAATTATTACTATAGAACACTTTTAAGTACAAATGATATTTCAAATTTTTTTGGCCCCTTTTTTTATATCACGGAACACTTATATTTTTTGTCGTTATGGTCAAACGAAAAAGAATGAAAAATTAAAAAAATTAAGTACAACGGAATACTTAAATATTTAAAATATATATATTTAAATATTCATACTTAAATTTTTACGTATCACAGAATACTTAAAAAATTAAAAATAATAATAATTTTTTAATAACCGAGCTCGGATTAATCTTTAAATATTATTTTTAATCAATGGTAAATTTTTTATATTTCTTCAAATTAAAAACTTGCACAACACAAAAATTATTTTGGTACCACACAAACACTTAAAATAAAAATAAATAAATACAAAAATCTAAGTGCTTGTGGAAAAAAAAAAAACCCAGGATGAAATATGAGGACTTTTATGTAAAATTCACCGTGAGCCCCCCCTATTTTGTCGCGCGCTGATGGCAAATCAGCGATGGCAATAAACGAGAATCTCTCCGCCTCACCACAATCCAACAGAGATTGCCCACAATGCTAAAATTCCATTATTTTTGCCTTTCTCAAAATCTGTCTCTCTCTCTCTCTCTCTCTCTCTCTCTCTCTCTCTCTCTCTCATCTGCTACGAATGATTGTTATGGGAGAGGTTCTGATGTGAACATTTAACCAATGAAACTCTCTCTCTACACCCATATCTTCGTTCTTCAGTATATCTGGCCTCGGATCTGAATCATCGCTTATATTGAGTTTGACCTATAGATTATTTGGCAGTATCGTCATTTTGGTCACTTTTTAAAATTTTATCAGATTAATTTGAATAATTATTTTATTAATTATTCATCTTGACTAATTTCTAAATTTAATTATTTATTCTGACAACAAAAATTATAATAAAAGTCTTACAAAAAAATTTAAAAAGATAATTTTGCATTATCTTCGATTCATAATTTTTCGTATATTTTTTTTATACTTCTTATCGAGATAAATAATTAATTTTAAAAACTTTAACAAAAAATTATACAACTAATACTTAAATACCAAAAAATACCTAATATTTTTTCGCAAAGATTAATCTTGATCGAATAAAGACTTACACCTCGTTTGAATTGAGATATCGGTCACTTTTTTTCTTTCAAAATTAGTGCATAGTTAGTCTCTATTGATACTCTTTTTAAAGACCCTATTTTGTAGATTTTTGCCACCTAAAATCCCTTTTGATTAGTTTGTACTTTCTAGTACATGCTCTTGCTTCTACCCTTCAACACTTCTGTTTTCAAATTTATGAGGAAAAAAACAAAACAAAGAGATGAGAAGGTAATTAACACGGAGTAAATCAAGTGCAAGAAAAATTAACATTTTTTTTACGATTTTTATTACTTTATTTATTATTTTTCATTCTCTTTTCTTTTTACACCAAAATACAGCAAAAGAAATAAAAATTTCCTACCTTGTTTCCCCATGTTCCAAACAAAAATGATAAGTTCATGGAGTTGTTAGTACCGCCATTTGAGCAGCAAACCTTTCGCCGCCGGTGAATGAACTCTTCATTCGATGATCACATCACCAGGTAGATCACTGAATCAGACACTATCAACCCTTCTATTTCACCATTACACCAAACTCATTCCTTTTCTCTCTTACCACACTCTTCGTTCCACCAGACCCAGACCCACCCCTCTCCGCGACCGGCCTCACAAACCCGCCAAAAAACTATCCCGCCGACCAATTCCTTTCATTAACGACGTCAAAGAAATCGAAAACCCAGATGAAGCCCTCTCTCTCTTCAACGAGTACCGCCAAATGGGTTTCAAACACGACTACCCATCTTACTCCGCTCTCATTTACAAGCTCGCCCGTTGTCGAAACTTCGAAGCCGTCAAAACCCTCCTCCTCACTATAAAACAGTACAACATTCGATGCAAAGAAGCCCTTTTCATTGCGTTGATTGAGCGTTATGGCAAGTCCCAGTTGCCTGAGGAGGCAACAAACCTCTTTCGCGATATGACTCGTTTTAATTGTGTTCGTACGATACAGTCTTTCAATACCCTTCTCAATGTTCTGGTCGATAATGGAAGGTTAGAAGACGCGAATGATATGTTCAAGTCCGCGCCAAAAATGGGATTTAGACCGAATTCTGTCTCGTTCAATGTAATGATCAAGGGGTGGCTTGAGAGGGGTGAGTGGGCAGACGCTTGCCGGGTGTTTGATGAAATGCGCGAGAGAGAAGTTGAACCCACTGTGGTAACTTATAATAGTCTGATCGGGTACTTGTGCAAGAAAGGTGACTTGGATGGGGCCAAGGGTCTGCTTGATGACATGATCAGTAAAAAGAAAACCCCCAATGCAGTCACGTATTCGTCATTGATGGAAGGTTTGTGCTCATTAGATAAGTATAAGGAAGCGAAAAAGATGATGTTCGATATGGAGTATCGAGGGTGTAAACCACAGATGGTGAATTATGGTGTTTTGATGAATGACCTTGGAAAGAGAGGGTTGATCGAGGAAGCCAAGGCTTTGCTTCTTGAGATGAAGAAAAGGCGGTTTAAGCCAGATGTTGTATTATACAATATATTGGTTAACTATTTGTGTAAGGCAGGCAGAGTTGCTGAGGCTTACAAAATATTGGTAGAAATGCAGGTTCAAGGCTGTGAGCCTAATGCAGCCACATATAGAATGATGGTTGATGGGTTTTGTCGAGTTGAGGAATTTGAAGGAGGTTTGAAGGTTTTGAGTGCAATGTTAGCAAGTAAGCATTGCCCGCGTATTGAAACGTTTTGCTGTTTGATTAGGGGCTTAGCTAGGTGTGGCAAGGTGAACGATGTTTGTTTTGTTTTGGAGGAGATGGAGAAGAGGAAATTGAGATTTGATTTAGAGTCTTGGGAAGTGCTGGTTAGGGATGCTTTTGGTGAGGATCATGGTGGTGCAAGCATTCTTGTGACTAAACTGATTTCTGTTCACTAGTAGGGTTAATGGAATATGACTTGCTGATTCATGGTAACTGGCAATGGACTATCTAGCACAACACTCGTGAGGTAAACTAATGCATTGACCGCTCGTTATGAGGTGGCCGGATTCATCATGCTGCCCTTGGAACCTCTCGTTAAGCCTTCAGTAGATGACAACGCGATCATTGAGAACATAACTAGGGGAGGGGTGTTAAATGTTGGAGAATACGGCAATGGAAGGAACCAAATCACGGCATTGAGGCCCCAATTCTAAGGCAATATTTGGTAAACGGTTCAGCATACAACAGCTCCTCAAGATTTTAATATCGAACTTATTGTGCTCCTCGAGATTTTAATATCGAACTTATTGAAGTTTTCAAGTTGCAACACTAGATATAGTTCGGAAAGATGTACTCTGGAACATGAATCTTTCATTGGGTAATCTCCAAATTTTGAGTTCAATTTCGTTCACCTGTTAAAATGAGGATGCTTTTTGCAATCCAGTTAGCAAGTCAGTTGCTAAAGCTGTTTTGATTTTTAGTACATACTTGATAGCTATTTTGTTTTGAAAGATTAATTAACTAAATGTCTTTTTTTAATGTTGTTTATACCTTATTTACAAGGGGCTGTTGGTTTCTTCAAACAAAAAAGGGAGAGGGGCTGTTGGTTTCTGCCTAGTTTTAATGCAGGGGATAATTTTCCCAATAATTGGATCTAGCGTGGTATTATTTTTGCTGCGTAAATACAATTGAGTTTGGTGAAACCTGCAAGCTAAAAGGAACCAATAACAATGTATGTAGTGTTCACCCTTATTTTGAGAGGGTGAAAAAAGTTGGAACTCCCAAATTTTGGGTATTAACTTATCCGTTTGTAATTTACACTGCCAGTACATGCTCAAATGGTAAATATACATCAGCACATTTCAGTACTGAAACCATTTTACAAAGAATAAATCTAGGAACACAGATATTCCGTGCATACTCGGACACAAATGTGTTTGAAATTGTTGGATACATGCAAGAGTCACATCCATGTGCATCCAATGATTTCGGAAACATCTGTGTCCAAATGTGCACGGAACATGTGTTACTAAACTTTTACAAACTCTCCGGCAGGAAAAACAAGTTTCATATGGGGAGCTTGCGAAGGTGAGTTTGGGCTGCTGTACTTAAAGAGAGCAAGAAATTATATCACCTTAACTCGGAGGTTCTAGGATTTGAAGGATCACAGCTGAAAGATAAAAGTTCAACTTGAACCCACAGAAGGCAGACAGCAAATTTTGATTCAAATGTTTGCCGTTTCGAATCTCTCTAAAATACTTGAAGACCATAACCAATCTCCCTTTCTCTCACCAAAATAGAACTCCTTATAAAAGAGGTATAAAAACTGATACCTTGTTTCTTTCTCTCTAATGTTGTACTGAGCTTCATATAAAAGAGTTAATAGACTAACAATGGCTGTGAACTGAAACAAGATTGATGCATCAATTGCTTACAATGGCCAATTGAAGGAAAAACTAAAGCGGGAAACTGACTTGCGTTCTAACAATGATCTAAACTGAAAATTTACACTCGTAAACTGGGAATTATGAGTTAATGTTGAGGTAGATTTGGTCTTTTTTCCAACATGTCATAGTGAACAACGAAATTATCCTGCAGCAAACAGAAAGTACGAACAATTTAGTGTTTCAAGGGCTTTGATGCAAGAGGATTGAACAAGAAGTGAGTGGAACAATAACAACGAATCAATTCAACAGGTGTTCATAAATCCAAACCTTGCGGATTGTTTCCCATGTGTTTGGATCGAAACAGATATAAGATCCTCTCTCGTAGGTGTTAGTCTTCACAAGCGGCTCCATGTTGGAAACCCTTGTTAACCACAGCCGGAGCTCTCTGTGATAAAACCAACCTCTATTGTATCTACAAGAAAAAGAGAGGAGTAAGATGGCTCTTAGGAATTTATAACCCCATTACTGGCTCGCTGCTTCAAGTGCTAAGGATATTCAGGAAATACAACACCTCAATTGTCAATGCTTTACAAAGGCAGTTTGCGGTAAGAAGAAGCAGCAGTAGAACTCTAAAAGGAAATGCAAACACATATAGGTAAAATAGATGCAAGGGCTGAGAGCATACAGTTCATTTGCAGCATATAATTGGGCTTCGTCTTTTGGCATACTGCATGGTAAGAATAGTGTATGCATCAGTTTAAGATGACAAAACTCCCACATTACATATAAACCTAAATAAAAGGCGTTACCTGTAAAAAATGTAAAACAATGTGTCCATTGGAAACTTCAGAAAATACGATTGCTGCAACCAATCAACAATCTTGTGAGCATAAGAAGATAGTGGCTAACAAGAGAAGCAAGCAGATTATGAGAGAGAGAGAGAGAGAGAGAGAGAGAGCAACATACGCTTAAAGCAGGTGGTTGTTTAGCATAATAGCATTGAGGTACAACGAACTCCGGGTCACCCTTAGCGGGCTCATCAGACCAAGGGGAACCAAATGTCTTGTGAAGATTTTCAGTTGAATTCAAGTTCAACCCGAGTGTTGTCAAATCAATTCCAAGTGCAAGAGATGTCAAATCGGGATCACTCATTCTTATTACACTTAACAAACCAAGCAAACCATATTGTTCAGGAGGAGCTTGTGTAGACTGCATAGACTTCACACCCTGATCCCTGTATGACTGATTTAAACCGGACATTTGCTGCAGCCGAAACTGGGATTGATTTTGCTGCTGTTGATACTGCTGGATAAGCTGGTCATATGACCCCATACCAGAAACCGTATTCGGTGAGTTCAGAGGTCTTAATCCTAAGCCGGGTGGTCCACTGGTCTGAAGTATTATCAAAGAGAGAATGAATCACTGATATCGGACAAATGCCAAAACAGATGGCTTTAGACAGATTTTTTTTTCCAGATTTGACATTTGGAAATTATTAATACTGTCAAAACTTTCTTCTCATCTTGAATCAGTCTACCCACATAACAGAATCATATTCAGTTTCCATAACACCAATTTATTGGAACAAAAAATCACCAAAGATAGTACAATGCAAGCTGTGTAGAACTGTTTAGTTCAGGTTTATTTTTAGAACTCCTTCAGGGCATTTAATAAACCTTGGCAAGGAGGCACTTCTGTCAGGGCTGAAGTGGGTTTCAGTAGGGTTCTGGATCGGCTAAAAGAATTACTTAAAAGGAAGCCCAGTTTTGAAAGCAAGGCTTGAAAATAGTAAATCAAACATATTTTCAGACAAAGATGACTAACCAGCAGCGAACTAGAGGAATCCATACAGCCCTTACACTATTTTATAACCATTTCAGGTAGCAGATTGTCGAACCTGTGAATGGTAGTTTGAATGAGCCGACTGGAACATATCTGAGCCATGTAGATGGAGAAGATCCTGGTTGTTTACAGATGAAAAAGGGACCCCACTACTACTGACTGATGGAGCATGTTGCTGCTGCTGCTGTGGACGATGCAATGAATATGTTCCTCCCAAATTGAATCCAGCAGACCTGCCCATCTTTATATTGAAGCGTGGATGTATGAGTGCAAAACCAAGAAGCACAGATAATATGCTCAAAATCTTTCCCAAATTAACCTTACATTGAAGTGTTGAGACTGCATCATGGACATAGCATTGTCATGAAGTTGTTCTTTCTGGTGCATATCCATAGCAAAATCAGCATTGCCACCTGTGCGAAATCTAATAGGATAGTCAGTAAGATGTACCTGAAAGTACAGGTCTGAAGGTTTTGCCAATTTCCCGAGCATTACGTGAAAGTTAAAACAGGAGGTTATTACTTGTTACCAGGGGAGAGAGAAAATCCATAGACATCATCAGAAGTCATAAACATGTCTTATCGGAGGGCATAAAATGACACATATTAAGGCACGTTAGAAGACATCAAATAAAATGTGGATTTGTTGTTTACAAATAAGCAATTGCAATTGCCATCTGCCTAATTTAATTTAACGATCACATCAAACTTGGAAGTCAAAACAAGTTCAGAAAGAAACAAGATAAGAGGCAGAGACATCATCTGAAATAATTAAACAATAACCAAAATAATCAATGGGCAAGGTCAATCAAATGGAGCATCACAAATCTAGCCTTTTACAAGCAGCATATAAGTGGACATGAGCAACGAGCTAATCAATGAACAGGGAAACTCAATTGTATATTTCTGCGATGCTAAAACTGGCAATCAACCAGAGATCCTCACATTTTCACTCAAAAATAATAGAAATAATTAACCTTATCTTTGTCTATATATGATTGAAATTAAATGTAACATTTATATATGAGAAAAACCTGGTATCCATGAAATTACCTAGTACCCATTAGAACTTGACACAAACTGCACTTTTCTAGATAAAACCAGACACGAGCTATACATATTTACCTATTGTCCTTACACATAGTTTAGACATGAAATTAATAATTAGCTCTAGCACCAAGAAAAAAAGGAGAAAGGTCAATTCAAAATTCTCTTCCAGGCTTTTAGCCATGAGACATGGAAAGATCAAAAAACCATTAACCAGAAAACCTGCATTCAATACATGACAAATGCAACAAACCAGGTTTGTGTGTGTGTGTGTGTGTGTGTGTGTGTGTGAGAGAGAGAGAGAGAGAGAGAGAGAGAGGGACAACCTTTAAATCCTGGTAAAGCTGGAAAATCTTCATTTTGGATGCTGAACTCTTGGTTTTGTTGGACAATAGGACTAACACCAAGACCTTGCTTGCGAAGCGAACCTGAAATTATTTGCTTTAGATAACCATATAAATGTATGTGTAAGCACCTAACAGAACCATTCCAAGCAAAAAAATAAGTATCTAACTTACCCAATTGCCCTTGAGGCCCTCCAGCAGAATTGGGGCGGCTGGTCAACTGAGGGAAATCATTTATATCAAAAGGAGCACCATCACTGGAATTTACATCATTCAACATTCCCATAGAGCTAAGATTATTCATTGCTTGGACATGGCTTTGAGATAGTGGGCCACCGGCAGATGGGTAGGCATTTCCTAGCATAGAAATTACCTGCGGAGAAGCTGAATCCAGGCAGTGTCATTTACAACAAGAAAAAAACATTAATTAGCTTACTGATACATAACTCATCTTCGTCCTTGCAGAGACGATAACATCAGCCCAAAAGAATCACAAAGTAACCATTGAACTGAATTTAATAGCAGTGGCATCCAACTAAAACTCAATTTCAACAGTAGGAAGAGAAGGGATTAAAAAATAATCCCACAACTGAAAATACCATGCTCCAAGCTTAGTGAATTTCTGAAGTGCAAAACAATGTTAAGTTTGCAGCCACCCTCGCCAATAAGGCAGAAGGTATCAAAAATAACAAGCAACAATCATAATATCTCCTATCAAAAGCAGTGGGAAGCTATCGACCATAGTGTAAACTGTAAAGCTATCAGCAATTCCCCAATATTGGTAACTTGTGTGCAGCTTTCCACATATCTAAATGTAAATCAATTCAACAGAATGACATTCAAGAAGCCACTATCAAATTCTTTTTTCAAATGACTAATAGAACAGTTTGAGAGGTGCCAAGTAGGCTAAGTTCAACTATGAGAAATATTTGTTAGAGATGAAATGCATGGGTAAGTAAGAATTACTAACAAAACTCTTCCCGACAGTTTGCAAGTGAGAGAACACACATCATCATAGAGGTAGAAGTTAGTGGCAGAACAACATTCACATAGGCCACAATATGTTTTTGTCACCAAATCCAGGTCATATACCTTGTTGAAGCACACCACTCATTAGTCTATTCGGACCTTGCACGCTCAAATTTCCAGAACCACTGTTAGCTGCTAGATTTAGGCGAGAAGCAAGACCAGGCACAGATAGTCCTCCTCCAGAGCTCATGCTCCTTCCAATGTTCCCCCCACCAACTATGTTTCCCATAGAGCTGGTAATCCGAGGACCTGCATTTCCCAACATTGGGGACACACCCAGACCTGGAACAGCACTCCGATTACCAATTGCCGCAGAGGTTGGCAGAATCCCAGGAATAGAACCACCAACACCATTTGAGCTACTACTAAATCCAGGACTCCCAACAACACCCATTCCACCTCTATTTGTCACCCCTGAATGACCATGATTGCTTCCATGAGACATCTGTGATAGAACAACAAATACAATCACAAAGAGCTCAACAAAGAAAATAACATATATGCAGAAAACAGCACTTAAAACTTTTCACTTGAAGGCATTCTGATTAAAAATACTTACTGCATGCGTGAAAACCTAACTTATATACCTGAGGAAGACCAACAGGGAGATTATTTGATCCAAAGCGTCCACTAGAAAGGCTCCCCGTAGGTTGTTGAACCGCACTTGAAGGGACGTTATTTGTTGTGGAGCTTCTAGAAGCAAGTGCGCCGGACATGTTGGGAACATTGAAGCTCCCATGAATGTTATGTAGCCCTTGAATAGTTCCTATAAAAAGAGAGCTTCTGTATCAGGTAAAATTTTCTAGAAAAATATGGAGCCAATGCTAGGAAAAAATACTCACCCGTGTGATGAAAAACAGGGGACCCTGCACCAGATTGAGCAGAGAAAGATGAAGTAAAAGGACGCCCAGTACTGTCTGGATGATTTGAAGCCGATCCGTTTAGAGATGACTGCACAAATTTCACAAAAAAAAAAAGCTAGCTGAACAGGCAACAGAGATAGGCTTTTGACCATTGAGTAGTGTCACTCATGGTATAAGGTACTTATCATGTAACTTGAAAACCAGAGCCAGAAGAAATAAACGATGACACACATAAAAGAATTTACTCAATGCGAAAACATACGATGCATGTGCAAGTAAGCATAACCAAATGTTTGATTGTCACCCTTATGAGCAACTTCATCTTCTTGTTAGCAATAAGAAGCATGACATCTATTGGTACGACAGTCTTGCAATCAACCTTCATGACATGTGCAACAAACCATAGCCAAAAAAGGTAACTCTGACAAGTTAGATGTTGATTTGTTTTACACCTACCCTTTCTTCGATTCTCTTTGGTGAGAGACTAATGTACTAAAAGGCCAAGCCCCTATAACTTCCACACTAAACTGAAAGATAGACATGGGTTAAAGGTAAAAAAAATTCTGTCAATGAGACAACATAACAGGTCTATTCGTCCCAGCCAGGCATCGATTAAACTACTCACATCCCACCGATATCCAGGATACTCGGATCCTTCTTCAACCAATTTAGGCAAAACCAATGGTGCTAGGAATGCTAATAGCCTCTCGATTTACTTTTTTGGAGAACCTATGTCACGAAGAGGGTACAATTTGCTCTGAAATGGTGCATTATTAGTGATCCTGAGTACTCCCCAAAGCACTTCCTTCTTATTTCTTTAACATTTCCCTCAGGACCAAAAAATAAAATATAATACAGTAGAATGCAAAGAGTGTTGTGTGAGTTTTGTTGAGGCACAATGTGAAACAAAAAGAATTAATGCCTGAACAGAGTTCGCTCTCACTTTCAATCCTGGATACAATATATATATGCCCTATAGTAGCCAAATGCTCTTCAATCCAAGATATTGCGAACCAAATGAATTCATAAAAGCTCAGGCCAAAGTTTTCGACAGCATTGCAGCATTGCGAAATGATTGCTTGTGAGAATAGGTTTCTTTTCCTTGCGGTAAATCCAAGTTGTCCCCACAATGATGCTTAGTAGTATATCATTCAGTGCCTAGAAAAACCTCAGTAGGAAATGACAGTATCACTATGAAAATGCATACCAATACAGTATTCCCAATTGCATGTTATGTACGTAGCAAACCAAGATGATTCACAATTTCAAAGACTAAAGAAGAAGATGCACAAACATAAATCAAATTATTAGTTATATTAAAAAAGGTGGCAGAAGAAAAAGAGAAGAAGAGGCCAAAAAATGCAATAAACAATGCCTTTTTTGATAAACACTCTCAATGTCAATTTACGTATAAAAGGTTTTCAGAAAGACAATACATTCAGTAATCCTGACATTGCAGAATGTCAAAAGGTCATGCAGGAAAGTTTTCCTTGCCACAGCTGCTTTTCCTTGTCTTCTCGGATTGACAAAAAGATTCTGAAATTTGAAGCTTTTCTTTGGGCTTAATTAACCTAATATCTGAAAAGGACAGCGTTACTTAGCAGACAGTCAAAAGAAAAAGAGAAAGAGAACTGCAACTATATTCATGCAACATGGACACACAAAGAAAGAAAAACAATATGGTGAGAGCCAGGAGGCAACGGAGAGGAAACCAAATTCCACAGTAAAAAATACAACCCCCCCCCCCCCCTGGTGGCGGGAGAGGTAGAATTCAGGTGGCGAGTCAAGCATAAAACAGATACAAGAGCATATTAGTACATTTGTTGGTTACATTCTCAATCCAACGACCACATCTCTTGTAATGCTCTTCCAACATAAGGTAACTGAAAGCTGTCATTTACTAATGCCAAACCCAAATGTTATGTATTTATAGATCCACGCAATCCAAACACCTATATATCTCTCAAACTCTGTAGACATGCAGATTCTGTGCATGCGCACCACGTGTATCTCCAAAAGAAGAGACATTCGTATCCTTGCCTGACAGCAGTCCATTGACTTCTTCATTAGATCAAACCAATTTGCCTAGATACAGTTCATCCCCCAGATATCATCAAGTATACACACTTCAGAATGCACTACATAACCTTAAGCTGTAGAATATCCGATGTCTTTTTCCAATATACAAAGCTGGAAGCTACTTTAAACTTCCAGCTTCGGCAATTCTACTCCTTGGCCGTACTACTTTTGCAACACATCCACAACACCATAGAAGGTATACCAATTACCCTTGAGACCAAATAAAAGCAAAATCGCATCTCATTTCTGTGTAAACACAGTACAAAAGCACTCAAAAAAATAAGGATCAAGCTGAAAATTTTCCATTTCAGACGGAAATAAGAGCATTGCAATCAATTGCTGATAAAACAACTTGTATAACTTCAGGGCGGTTGCTTTAAATTAAGAAAATGACGATGTAAGATAGACTGAAAACATATTCAAGGGGAAAACATTGAAGACCGAGTCATGACTCGCACCATTAGCATAAAAACAGTGAAAATGCCAAACGAAACGTACTCTTCGACACTACTAGCAAACTTTGGGACAGAGCTATCACAAATTCACCAATCCATACATCAATCATGGCCTTCCTCACGCCTCCAAACCCTAGAGTTCACTCGAAAGAATCGGGCTGTTCTAGTTCTAAACCCTAAATCTATTTTGGTGATGGAACTTCAACGCCTAGCATAACGAGTCGAGGATATACATTCTACTGTGTGTATAGATAGAAGAGAGAGAGTTGTTACCAGAAGGTGCGAGGATGAGCCAGATCCGTGAGAAGATTGGGAGCAACTGATCTCCGCTGGTGATGAGAAGCGATCGAAGAGAGAGAGAGAGAGAGAGGCCAATGCTGTTCAAACCCAAACCCAAACCCAAAAGCCCGACCCCACAGTAAATGAAAAATGTTTTAAAAGTATACGCGTCTTATCGCTGCTGAGTGCTGATGTTGCTCCCCTCCTCTCTCCCCACCCCCATGGCGCGTGATGGTTTGGATTCTCTGATTTTCTTTATTTTTATTTTAAAAAAATATTTATAAAAATTTTGTATGTGAATAATTGATTCGTCTTGACAAAAAATAAATCAAATTTGGAAAAAATAGAATTTTAAATTATTTTGTGTTTGCTCAAATCTTTTAATTTTTTGTCATAATTTTTTCATTTATAGCTTTATCTAGTCAAGAAAAATTTATAATTTATGCAAAATTAATAACAGTTAAAACTTATATTAAAAAGCAAAAAACAAATGAAAATATTAGGCTAAACGGGCCCTTAATTTTGTGCAAATTTTATGAAACTCCCTGTCTTTTAACTAGTACCACTTTATTCCTCCATTGTTAAATAAAAGAAGTCGTCTTTTTAACTTTAACGGGACCTTGTTGGATTTTATTTTTTTTAAAAAAGCCTTAGAGCATCTCTATTATGCATTTTAAAATATTAGTGTTATTTTGCGTACTTTGTACATAACCGCATGCATATTGACTTGCACATTTTTTGTGATTAATGCCACTATAGTTACTTAAATATGGAAAATAGGTTATATATCAAATTTACTTAAATCACATAATTTGTGTTGGCGTGTAGACAACAACGCTAAAAAAATAAAAAAACAATATCATCAGCCCAAAAATAACTACTTTCACTATTGTTGACACTTTATTGTTTCATAAATATTCAACGTATTACACGTGTTTACGGCACTATCAACGAAATTAAATTCATGTTAGGATTCAAATTCTTCTCTTATTCAAACTAATATCCCATAATAATTTTTTTGAAATTTTTCTAAAATAAAAACCTTCACAAATCTTAAAAATTTTATCCAAATTTTGGCTCAGAAAAATCTTGAAATTTCAACATAAGCTACTTCAGATGTTATAGGAGTTATCTTGTAGTTTATTTTGTCCAAAAAAATTCGAACTTGAAGTTCTAATAGTTTAACTAACGAGGTTTGACTAGTTTTAAAATTGGAGATGTAATTGTATAATAGTTTGAACAACAAGAGCAGAGTAATTTTAAAAATCTCAAGAGTTAGAATTTTAGGAGAGGTAAGTGTAATTCATTCATCTATTTAGTGAATATTAGCTATTAGATAAAATCAAGCCGTGGTAACAAAATGTATTTTTATGTGACTCAAATGGTTCTTCCTTGTAATATAGGTAAGATTCAAATTCATCTATTATTCAAAATAGTAGCCTATAATAAATTTTTGAAGTTTTTCTAAGAAAAAAATTCGGACAAATCTCAATATATGATACAATCTATGTTGCAGTTTATTTTGTCCAAATAAATTCTGAACTTAAAATTTTAATAATTTAGCTAACAATATTTGACTAATTTTAAAGATAGATATATACCTATATAATAGTTCGAACATCAAAAGAGGTAAGAGTAATTTTAAAAATCTCAAGGTGTCAGTATATTTATTAGAAACTTCAAGGAGGTTAGTGTACTTCACCCAAATATTTAGCAAATCTTAGGGCCCGATTGGATGCCGCTTTAGTTTTTGGTGTGTTAAATAAATAGGGTGTGTTAAATAGTTGAGTGTGTTAAATAAAATGGGGTGGCCCACACTGATGTGATTTTTAAGGATGATGTGTTAAATAATAGAGTGATTGGATGGATGGTTAATTTAGATGTGTTAGACAATAAAAATATGTATTAAAAAGACATTTTTGCCCTTTATCATGGATTTAATGTATTATTTCAAAAACTATGTATATGTATATATACTATACGTATATATAATTTTATAAATACATATATATATATATATATGTATATGTTTACATATACATATATATATAATAATTTTATAAATACACATATATATATATATATAATTATATATATATGTATATGTAAACATATACATATATATATATATATATGTATATATAAGTTATACGTAAGTATATATACTTCTAAATGTAAATATATATACTTATAAGTACATACTTATAAATATACTTATATATTATAAATATACTTACCTATATATATTACAAGTCTGTGCGTGTGTGTATAATATTATACACATATATATTATAAGGATATACTATATATTATACATATATATAGTATATATATTATAAGTATCTATAGTATATATATTATATATATATTTCTAATATATAAATATATTTGTATGGTATATATATTTCGAATATACATATAAGTATACTTATAAGAGTGTGTATACGCGTGTATACTTATAATATATTTATATATATACTCATAATATATTTATGTATACTTATATTATATTTATAAGCATATATTAAAAGGGTGAAGGAGGGATATTTTGGTCATTTTTTAAGCTAAGGTGGGTGTCTTAGTTAGCCTTAGGGGGGTGGGTGCCTTCAAATAAGGCAATGATTAATGTGTTAATAAGCCTCATTGCTAATTAACACATCTCTAAAATTTTTGCCAATCAACACCTTATGGGTGGCCCAGTCTTAACTAAGGCATGACTTAACTAAAACACCCCTTAAGGCATCATCCAATCAGTCCCTTAGCGTTTTGATAACCCATTTTCAACACTTAAAACAAAAGAGGTTAGATAAAAAGGTATTAAGTCGGTTTGATAATGAAATTTTGAGGAATTTAATAATTTAAGTCTTCAACAAAAATAAAGAGTAAACAATTAAAATTGAACACACTAAAAAGAGTTTTTTTTTTTTTAAATGTTTATCACATGACCACCGTCACTAACTACCGCCGTCACTAATCACCACCGCCACCAACCACCACACTGCTGACCATCGCCACTGACTACCATTTCCGCTTGTCATTGCCACTAACTATCACACTGTTGACCACCGTCACTAACCACTATCGACACCGCCATTAACCACCACACCGCTGACCACCACCTGCACTAACTACCATAACCACCCGTCACCACCATTAACCACCACCATCACTAACCACTATGCCACTCGCCACTATCATTAATCACCACCGCTACTTGCTACTAATCACCACTGTCGCTCGGCACCACCACTGTCACTCACCACCTTCACATTGTTGACCACTGCCAAAGCCACCTACCACTAATCACCCCCACCGACCGCTGCCACTCGCCACTCACCACTCACCACCGTCGCCACCCACCACTAACCACTGTGGAGCACCGCCACCTGCCCTTGATCACCACTCGCCACCCTCTACCACACTAACCATCATCAAGGGCGGAACCAGAAATTAATTTTACCTCGGGCTACAAATGAACCGTGTTTAAAAATACATTGCATTGCAAATAATAGGGCGGGCTAAAACAATTTTAACTAATATTTTACATGTAAAAAAAGACAAATTTTTTTTTTGACCTGGGCTACAGCCCAGGGGAGGTTACATGTGGCTCCGCCACTGACCATCATTGCCACCCCGTCACCACCACTACCACCCCTTACCATTACACTGTCGACCACTACCACCCGCCACTAACCACCACTTATCACCCGCCGCCACACTAAGTACTACTGCCACCCGTCACCACCACACTTCTGACCATCGTTATTAACTACCATCGCTATTAACCACCACCACCACCACAATACTATTGCCCCCTGCCATCGACATCCGTCACTACTATACCAACCACTGCTCTATTGCTTCTGACCACCACCACAACCATGATTACAATATCAGGTGGGGCTTAGTGTGTTGCAAGGCCTATGGAAATGCTAAGTTAAAAAGTCAGTACATTTTGAATTTTAGCTCATTATGCAGACCAAATAACTTAATTAATTCAGTGCTTAAATTTCAGTACATGACAAACAACTTTTATGTTTAAAAAAATTCAGTATTCAATGTTTAATTTTTAGTTTAAGTTTTCAATTTTTAGTTTTATCAAACAGCGACTTAACCATCAAATTAAAACAATCTCAGACGTTGTCATAAAATGTGTTTTTATGAGACTCACATTGTACTTCCTTATAATATAAATTACACGTATAGACAACGCAAAACAAAAACATGATTTTGGTTCCTCTACCGCCTTTGATTTTTTTGTTACGGCACATCACAGTATTTACCAATACCTATTGGTTGTGGGCTTTGAATTAAGCTGGAGGAGTAAGACTTATTTTAAATGCATGTAATTGTCAATGTTACGTCTCGTCTCTTCTTCCTTGGTCCCACCAAAGATGCGGAAATATAAGATGAGGCGTATTATATTTTCCCTTCATTACTCCACACGCACAAAAAATTCTTTTCGAAACACCAATTCAATTTATCGCGAATCCTGTAATTCTAGTGCGAACAGTGTCACATCACAAATTGAGAATAAATAAATTTTGAATAATTTACCCTCATGGTCCCTATACCTACATAAATATCTCACTTTGATATTTGTGTATTCAATTTACTCAATTTTGTCCATGTACTTTTGATTGTGTGTCACTTGAATCCAATCATTAATGGCTGGAGCTTAATTTAGATGAAAAATTAACATGTAATCCACCAAAAGGGATAAATGGATAAAATTCAAAGGTGTGCGCCCCCTATATATATATATATATCTGAGTTGGCTACCCTCGCCTCTTTATTCTCTGTCATAGCCCTTTTCCCTCCCCTCTCACACTCTAGCACAATTTTATTTTTAAATTTTATTTATTTATTTAAATTTTTTTGGTTTTACTATTTTCTAAAATTTTTGGAAATAAATTTTTACTTTTTTAAAATATCTTGGCGAGACGAACTAATAATCAGATAATATTATTAATTTGTCTCAATTTTATTTATTTATTAAAGTATTTTTTAATTTACTATTTTTTAAATCTTTGGACACAAATTTTTACTTTTTTAAAATATCTCGTCAAGACGACCTAATAATCAGACAATATTATTAATTTGTCTAAATTATTTTTATTACTTAATTCTTTTTTGTAGTTATTGACCAGACAATATATTAATTAGGCTCAATTTATTTATTTATTCAATTCTTTTTTTCATTTACTGATTTTTTAAAATTTTTGTACACAAATTTTACTTTTTTAAAATATCCCGTCGAGACGAATCAATAATTAGACAATATTATGAATTCGTCTCAATGTTTTTTTATTTATTTCAAGTCTTTTTTTTATTCGTCTTTTTTTCATTTACTGGTTTTTTTAAAATCTTTGGACAAAAATTTTTACTTTTTAAAAATATTTCCTCAAGACAAACCAATAATCAAACAATATTATTAATTTGTTTCAATTAATTTAATTTATTCAATTTTTTTGTATTTATCAATCAGACAATATATTAATTAGGCTCAATTTAATTATTTATTTGATTCTTTTTTATTTACTGATCTTTTAAAATTTCTGGACACAAAGTTTTACTTTTTTAATATATCTCGTCGAGAACCAATAATCAGATAATATTATTAATTTGTGTATTTATTAATTAGACAATATATTAATTTTGCTCAATTTTGTATTATTTAATTATTTTTTGTATTTGATAAATTTTTAAAATTTTTGGACATAGATTGTTGCATCGCGTACTATAACCTTCGTTTTTAGGGCTAGGGCATTACATCAAATCTTTGAGAAGAGGCCCATTCCGGCAGGGAGACGAGACACATAATTTTTTATTTTTAAAATATATTGTCGTGATGAATTAATAATATTGTTTGATTATTGGTTCGTCTTGACGAGATATTTTTAAAAAGTAATAGTCTATGTCTAAAAACTAAAAATAAAAAAATAAACAAAAAATAGAGCCGAATTAATATATTGTCTGATTAATAAATGCAAAAAATAATTGAGTAGTAAATAAAAATTTGAGATAAATTAATAATGTTATCTGATTATTGGTTCGTCTCGAGAAGATATTTAAAAAAAGTAAAACTTTGTGTCCAATAATTTAAAAAAATTTAGTAAATAAAAAAAGACTAAATAAATAAAAAATTGAGCCTAATTAATATATTGTCTGATTAATAAATGCAAAAAGAATTGAATAAATAAAAATAATTAAGATGAATTAATAATATTGTCTGATTATTGGTTCATCTCGACGAGATATTTAAAAAAAGTAAAAATTTGTGTCCATAGATTTAAAAAATCAATGAATAAAAAAATTCAATAAACAAATAAAATTGGGACGAATTAATTATATTATCTGATTATTGATCTGTCTGGACGAGATATTTTTATAAAGTAAAAATTTGTGTTCAAAAATTTGAAAAATCAATAAAACTAAAAAAAAATAAAAATAAATGTGTGTGAGAGAGAGAAAGGGGGGGAAAGGGTAAGGTCTATGTAAAATTGAGAGAAAGACAGGGGGAGAGGGGGTGTTAAAGAGAAAAAATGAGGGGTTGAGTGGCCACATCATTTTTGGGTGGGCCCCACATTAAGATTTTACCTATTTACCCCTTTAGTGGGTCAAACACTAACTTTTCGTCCAAATTACCAACAGTTAACAATTATACTCAAGTGGCACAAAATAAAAAATATAGGGATAAAATTGAGTAAATTGAATACACAGGGATCAAAGTGAGACACTTGTGTAAGTACAAGAACCATCAGAGTAAATTATAGTATATTTAGTGTGTATTTGTAGTTAGAAATTAATATTGTTTTGCACAAAAATTTACAATTATTTACATGTAAATGTGATTTAATATTTATTTGGACTAAATTATTGTAGACTTTTAATTGGGTTTGCGATTTGGTTGACAGACGTGGCACTATAGCTGTCCTATAGAAATAGACAATTAGTTACCAAAAAAAAACTTTAATCAAAGGTGCTTAGTATGAGAGCATTTCAGTCGTTACACATACGGAGTCAAATAAACACTTGCGTTAAATACGGTTAAAACACACCACAAATAATTTAGTAAAAACAAATTGAACTATATCAAATTATAGTTCGCTCAATATAATTTAATAATCTAATAATAATCACAAGTCAAGTGAACTAATTAATATTTATACTTAATTAACTATCTAATAATCTTACAATTTGACCAAATACAGCCTTAACATGTGCCAAGGTAAGATGTTTGACATCCATGAGCTCAAGAACTGACTTGGATGTAGCTCCTTAAAAAATTATTTGAATATTATTATATTAGCAATTTATCTATATAAATATTAGAGGAATGCTATCATAACAGAATCTCAAACAAATTATTATTATTTTAAGTTTATATTTCAAATAAAAACAGGCATATCTATAATCTATAGTTTATGCATGTGTCACTTGCACATTTCGAATCTTAAACATTAATATGATTTATTCTTACATTATTTTATAATTTTTTTACATCTTGCCGACTTTTAAGTGATGATCAAGTTAAATACACGGAAAAAAAGCGTAAGATCGTTTCAAACATGATTCCTTTACGATCATTCTATTTGAGGGTATCAAAATTACGTATTCCATTATAGTCATAATGAAAATTTGGAATGTTTTTTATTTCTTATTCGAGCCCAATTTCTAGCACTACTTAAAAAAAATCACTTCAAAATTCCAATATTGATTTTTTTGTTCCTCCTATCATTTTTTTTAACTTAATCTAAAAATATAAAATGTAATATCATTTTAAAGATGTTGTAAACAACTTCCAAAAAACAACGGTTTTACAAAACATAAATGTATAAAATAATAACTTCGAAATTCAAAATATAATGGATCATCATCTGATCTTCCATATTTCGAGTACCAAAACCATTCCTCTGGAATGGATGAGGATTTGGAGGATACGTTACAAGGATATGATTACATACTCCAACTAAATAAATAAATTAAGAGATAGAAATGGAGTTGGAGATGTCTCCAGAAGATACCTAAGTGCATGAACACACACATATATGATAAGCTTATATTGGCTCATCTTCCAGCACACAACACAACACTTAATCTTTCAGCACACAGCTCAACAATAGGTTCTTTAGTACGTAATCATTTAGATTTAGGCACTCAATAATGTATCGCAAATTGCCAGCTGATATTTAGTCTTCCAGACCATGTACAAGTCGCTTGGCAGAAAAAGAACCAGTCATGGCATTCGCGCTACAAGATCCTTCAACTAAAGTATGAGGGCAGATCCTTCACATAAAGTCTGAGAGCGTTCCGAATTTTGGAGATAGAGCCCTCAGTAAATAATTCACTCCTCCCCAAAACAAAATGAAGAGCGGGATCGGCGGCTATTAAGGCCCATAATATCCTCCACCATTCATATTATAAAAGGGTTCAATGGATCAAGGTCAAGGTATGCTTTTAAGCTGTCAACACATTTACTTAATCTCAACTCTCGTACACTCAAGATCTAACTTGGTTGTAGGAGAGTCATTGGCCCAAAAACACTCCCTCGGTCTTTGGATTTGTGTGCACAAAACCCCAGAAGCAGAAGCTTAGGAGGTCGTTGTCCAATTTTTAGCACCATCAATTTGGCATCGTTTACGAAAAGAGATTCAATTTTTTTTTTTTTTTGCAAAAACAAGTTCTACTAAATGATCATAAATATAAAGGTAACTACTAGATCCACTGCATTCCAAAGAGGTCGTCAAGGGGGAGAGGCTTGCCAAAACCCCAACATGTGGAGGCCCAAGTGCACTCTTTGATGCACCTAGTGACCTGATTAATGGTGACCTGATTAAAGGACCAGAACAAGGCCCTTCCCAACAGATGCAAGCACAACCATCGCCACCATTTTCGATCGTTGACTAGTAGAACCACCCAATTGAAGATCTCAATAACCAGAGGTGCCGGAAGGAGGAAAGTGATGAGTTGCCTTGCTAATGAACCAGTTGAGTGTGGCTACCCTCCTTGTCACTAGCACATCCTTCATTGTCTTGAGCAACCGCATATTCAAGATTGCATGGATCTTCTCTAGATTGATCTATATTTCCCTCTAATGACCAAGAGTCCTAAACTATTCTGGCCAACAACTGAAGGCACAGTTGGCCACGTTGAGTTTCATGCCATAGTCTCTTAAGACGACAAAGGTTTCTTCGAGGTTGGCTAAATGATTCACAACCTTCTTGATTTTTGTCAGCATATTGTCAATGTATACTTCTATGTTGCATGTAATCTGCTTCTCAAACATCTTAGCATGAGTCGCCGGTATATGGCCCCTGCATTATTCACACTGAATGGCATCACCTCGTAGCAGATCAAGCCTTTTTAATTTATGAAGGATGTTTTCTCCTAATCGACCGGGTTCATCAGGATTTGGTTATACTCTAAGAAGGCGTCCATGAAGCTAAGGAGTTGATGACATAAGCTGAAGTCCACTAACTGGTCTATTCTCGGAGTAGGTATTTGTCTTTGGGGAACGCTTTGTTGAGGTTGGTGAAGTCGACGCTCATTTGCCATTTTCTGTTTGCTTTCTTGACCAACACAACATTTGCTACCAATCCAGGATAGGGCTTCCAGATGAATTTGGCTTGTTCCGATTTCTTCACCTCTGCTTTTATAGTTTCATTTCGTTCATTTCTAAAGATTATCGGCTTCTGCCTAATGGTTTTAAAATGTGGGCTTATATCCAAGTGGTGTATCATCACCCGAGGGTGGATTCCCCTCATATCATCGTGGGACCATGCAAACATGTTCGCATTTTTCGAGGAATTAGACCAGGTCATCCTTATGTTTAGTTGGTAATTCTGCTGCTCCAACCTATACTGTTCAATCAGGTCATCTCTCCACTAGGACCACAATTTCTAGTACTCCCGCTGGCTCCCCTTTTTTTTTCCTCCTCCTTATTTTTTTACTTCGAAAACGTCCATCACCAAGGTTTCCTTTGGTCATTTCTCATTCAAGATTGCCACATAAAGGGAGCAAAAACCTTTTGTAGCCTAATGTGGATTTTTGTGCTGGTTGGATGGCTGATTTAGAGAGAGATTTAGTTGTGTTGGAAACAACTCCATTTTTTCAACCCAAACAAACCCTAAGAAAGCTCTTTTATCTTCTTCTTCTTTTTTCCTACTTGTTCTTGTTGTTGCTTCTCTCTTATTGTTATTCTAAGTTTTCATGTTATCACAATTCAAAGACTTTGTCGAGGGCTTTTGTTGATCTGGGTTTTGGATTTTGATGTGAGAGATTTCTAGATTTTTCTTCTAATCGGAATTTGATGATGAATTGAGGGGATTAATTGTCGAGATTTGAGATTTGAGATTTGAGAGGAGAGGGAGGGGGAGGAAGGAGGGGGGGGGGGGGGGGGGGGGGGAAGTGAATAGTTAATTCAATAGGGTTGAAGTATGCGTCAAAAAATGACACTTGGTCATAACAATAAGGATACCCATTACAAAATTATTTACTATATAAATTTTTTCCAAAGTCAGGACAATGCAGATAATAGAATAATAAAAAGAAATAAATGACCTCATGCAGTTGTAGGTATTATTGTTTTATATTTTTTGCAAAAGACTACTACAGAATAAAATTCGAAAAAGGTAATACAAAATAAAGTTCAAATTGAATCACCATTTTGGAAAGAAAATTTTTTAGAATTGTAATTTTTTTCTTATTATGAAGCTTGCTCACATTCTTTTATTAAGACAAGAGAGGATTACCATTTAATTTGTTGATTTATTGAACAAAGTTAAATTTTTTAAAATTATTTAAAAATATTCACATGTCATAATGCACCTAACTTTTGAGAAAAATAACCGATATCGTTCATTCGAATCTCTTTCGGTTGTGCTTTTCGAATATTATTACCGAAATAATATTAAAAATTTACTTTAAAAAATTCAGGATTAACTATGAGCTCAAAATTTTTTGATAATGGATTTTTAAATTATGGTAACAACCAAAATATAAATCAACAGGAAACAAACAAACAAAATATAAATTAATAAATACCTTAACATAATTCAATAGTCCTTTATCAAAATGTTTCGAGTTCACAGTTAATTCTGAAATAATTTTTTAAGTAAAAGTTAAATTTTTAGTAATTTTTCGACAATAAAATTTAAAAAACACAACCGAAAGGGGTTTGAATGAGCTATGTCAGTCATTTTTCTCTAAAGTTGAGCGCATTAGGACATGTGATGAATGTGAATATTTTTGAATAATTTAAGAGATTTTTAATTTTATTTAATAAATCAACAAAAAAAGAAAAGTAACAACAAAATATAAATCAATGAATACATTACCATAATTCAATAACTCTTTATTAAAATATTCCGAGCTCATAGTTAATCCTGAAATAATTTTTTAAATAAATGATAAATTTTTAATATGTTTTGATAATAATACTTGGAAAACACTACTGAAAAAGGTTCAATGAATGGTGTCGGTCACTTTTTTTCATTTAGAGTTAAGCGTATTATGACATGTGATGAATTTGAATATTTTTAAATAATTTAAGAGATTTTTAATAAAAATAAACAATTTTATTAAATTAACAAAAAAATAAAAATAACAATAATTGATGCAAAAACTAATAGTAATAATTAATAATCTAAAAAAATTGATGCAAAATATTCAATTTTTGAATTTTTATTCGCAAAAATTTTATTTTGGTATACTAAAGTAAGAAAATAATAAAAACAAAAATATTTGTTAATGTAAAAATAATACGTTAATTTGTTAATGTAAAAATTTATATTATGTGTTAACCTTGAGAGAGAGAGAGGGGGAGGCTAAAAAAAAGTAAAGAAATAGAGAAAACACAATTTTCACTAGAAAAAGTCTATAGGCACAAATGTGCCTTTAGCCGTTGGATGAAAGTGAGACTTTTAATAGGTTGAGGATTTTATGTACAGTTAACGACTCGGAACATATCTGTGTTTGAATGTGTTCAAACACATTTATATCTCTAGTATTGTTCTTTTTACTAGAAGGACAAGAGCCCCACCATCAGTGGGGTTTCGGGCCCAATTCTTTACTAATAGCATTTTTGACGTCTTCCACTTCACATACTGTCTCTATCAATCCAAACAAAAGAATCACTTTAGATTGCAAAATAATCATTACCTACAAAACCAAACCAAAACAGCCAATGAAGTTTTTAAAACCATTCACTACGTGTTCAAAGATTTAAAGTGAATGTAGAAAAATATCCCCAAAACCATTCACATCTCAATGTGTTGAGAAAGGATTTATTCTTGTAATTTCACAGCCAAGTGCAAAGTCATCCCAAACCATATTCAATTTACTTTGTGGTGTGTAAATATACAAACCAAAACCACCTTCTCCAAAAGAAGTCCCCAAAAGCTGTGTTCTCTTAGAAAACTAGCTTTTATGTAATAGTGGCAGTGTAATCGGTTCTGTTTCGATCGATTTTTTGATGCGGAATTCTAAAAATCGATAGGTTGGGACTAAAAATTACGGAAACCAATCCCAATTAAATTTTAGTGTGAATAGAAGTCGGTTCACACACACATACATACATATAGTAAGCTTTTAATAAGAAAATTCTCATTTTGCTAAAATAAGGACTTCTAATTTCTTGATCAATTTTTGATGATCCAAATCATTCAATGTGTTTAAAATATATTTTTAAGGGTATCTACGAGAAATCGGCTTAAACAAATACCCGAAAGAGTTTGGTGCAAGTATTTTTCATAAATGCTGACAAGAGTAGTTTTATAAAAAAAAATTTATTGAATCAAGCCCTACCCAATAATATTTTGAGTTAATTTTTCGCAGGTACTCTTAAAATATGTTTTAAACATATTGAATAGTTCCGATCATCAAAATCTAATATACATATATTGGGCTTGGTCCAAAGTTTTGTTTAAATTTAAGTTGATTGGTTTTGTTTAAGTTGATGAGTTTTGCCCGAATTGTTTCCGGATTATTATAATGGCCCAAAGTTGTGTCTCAATTGGATTTATTTTATAAATTTAAATAAATTTTCACTTTTTTTTAGCTTGGCCTAAAATGTGGTCCAACCAGCTCAAAACGGATCGGAACCAGTCTGAACACATTGAAACTGGCCCAAATTAAATTTACAAATTTTCAAACTGAAAAACAAGTTCGATCTCATAAATTTTACCAAATCAGATAAATTACATCCCTATTAGTGCTCATGAGCTATTTTAACAGGTACGCATCACTTTAGGGCAAGATTGAGGGTATGAGAAGCACATTTGGACATCACCCTCTTTTTTTTTTTTTATCATCGAATATTTTAAACGTCAAAATCATAAGATAGTGACGTAAGGATTTCATTATAAAAATTAATAAGAATTACATATCTAGACGTGAGCTTATAATAGTGTCAATAAAAAAAAAGTTAGGATAACCTAAACTAATATGAATAAGCTCAAATAAAATTTACAAATTTCCTAGAAGATGCAACAACAATAAACAAAACCAAAAAAAAAAAAAACCACAATTCTTGCCCTATCCACTGGATTCGACATTTTTGTTGCAAGATAAAACTTATTCACCGAATTTATATTAATTAAAAAGGGTCTTTATCCTCATCTCGCTTATTATTCACCGGATGTATAAAAACTACTTGAAGCATTATATGTAAGTAAAAGTAATATTTCTATTGTGTAGATTGTTAAAATTTCATACCGTAATCCAATAGATAAAAAAATGACTTAGTTATATAAGAAAAGACATCTTTAACGACATCAAATATTTTGTTCCTATCATATATCATTCAAAAACTATAAAAAATCGTCAACAATTTAGATTAATTAAATTCATCTCCTATGCCAAAAGTTATATTAAATGGTATGTCATTCGTATTTTTAAAGTAAAATTTTGACATCACTAACCAAGAAAATCTGACTCTGCCTTGCTTGTTGGTATGAGCAACCTAACCATCAAGGCAGTCCTTTCACTTCATTCCTTGGCCTACGAATTCTCTCATTAGCACGCATTCAAAACCTGCAAACCCTTTTTGATGAAGTTATTTTTTATGCCACAAGAAAAAAAAGAGAGAAAAACCTCCTAGAAACCAATCGATGCGTGAAACAATTTTCTTTAAAGTACGGGATTCCACATTTAGGAAAGAACGCGTAATAAAGTTTGTACAAACAGCCATTGGTACCGAAAAGAGCCGATGATTACCAATCAAGCTAAGGTTGTTAACGACTCGACTCGTCCCAACAAAAGACTGCAGAAACCCTATGATAACAAACGTAAAGGAGTTCAAAAAAGTGAAAGTCATTCAACACTAAAAGCCAAATAGATTAAACGAAATTATGAAGCCAACTTCAAAACATGTCTGTTGGTCTACAAGTAGCTTATGTTCGGGATATACATAATTCAAAATGAAAAACCATAAGCTAGAGTTGAAAAAAGCCCTTTAAAAAAGGTACAGCTATTCTGAGCTAAACTGCTTTACATCTATTATATTTTACAGCATATCGTCTTCCGATTCCTGGATTGGCCTCGCAGCACAATTCAAAAGAATTGGTCATGGAATCATAAACGTTACGGCTTTACCAGAAGCCTGGGAAAGAAAAGTAGATCGTAAGATTAGGGTATTCAAGATGAAGGGAAAGGAAGGAGAGGGAAGTTTAGAACAATATACTGCTCAAAGGCAATTTTTTTCCCTGCAGTTGGGGTTTTTGAGGTTAGTTTCATGATTTCATCTGGGCTAAATATAAAGATAAAATGGAACATAAAGTAATAGGAGCTCTGTTGATGTATCAGTCTACATAATATCAGGATGTCAGCAATGGAGTTTACCATGAATGGATGTCTACGTATGCACATGTTGCAAATGTTGCTTCCATGGTCACGGGAGAGCTGAAGCTGGACATGTGGAATGCTTTTCCAACTCTCTCCAAGTGCTGGCTTATGAATACCTCCCTCTCCACTCACCATGTGATTGGTCACCTGAGAATCAAAATGCTGCAAAACTAAGCTTTTTACACACGCACAAACAGAGAGTAACAAGATAGAACAGGTCGCTGCTGATAATGACAGCGAAAAATGATGACGACAGAAACATTAATCTCAATCTCGTAATAGGAACTCAACTTCGTAATCAGAAAAAAGACAACTGGAAACATGCTACCCGATTTATTAGAAATTCACTTATCCCTATCATTTTCTCTTCATCAGATAACAAATTGGTGCTTGAAAATTTTGAACGTACATAGAATGGTGTATATCATCATTCTACAGTCCAACTGGTAATGAAACGAAAACAAAAATAATGGTGCTATACCACTCTTATACTTCTCAGTTTTCACCAATCAGTTAACAACACAGGTTCATAAAATTCTTTGATCTGATGAGATTTTCATTAGTGTAAGATACAGCTTTAGTCCTTAGATTCAGTCCTGATCGTGGAGACAAAAGTACCCATTTACTGAATATAGCTTCTTGTCATTGTAATAACCTGAACATTATTACGTGAAGAAAAGTAGAAAGATTATACCAACAAGCAAGTAAATCTATTTCTGCCATGCTTAATGAAATTATCAGTTCACAACTTACCAACACAGCAAGGTTATGCTCGTGTGCTAACTTTTTTAGCAATGATCCAGCAGAAATCATCAAAGCACGTCCTGTATTTGCCAGTCAAACAAATGCCCATTTATTTCCACGAGCATCAATCACGCTTTGGCATAAGAACACACACGATTCTTTGAATGAAAACAGAAAACAAGTTAAAAAAAAAAAAATTCTTATGAATGCTGCCAGAGAACCCTTTTGCTGATGCATTCCGAGTATGAACTACAAATCATGTCTCAACTGCAGAAGAACACATCTACATTGGCAGCATGCACCTGCTTTCACCATAATATCTTTAGGGCTTTTGGGAAAAGTCACTTATCGGCTCTTTTACAGGGACTGGGGAACAGGTGTGGATGCGTGGATAGGGGGCAGACCTGTCAAATCTCTTATTGAAGTAAACCTGGCCTCGGCAAAAAGGATGAGACTTTTATAATCTAAACTATTATATAGCACCTGTCTGACTTACAGTTTGGATACATATTCCACACCTTTGTCTAGTTGAGAGAGACAGAAAGAATAGAAAGTAGAAGGTAAGGATGAATGAAAAGACACAGGAAAGAAACATACACACTTCATATAGAGAACAAAACGCACAAGATAGTCATTTCTACTAGTATAATGAGGTACACAATAAATACCATGTGAACCACTGCCACCAAGTATGGGCGTAATAAGAGAAGAAATCGAATCAACAATGAGCAGTCGCGCCTGACCACCTGTCTGCAAATTAGCCAGTTATGAAACGAATAACAAAAGAAAAAGAAAGCTAAATGTGCTTTGTGTTAACAAACCTGAGATATCAAGTTGGACTTCAGCTGATGTAGCACATCCAACAGTTGGAAAATGTCAAAGACGGAGTAACATGCTATGCTCTCCAATACCTTTTGAAGAATTTTTTGGTTGGCCTACAAGAAAATAACTACAAAAATCGTTAATAGAGGAAAGAGGGGTTCTGAGAAAGTGGCAAGGAAGCATGCAAGAAACCACATAAATCACTGAATTACTACGCAGAGGCAAACCAACCCATGCATGACCACACACATGCAGACATTGCTCTATGCTGGCAGATACATTACTGTACTACCAATGACTGAATGTCTTCCAATGATTCATCCACTGATTGGTATCAGAAGTTTACGTATGTGTTGTTAATCCGTTCGACCCAACTACAGACAGTTCGTTCAAATGTTTTCTTGATGACAATAGAAACGTAGCAAGCATCCATAACATGCCTAGAAAGAAGTTCACTCTTCTATTCCCTTGATTTATCTCGCTCACGGAGAAGGTAAAATGAATAGACAAGGAAAGCAACCAGCAATGTCATATTAAGACTATTATTTTCAACCTCTTTACCAGCAGGATCTGATATTAGAAGCTGGGCAACGCGTTTAGATGAAAAGGAGTTGCCAGTGTCTAAGAATACAACTCCACCGATTTTTGCAACATTTGAGGCAACTTGTAGGCAGACCTGAACAATAACAAGTAATAGTTTACTGATAGCCGTATTCTGTAAAATCTCAACAAAACTAAGAAACATATATGACTGCACGTAACTAGGCTAGGTTGGATAACTTTTGAGTAACAATTTTGGGTTCCTGCCTGTGTTTTACAAGACGATGATGGCCCAACCAGTTCTGTTAGATGGCCCTCACGGATTCCACCTTGAAGCAACATGTCGATCCTGTTTCAAATAATAACCGCGGGTGTTTTATTTTACGTGTAGCATACTGTCACCACAGAAAAAGGAATGAGCAATCGCATGATTCGCACCAACCATACCTTTCACATCCAGTTGATAGAATGTGTTTATTCTGTTGAGCATCTTCCAACAGCTCCAAACCATTCAACCACGGTTGATGCTGACTATCTACGATAGAGAGGACCTGGGTAATACCCTACTAGCAAGAAAGTGCACATGTTGTGCTAGAATACTTTGAAATAAAAATTTGTTGAAGAAAATCTTCTATCAAATAGCTAACCTCCTTCAATCTTTCTGAAGTACAATGATGCTCCGCCAAAGCAGCTAATACATATATGTCTTGGATGAGAAAATCTTCAACTGCACAGGAATAGTTACAGAGTTATGATTAAAATACACACTTTAATCAGCGAGGACCACTGACTTTGAATAAATAGGCCCTTCAAACAGAAGTTTCACTGTTCCAGTTCGAGAGTTTGATTTCAAGGCAGTGAAATTCATAAAAAAATCATGCTGCGTGCCACAAAGTCAGAGCTTCCATGTCCCTTCTCATGAGATATTTGACACAGCAAATGTTCGAACATGAACATATCCAACCAAGCTACAGAACAAATGAGTTTTATGAACTTTGCTATCGAAGATACACTGATAAGATGCTAGACAAGGAATTGTGTCGACAAAATCTATCAAATTCAAGAACTTCAATTAGGCAATTTGTGTGGGAAAAATAATGCGACAGATTCAAATAGTCGATCGAGAATTCAGAAAATATACATCTAAGTTTTATTAATAACAGAATCAATAAATATAGAATTGATAATACAATAATCAAAATACAGAAATAAATACAGTGTTACTGAACCGAGTTCTGTGTTTAACACAGTTCCCTTAAGACTAAATCGCCACCTCACCGTGGGTATTAGAGGATAGCTCCGGCGTTGTCTCCCAGGGCAAAACAGCTCCATGAACTAGGTAACACCTAATCTCGTTCGCTTGTCGAGCTTACTCGTGTCTAACTCTCTCTCACTAGAATAATGAACTAGGGATAGAAAAAATTTCGTTGGATCTCCTCTGCCAAAAACGAGGCTGGTATATAAAGGCCTTTGGGATCCATAAGCAGTGAAAAGACTGCAATGAATGAAGTCAGAAAACGGAATGACTCTTGGATAGTACATGAACGACCTTTGGATGATACACGAATGGTCTTTGGATGGTACAAGAATGAATGAGTCCCTTGGATGGTACATGAATGAGACATCATGGTGACTCTTGGGGTGTGAAACGACTGAGACCCTCCGGTGTCCCATTCATTCAAACCTTTCAACCCAAAATTTTGCTAATCAATAAGGCAGCATTTTCACTTTATTTTTAACAGTGGAACTTAATTTAGCCAACATGTTACGATCATGGTAATTTTGTCACGTTGGAACCGATAAAATGAGAAAGTTGCCAACCTGTTCAAACGGCTACAACATGCTCGCAACAACTCAGTTTTGATCAAAACACAAAATCCAAATTTTAGAATGTTGATAAAATGGGTGTAGATTTCCATGCAAAATGCATCCTGGGAGGCTTTTGAAAATGATATACATATAATATGTAAAATGTTTGGTGTAAAACAAAGATAAACAAAGTATAACATCCATTGCAATCAACACGTACAATGCCCATCCAACCAGTTTGATGTAATTAATGATAAAGTACCAAATACTTCTTAGAATAACTAGAAGGAAAGAGGAGAAAAGAATAGATTGATGGCATGGAAAAAATAACTTTGAAATGAAGATGACGACTTGTCAAGCAAATGAATCAAATGCACTCTTATTCTAGTCTTAAAAGTTTCTAATCCTCCATTTATTTTTCAAAAAAGCTACAGAAAAACGTTGTTGAACTGAAATCAAATACCAAGAGATTTCTCGAGAAAATTAGAGAGGGAAAAGGAATTAGACCTGAGAAAATGCCGTGAGAAGCGCAGAACTGCTGGAAATTTGAGTCGATTATGGGATACTCGCGCTCCAGAGATTTCAACGGCGCCATCTCCCTCTCACGAATCTAAAAATCTTTCAAAACAGAAGAGAAAATTAAAAACAATTAGGCTTATTTACACTTTGCCTCCTTCAACTATTATCCTTTTCACCATATCCCTTAACTATTTTTAACATACAATTTACTCCGTTCAACTATGGAAATGTGGCATAAAAACTAACTCCAACAAAGATGTTAAATTCAATGTGATAATTCAGTTTTTAAAAATTGACATCAAAACTAACTCCAACAAATATGTCAAAGGTATTGTCAAATCCTACGTGACAATTGAAAAAAACCACTTGATATCAAATTTGACCTCAAGTGTCAAATGTCTTTTTGGAGCATCTCCAATAAAGATGTTAAATCCAATATGACAATTGAGTTTTAAAAAAATGACATCAAATTAATTCCAACAAAAATATCAAAAGTATTGTCAAATCTTATAGACAATTGAAACAAGCTACTTAGATCTTAGATTTGACATCAAATGTCAAATGTACTTTTACTTTAAATGTCCTAATTTTAATTTTAATTTTTTAATCTTAAATGCCTCAATTTAACATCTTTGTTGGAGATCAAAAAATTTGAATGTCAAATTGCCACATAGGCTATCAAAAAAATTTGACATTTTTCTTAGAGATGCTAAGGGTCCATTTGGGCTGTGGTTATTATTGGATTATTCACTGTTTAGTTTTTTGTCCTTATTTGAATTTTTTTTTTTAATTTTTTATTTTTCATCAATTTTTTTATGATTATTGGTTCGTCTCGACAAGAGCTTTCAGAAAAGTTCTCAATCATCGGCTACATTTGAAAAAAGTTCAGAAAAGACAAAAAATAAGCAAAAAAAAGTGCTTATTTTGACTTATTTTCGTCTTTAGTGATTTTTTTTTAACTTTTGGACATAATTTTATACTTTTTAGATTCCTTTCGTCAATACGAACCAATAATCCACGAAAAAATGACATAAAAATAACAAATACAAAAAAAATTTGAATAAAAACAAAAAATAAGTCAAATGAAAACAAGAAGCCAAATGGAGCCTAAATGCCTCAACCTCAAATCTATTTTTGCCTTAAATGCCTCAATTTTTGACATTTTTTTCAAGCTTGTGACCGTGTTAAAGACATTCGGAAAGAAATGGGAAGTCGTCGAGAATTACTTATTTGTTGGCGAAACAAAAAACTAAATAACGAATGAAGGCCCAACAATTCATAATAACTTTGTTGCCTCGAAAAAAAATGCGGCCAATCAACAAACGAGTTATTTTGTCTATCACACGGGGAAAGAGCAACGATACTTAAGAATTCCTTTTCTTTTTTGTTCGTGGGAACCCAATTTTAACGAATTACAATTTGACATCAAATATAAATTTTATATTAAGGGAAAAAATTTGTAAAAGAAATTGAAGATTGATATCTATATATATTTTTAAAAGAAATGCTGTGTCATAGATAGATAGGATTCAATAACGTCGTAATCAAACACGAGAATTGGAGAGTCCCAATTCCATATAGCATCTTTGTCATTAAACTAAATGTGCATCGATTCCCACTACCAATATACTATTACTGACTAATCAAACTTCCTCCTTTTTTCTCTCTCTCATTAATTATTCAAACAAGATCCTAAAGATGAGGTTCTCCTTGTTGGGAAAGAGTCTCCCCCCTCTGGCCAAACCTACAGAGAAATATTCTATCAATTTGACATCTTTAAACTAACCAAGTTATTCGGCTCGTTTTAAAATTATCTTAACCTAAGCTAAAGATTGTTCAATTCCAATGGAGCTGTTGGGTCGCTACTTCCTTCACATTTAGTCTTTGGAGTCTGAAAATTAACAACCGGATAAATCTCTAATGACTTCTAGTGACTGATTTTGGTAAAATTCGACCTCATGACCTTTGAAGGGCAAATCCTTTCGACACCCTCCCTCCTTCCACTAAACAATCCCTTGGGTTTGGAAATAATTGGAAGTTATGGAGAATTTAATTCTAAGAGGTTCGAAATTTTTTGAGGTGATATTAATTTTTATGAGGCTAGTTAATACATGAATTTTTGGATATCCAAAAATTAGCTGAAGTGTGCGTAAACTGATCTGATCAAAATCAGGAGACAAAATTATTACTCTACTTTTCATTGAGATAAAAATCCCCAATTATCCAAACCAAAAAGCAGAGATTGCTGTAAGGAGTTACACATCCATCCTCACTTAGGAGGTACTTATTTCCCCCCATGATTCATGCTGAAAAAAAAGACTCATACTTTCTCACTTAGGAGGAGGAAAGAAGATGGCTTCATCAGCCCTCTTTGAACGGAAGAGTTGTTCTACATCAGAACCAACGTTGAACGAAGCTCGGATCACTTCTGGGGACAAGGCCTTCCATGTTCCAATACTTCCTGCTAGATGGGTGAAAATGGGGCTGCAATATATACACATTGTTACCATTAGTATTAGAGCCACATTAGAACACACACAATCCTATTTGAAACAAACATGTTGTAAGAGATACTTACTTAGGAGTGGTGATGATGGAGAACCACTCCATGCCTTCTGGATTAGCAATCTTTGAAACAACGAAGAACCTCGGGACAATGAACAAATTACCAGCCTTGAGAGTTGTCTCCAATACGCGTTTTCCATCAACCCCAACAACCTGAACGCGACCGCTACCCCTAACAATGTAAGTCACCTGAAGATTGCAATAGAATCAGGTTAGAGACAAAGAAAACCAGGAAATCACCAATTCAGTGGAGTTTTCTTGTTTCAAATGTAACCTGAAGAGCTGAGTCACAAGAAAACCCGGGAGAGCACATGGCACTCGGATCAAGCCTAACAAGATCAGCCCCAAGTCCAACCTCACCAACCAAAGGCAAGTTCTTGGTGTTCAAAACCACTACCCTACCACCATTCTTAATGTCAACATCCAAAGGAGCTTCCTCACAGTTCAATGCCATACCATTCCTGTGTTCTTTATTGGGCTCTGGCAACTTGATGCTCGCATCGAGCTTGACAATGCCATTGCCAGTTTGCTTTCCAACGATGGCCTTTACAACATTTTCCTCCAAATCCCATGCTCGGCCCACAAACTCAGTTGAGAAGCCAGTGAAGATTCCATTGGAGCCGGCGAGGAAGAAATCGGTGAAGGAACCAGATTTGTGGGCTTTGGAGGTTTCACCTAGGAAGAGGACTACAAGATCTGTGTCCTCCTTGTTGTACCACCATGTAACTACACCAAAAGGTAGGGCTAGGGCATCACCCTTCTTTATAGAGACCACCTTCTCCTCTTTCTCTGGGAGGACTACCCCAGCAACACCATGTCCTAAATAAGGCAAAGATGAAATAAACTAGTAAGAACCCTAATTGACAAATCAACAAAATACAACAAACAAAAAAGAAACAAAGAGAGAACAGAATCATATCCTGCATAACAACCCTAGATACAGATCTTGCAAAAATAAAAAAAAAAGTCCCCGATGGATTCAGAATTCATTCCTGATAATCCCTGAGCGACAAGAATTTGACACCGTATCAGAGATAGATTAAAACATGCTGATTTTTTAAACAATATTTCTTTTATTTAACCCTCAATGATTTAAACCATATCTTTGGCACCAAACTAGATTCCGGTGAAGTAATAAAATAGATTTACATACGTACATAAGCAATAATGAATCTATAAATGTGTGTGTGTTTGTTCTAAATCAACGTAAATCTAAGAGTGGAATCTAGATAACATGAACTAACTCAAATTTATGGGCCATGCCATAGTACTCAGTTGTCAAAGGACCAAATCAATTTTGAACATTGATCATGGTTGATTGAATGTTGAGACATCACACTGAACACAGTGAATCAATCGGCCAAACAATTCAACAATACTAAAGATCAAAAGTAACAAGGGATTCCGCTATTAGAAATCTAGAAGCACAAAGTCAACATGATCCAAACTCGGAGTCCAATATCTATACAAACAACATCACTGAGACAATCGCTTTCGAGAAATAAAAACATACCCTTCTCAACAATTAACAAAATACAATCCATATGAGAAATCAAGACATAACCACGGATCAGCATCCACCAAAATTCAGAACAACGTAGACATCTATTGGTTACGATATACCTTGAAGAACGTAAGCGACCTTGGCGGAATCAGAGTAGCGAGGAAGGGCGAACCCATTCTTTTCAAGGGCGAGTTTGGCTGCACCGATGTTGCCTTCACGTAGCATTGGCAGTTCCTCCGGAGACCAAGCATAGTACTTGCCTCCATTGCCACCGTAAACCTCCTTCGCCAATTTCGGTGATAGATCAATCTCCATCTCTCCCTCTCTCTCTCACTAATCTCTCTCCTCACAATAAATCAATGAAGACCCAACAAACCAGAACACTCAAAAACTCAGAAGACTATCAGCGAGTATTAGGCCAGGCCGTTATATATAGGCGTAAAAGTATATCCGGATAAAGTGAAATACATAGGCATCAGGCATTATCATTGTTCAAATTTATCACGCATAAATCTGAGATTAATTCCGAATTAAGGGGATCTTCGAGACAAAATCAAACTCTTTAACCCCTTTTCTAGTACTTTATTTCCTCTTATCCAAATCCTAATATATATGACAATTGTTTTGAAATAATTTTAAAGCTTTGTCATAAAAGTCATCATTTCATATTCGATGTGCAGATTTAAATATTAAGACAAAATTTAAAAATTAAACGTCACATAAATAATTTTAAAAAATTTACGCAATTGAAAATATTTTGTATGAAACCATAAAGATTTGTTTGCACACGAAACCCACAACAGTGTAAAAAATATAGGTGCAAATTATTATTTCATTGCTGTTTAAAGTTGGTTATTGTGATTTGTTCAACTTGGGAGTGAGAGTGTTCGACTGGTTTGAATTCTTTTGGTTTAATATGCCAATATAATATAGTTTGGTAAAAGTTGAAAACGAGAGGCAGATTGAATAATGCTAGTATTGTCATAATCTCAATAAGATTATTAATCATCTACGTATGCAACAAAGGCAATAGTCATTCAAATTATATTAACCATATGAGATTACCGACGAAAAGTCAGAACTTATAAGACGAGATGATGATTTGTTCAACGATTGAATATCATAGGACTTTGTTAAATTTGAATTGGCATGATATCGGATTAGATTCGAATCAAACAGATTACCTGATGAATTCTGATAATTAGATTAATTATTGTATATACAATCCGTATCATGAGATATTAGTTTATGAAATTAGTGGATTGTGGAAACTGTGAAACATGAACATGTGATTGAAAAGAAAAAGAGAGAGCATTCCAATCATTTACCTAGAAACAAGAAATGGAATATAACAGCATGAAGCCCTACCAAGTTTTAAAAAAATATCTCAAAACAATAATATAAAAGTTCCTATTCTACAAAATTCTTCCAAATTGGCATAAAAAAAAAAAAAAGCAAAATCTATCAAAGCAGAACAGCCGGTATATAAAAAAAAAAAGCGAGCAAAACGGGATAGAATGGACACAAATCCAACAAACGGGATCGTGTCTGCCCATCTTCCACCCTTTTCTCTGTAGAAAAAAAAGAAAGGGATCTTCTTGGCTTTAGTTAGTCTGTACTCTGTAGTTAACTTCAGGGACGGATGGACAGAGCAACACAGAATACTATTTCATCTCAGGGGGTTCCCCTTCAGAGGACTAGATTCTCCATCTTCTAAATTTTCTACTGGTGAAGGTTTCTGAGGTTTGTTTCTCAAGAAACTTCTCGAATAAAGCGAACCAAAAACAATAACCTGATCAATGAAACAAAATCAGTGAAACCGGGCTAATGGAAGGGTATATATGGTAAGAAAGGATCATGGGTCGAGGCTTACTGCTCCAATGCACTGTTCCCAGCTGAGAGGATGGGCGAACCAAACACACGACAGCAGAATGCTCACTAACTTTACCAACCATAAGAATATCATAGAAGCCACAAAATCAGAGGGATATATGCGGAGGACGCACACGAAGACAATGAAGATACCAATGTACATTAAGTTATGCAAAATCTTTTTACCTGTCGCGTGGTCATTATGGTGGCAAACGTGAGAGCACCAAATGTGCGAATTGTGTAAGAAATGAAGAATTGACTAGCAGTTGCTACCTGCAAATAAGGAAATATTCACATTTTTTCACGGGACTTGTGAAATAGTTCACAAACATTATTGTTAAGCTACAAGATGACTTACAGTGGATAGCAGTGCAATGTCAAAGAAACAATCATTATGGCGAGCAACAAAATCTACAGCCATAAGAAGATGCCCCTGTAATATCAAACCTGAAATACCCACACAAAAAAAGGCTGATTCAATTTGTGTTGGCCTCGATATGACATACAACAAATTAGAAAGATACAACAGATATTATGGCACTTATTTCACAATCATAGAAAATAACTTCAACTAGAGCTAATTACCCACTCAGCCACAGTGGTCCCACGGACAATACACGATATCTATTACGAGGCACTAATAATTACCATTAAAATCAAGACGTACGCGCCAGTAAAATTACTGATCTCAGGTCAACATGCACAAATACAATTTCTTCATTTTTTAGGAGGCTAGATGATATTTTGAGAACCAAATCTAAACATTGCCCTAATATGTGCACTGAGTGAATTCCCAGGATCCACAAGGTCATCTTTACGATGAACATAATTGTCTTTCTGAATACAAGAACAGGGTTCAGATTACATTTGTTCTACCATAAATTGAAGATAAGACCACCTCAACCCATCAGTCCACAGTGGTAGAACTTCAGGAAACCCCCATCTAAACACTATGAATGCACTGAATATGAGAACTTCACACCTCTAAATATGTTACAAAAACCATTGTGTACTTCCGACTTACTTGCTTGAGGCTACTTAAACTTTTAACATGAAGGTGAAATTATGACTTGAGAATACATGTACAAGCCAACTGAATTGAGTGGATTCAGCCTACACCTAAACCCAGAAAATGAGAAAGAACAAACTAGGAAAGCACAAATCAAATAGATCCATAACCATAGAGCTTCAAAATATACAACCCCAATATTCTGTCCAAACATTCAAAGGGAAATTTACCATCGTTTAACATCAAAATCTGTGAATCTGTCATCTCAAATAACAAGGACAACTTACCAGTCAAGCTGAGTATACACGAACACACTGTTGTGTAGAATATTTGATTGTGTATTTCCATATCATAGCCTTTAAATAGTTTGTCCTGGAAAGTGCTGGTAAATCCATCAAACCTGAGAATGTAAAATAAGCATTTAAAATGCTTGCACATAAAATACTTCATTAGCCCTAACACGGTAATTAACAAAACATAGTTTTATACTAGCTCACGTATGGATCAAAGTGCTAATATCACCAAAAAGAAAGCCAATATATACACCGAGGAAAACAAAAATGTGAACAATGGAGGAAATAATTCACTTTCTTGTGCAAGAGTACTTCTAACAGGATTTTTAAACATTAACTCCATATGCGTGTCATGAATTGATGTTTGGGAAGTATAGTGTTGCATAGACTTTAGCATGAGAAATCCAGAAAATGGCAGGTTCTTCTCTGTTATTAAACATACTTCTTCAAACGAATACAATCTATGATGGAATCATGCACTCTCCCACTTCCACAGCATTCAAACTTAGTAGACTTCTTTACTAACTGGTTGGCCTTGGCCCTTGGCTGGGGGCTAAACTAAACTAAACTAACCACCTAGGGGTGTACATGGTCCGGATTGGACCGGTTCTGTAAGAATCCAAGAACCAAATCATATCTAACGGTTCCAAATAATTGAGAACCATAACCAGACCATTATACATATGGAACCAAACCAAAACCAAACCATTAGATCGGTCCGGTTTGGTTCCGGTTCCGGTTCCAAACCATGTTAGTATTAAAAAAATTCAAAAAAAATGAATAGAATAGTACTAATTTTTTAAAATTGTGAACAAAATAAACAACATAATAATTGCATCAACTTCATTAATCTTAAAAATTAAATTTATACATCTAATAAGTTTATGAAAAACACAACTATATTGAGAATGAAAGAGTTTTATTTTGAAAATGGAAGGGTTTTAACGTTTTTGAGATATATATATATATATAATATATATATGTATATATATATATTTTTTTAATCGGTCCGGTTCGGTTCGAACCATAGTTTGTAATTATGAAACTATGGACCAAACCATAATATCCGGTTCTAATTTTTTTAGAACCATAACCAATCCACTAAACCACGGAACCAATCCGGAAAGACTGGTTCGGTTCGGTTGGTCCGGTTTAGCGGTTTTTTCGGTTTTTTTGTACACCCCTATAACCACCCTTGCAGCCTTGTTCTTCCATAGAGCATCTCACCAACAGGTACAGGAGTTTGTGCTCGTATTTAGCTAGATGCTCACGTGTCGGTATGGCCTTCTGAGACATAGACCCATATAAGCATGCATGAACACAAAATGCAAACAGTAGAACAGATGGAAATGTCAAAGAAGGAGATGCATGAAGTGATCACAATGTCATAAACTGACAACAAAATGTTGGGAGATGAGTTATGGAAGCAATACCCAAGATAACCAAGCATCAGCGAAACACCCCAAACTGTGTTGTCTCTTCCTCTACTGTATGGACTTATATCACCTGCTGCCTAAAATCAAATGCAAAGTAGAATCTATTCAGTTCATGCTGACAATTCTACAAAACCAATAAAGTTGCAGCATGAACAAGACCGACACTCAAATGGTAACTTTTCAAGAATTTTTCGGTGAATGTCACTAATGAGGTAACAATAATTTCTTTCTGGAAATATTGTCCTGCATTCTGTTACGCACACGTTTATTGCTTCAATTTCATAAAGTAACAAGTGTGCTAGAAAATAAAAATCGAGTCATTCAAAAAGCGTTCCAAATCCCAGACAAGGTATGCGATGAAATTTCAATTTTGAAAATAGCATTAAGAGGTAGATTTTAATGTATAAATAACTTTATATTTGGCATCATTTCCATAAACAATTAAAGGAACTTCAAACCCAAGGACCATATTGAAAAAGATTCCCAAATTGATATGCATGCTAAAATAACTTCAAAATGATCCAAGAAGCTAAGAGACGTGTTGAAACCAATAATAGAACAGTCATTTACCGGGTATAGAATGAATAAAGCACAACCGAACATCACTAGAAAAGCCAGTAGATAATCGGGCACCTTGTATACCTTCTGCATAATGACAGTGCTCCAAAGCTACAAGTAATATAACCACAGATCAAAAGTCAATATCTCTAGCATGTGCAAGAGAAATTTAAGATTGCAAATTTATGCGGCAAGTGAAGATCCAATATGATCCCCTTGTTGATGATGGGCAGCAACACTGATGGAAGATCAAGCCATGGAAAAACCGTTTCTGAATGTCCAGAATATCATCAAAAGACAACCACTTTAGAGATTAGAATGTATAACAAAATCCCAATATATCCATGGCCATAAGTGTTGCTGGACAGAGAGGTAGGAGAAAACACAGTGGGAAGCATAATTTCTGGATTCCAAGTACTAAAACAAAAATGGGTAAAACATTACAAAAGAAATTGAACAACTTTACATCTGATGATGGAACAGCACCGGGACATAGAAGCAGCGTCATAAAAGCAGAATATATAGGAAAAGATAACTACTTTTGGGAAACATAGCTCACAGCCATGAGTAACGTACCATCACAGGTATCATTTTGGCACATTTTGCAAGTGTCTGAACTGGAAAACTGACATATTTAAGTGCCTGGGAAAGCATAGAAGATCAGCAAAATTAATGCCTTGATAACTTGTTACTTCTCAATTATTTCTTTATTCTTCAAGCATAGTTCTTAAGTAGCCAAAGATTCTTGCAGTTGTATTCCTTTAGATTTTCATGAAAAGAAAATCTGAAAATATATATCGCTTACCTCGTACTGACATGTCGTCGTAAGTATGTTCGATACTGATATGAGGCAATACTTATAAACTGGAGCAACAGGGTCCAATGCTTTCTTACTTGCCTGGAGAAATGAAAACATAGGCACGACGAAAGCTGTAGTCATGAACATGCTTTTATCTGAGTTATGTTTCATTGAAATTCAGCCATGATTACATGCTTTATTGAAATCCAGTGCCTATGAAACGCGGAAGATCTCTATGAACCAAACAGCATGTCTTGCAGGGACTACAAAAATTGATCAGTGATCCACTAACAGCTAGTTACCAGTAAAGCAACGGCGGAGACTGCAGATGTTGTAAGCCGGTTGCAGAAAACAAGAAATAAAGAGTATTTAAAGTACTCTTTTTTTCCTCCATATGGAACTCTCATGATCTTTTCCTGCAACAAAATTAACTCTCTCAATCATTTTGCATATAGGGAGAACCATAACCATTTACCAAAACTAGACAAATAGGCGAGAAAGTGCAAACTGGAAAACAGCAAAACCATCAAATGAAAGCTGTAGAAGTTTTTAGGCACGGATTCAATCTTATCACCGCTAAACTAAATGGTAGAAACATGAATACAAGAATCTCTAAACTGTCATTTGCAATTGATTAATGGGCAAGAAACTATTTATAAGAATATGAAGTCCCAATGAAGAAGAGTTCCGTTGGATTTTCTTCTCAATGGAGTGGAAAAAAGTTTTTGGATAACCAGGGATCACCGTTCATTTGTAACCAACTGTTGTGATTCCTCCTGCTTTTCTCGATATTTAGAGCAAAGTTCGTTACACAAATAAAAGAAGCCTCCCACACAACAGAAATATGATCAACCAACAAATTATGGTTTCATCAATATTACTGGTGCAGTTAGTAAACAAAGTGAAGAATTAATTAAGAAAATGCAGAGCAAATCCGTCAACAGTTTTGAGTTCCCTAATCTCAAGTCAACACAATCCTATGAATTTAGGTAAATGCAGAGCTCTCGTGTGATGAAGTTCTCGAAGAGTAATGGGGTTTTGAATACTAGGGTTTCTTTCAAGTCCTTACAAAAAAGTAGAAAGCCTCGAATCCTTGCTTGTGCCACTTTTGAAGTACCTAATCCGAGAAGCTAGACCAGTGAGGACCTGGTTCGGAATTACTAAATAAGCAAATAGAATGAGTTCACTACACTTGAAAATATCCTGTTGCCCCTATATTTTGACGAGCATTTCTTTCCCATACTAAACAAAAGGAACCAAGCCGGGCGTCTTAATCAATTACAGTTGGCGATTTTGGATTCTTGTTCATAAGGATCTGATGGGTTTCTTAATGTCTGGCAAAACGTAACAAACAACACTCCTCCCATTCAATGCACATTGTCAAAAAATAGAACCACTCATCAAAAGCGACGCCATAGATGAAACCATTTGGATCGAAATTCGGCATACTAAAACACACAGATTACGAGCGGGGTAGTACATAGGGCGTACCTGTAAGACGCCGTAAACAAGGAGAGTGGACATGATTCCGACCACGGCGAAAACCCCTTTCCAAAGCTTGTTCCCTTTCAAGCTCGGAGACGAAAGTGTTTCCGCCATACTCCCATCCAATCAGCCGCAACAACCACCACGAATGCTTTTCACCAGATCATAGACATCGTCGATCACAAATCAAATACAGACTTCAAAACTACGAGATAATCAAAACGCGCATATATACATATACATACATGCATATAATAACATATATGATGCGTATACATGGTGTAGCTGAGAAACGTGGGTGATTTGGGCCACCGAAGCTCACCAGCGGGAATATGAGATCGTCGATTGAGGAGTTCTCGAGAAAGAGGAAGTGCGCTGCACGGGCTGTGATGTGAGAGAGAGAGAGAGTCTGGTTTTAAAGTGGTTTCAGATTAAATTGCCATCATATATATATGTCAGTGCGATGCATGACAGCGTGAGCCTCAGAGTCCAGTGCCCTCACTTTCACCGGCGACTTTTCCTCACCGAAGTCCACGTTGGCCGTCTACTGCCGGGGCTTTTCTTTTGCTACTGCCAGGACAATGTATAGCTGTTTTATGCACCGTGGCAATAGCGGAAAGAGTGCCAACGTGGCCTCTAATTTAGCTGCTGCCGGAATAATGTATAACTTATTTATGCACCGAAACTTTGCGCCCAACTGGCAACAGTAGAAAGAGTGCCAACGTGGCGTATAATTTAGCTGTTTTATGCACCAAAAATGTGTGCCCTACTCGCAGAATGGGATGATGAGTCTTTATTGCGTATATCATGTAAAAATAATAATTTAACACATAATATGTTTTGTATTATTTTGAAGCATAACACATTTTGTTGTGTATATACACAGTAGAGATCCCAAGTATTGGAAGCAGCGAAAAGTGTTGGCAGTCTTGATCCGAGAGTCTTGAACTACCGAGGCCGCTGAATAGATAATAATTGTTATATTAACGTGTTATTCGTATTATACATGAAGGTATAAAAATTAATTACTAAATTACAATTTTATTATTAAATATAAGGGCACAAAATACAGGTACTTGGTATAGAAGTATAAATAGATAAACTCCAACTGAAAAACTAATAATTTTCCGTACAAAAATCAAATACCCATTGTCTTTTTATTATTGGCAAATCAAATACCCATTATTGCAGTCATAATTTAATAAATAACATTAATTACCACTTCACTGTCGATGGTGGATTTTCTTTTAACGAAATTTCCATCTATAATTCACTCGGATTGGAATATATCGTATGGTGCATTCATTCTAGACACGGAATTGAAGAAGGAAAAATTCATAAATCACATGAATTTGAATTCTTTTATTCTAATTTAAAAAGTCTGTGTGCTAAATATATGACTTTTCTCGTTTATTTCTTAACATAACTCTTAAGTTTTGAACTGAGAAATTAAATATTTTTAATCAAATTTTGAAAGTATTATTGCAGATGTTTAGTATTATTTTTGTAGTAAAATTTTTATTATTAATTAAACTTTAGGTTTTTGATCAATAACTTTAAATCACCTCAATAAACCAATGATTTACAAATAAATAAACGGAACGGATCCATAATTGATACATTATTTGCAAAGCATACTTTGGATTGATTATTAGAGATGATAGGTTTAAAATGATGAACTCTAACACTACTTATATTATTTATCATTTTGATTTTTTAAATTAATACGGCCTTTGAAGGGTGGCTCATACACAACATATTCAAAAAAAAATTGACCGCGAGTCGAAATAGTTTGTGGGTTCCAATCACCTATAAAAACCTAATAATTAAGATAGCAATTAGAACTAAAGAGGTAATAATTAGGGTAATTTACGTAAAACTCCTTTTATCTTTTAATTATTTTAATGTACTCCTAATCTTTTTAAATATAACTATGAACATTTTTTTTATTGACGCACATGACTATTTACAATATTCTCCTCTAATTGCGTTAGTCCAAAATGAATTAATGATTACATTTGAAAATATCATAAGGTACATTGAAATAATTGAAAGATGAAGAAGATTAAATAAAACCGAGTAATAAATGAATAAGATTTTATATTAGTTACCCTCATAAGTACATGGTCATAGATTTGAAAATCTCTTATTTCTCAATAAAAATGTTGACTTACTTTCACAGCAAATATCTCGTAGAGATCTTTTAATGTACTGATGGAACATGATAAAAGATTAATATTAATATTGTTCTTGACAAAAATAAAACTTTAAATATATAAAATTATTAGAAAATTGAAATCAACTATCTTTTTATCGAGTTACCTACTTGAATAGAATATTATGAAAACCAACAAATCCCAAAATATCCCCATTTTGTCTTCCTTTGTGAGGTTCACTAACCAATTAAAATTGTTTTACTCTGACTTAATAGTCACATGTACGAATTACGAAATTAATTTCTCTACTTGAATGGATAATGTTTAATACATTTAAATCTTACAATAATCTCCCTAACTGAACAGTATTTAAGCTATTAGGACAATCTGCACCAACTTATCATTTGTGGCTATTAATTTTGTTCTCGTTTATGTAGTTATACAAATTACTTGATATAAATTTAGTGGGAACACCGAAAATTTTTCCTGTCATTAATTTTAGAGTTTTAAAATAACATTTTGTTTGGAAGTTAGGAAAATAAAGAGAAAGGAAAGGAAAAGAAAATAATTTTTTTCTCTCTTACTTATTTGATTTTTAGGTAAAAGGGAAAAAGAATATGTAAGAGAAAAATAAAAAGAATTCTCTATAAATGACAAAAGAAAATGGTAGAAAAAATGGGAGAGAGAATTTTAAAAATTCTCAAGATATTTAGTGAATTTAAAATTTTAAAATTTTCTTTTAAAAACCAAACAAAAGAAAATATTTTTCTCATCTATTTTCTTTTGAAATCAAACAGAAGAAAATAATTACTTTTTTTCACAATTTTTTCTTCAATTACTTTCACTTATTTTTTATTTTTTTTCACAAGGTCTAAACAAAAACGCCACTAAATCGAAGTAATTACAAAATCGATTGGATATATCTGTTAAAAAAAAAAAAGTCAACTATTGTTATGAACTGAGGTGCAACAGATACGTACATCTTCTGTATAGGACTTTTTAGCTGTCCAGTGAATCCGTATGCTTGTGGTTCTGAAACAATCCAATTTATTCCGCAGCGGATAACCCAAGAAAGTATGATACAAATTGCGTACACGTCGCAATCCAGAATCAGAGGTGGGTTTCTGGTTCTGGGTTGGGATAACCCATCTAAATTGCATGATTTATTCTTGAAGGTGACACTTCAGATGCAAACTTATGCCACCCCGAAAATTTAACATCACGAAATGGTGATGAAGCTCATAGCCTCCATGGATTGCGTTTTATTTCAGCACCTACTGTTTCCTCAAATCTTCATCAGCCCAAGGTATAGAGTTATACAGTATAACAAATTCATGTTTTCTTCTTTTACATTGCCTGGCAACTTATACATCGTGGTCCAGTTTCAGTTTCAGTTTCCGTCGCTCTACCACAGCTCTTCAGATTTTAGGGTCTGGGCTGCAGAGGCTCCGGTGGCTGAATTCTGCATGTTGGGCGGTGAGGGGACCTGGAATTGGCGCAGACAACCTGTTTGATGGAAGTTCTATGGAAGGAAACGAGAATGGGTCTGTGTTGAGCTCCTTAGATGACTGGTCCTCGGTACCGTTTGGGACAGTAGATGCTGAGATTACACCAGAAACCAGTGATTTCTTTGTGAGTGATGCCGAGGGAGACCCTGACTGCCCAACTGAAGGATTCTCTTCCATTGAGCAGGCTCTTAACGGGCTACGCCAAGGCAAGGTTGGCACACCTAGTTTCAACTTACATACCTCTCTAGCATATTCTATTTGGCATTGTTTTCATTTTTTTTTGTTTTAGGCTTCAGTCTTAGTTTTTCTGGTTTTGGGAACAGAAAAATGAAAAGATCGGAACCACTCATAGTTTTTCATTTCTGCGGAAGCATTTAATTGGTCGGAAACATATTTTTAGTATTTCCTGAGGAAATGGGTTGCTCCCCAGAAGCAGGTTTTGAAAACAGTCCGCTAAACAAGTTTTGTGGTTCTGGAAAGAGCAAAGAAAACTGAAAGCGTTAAAGATAACAAAACTGGTTAAAGTTGTACTAAACTATAAGCTTGAACAGTGTTTTTGCTGACCCATTTTGTGCAACACTGCCGAAGTTCGTGATTGTTGTAGATGATGAAAGTGGGGATATTGAAGGAAACCTTACTATGGCTGCGTCTCTTACAAGTCCTAAGGCTATTGCGTTTTTGGTTAAGCATGGATCAGGGATTGTTTCTGTAGGAATGAAAGATGTGGATCTTGAGAGACTAAAGCTCCCACTAATGTCACCCGAGAAGGAAGATGACTCTTCTGCTCCCTCTTTCACAATCACAGTGGTATGTATGGTTCCATAATAGAATTATTTACCTCATAATGGGATTTTTTTTATTACCACGTCAGAACTGATTGCACCTTATGTTGATATATAACCTAAAACCAATATTAAAGTGTTATGCACATAGGAGGGTTGCGATAGTGAAAAAGCCACAGCATTGGACGAAAAAGAATACAAAATTCTTTGGTAGCTTCCTTAAAAAATTTATGCATTGGCTTCTTACAATGTCACTGTAAAAATTTAAATGTTCCAAGCTGTTCCATTTCTACATGATACCCAGTTCTCCTCTTGATCATTTAACTCTCCTTTTGCATAATAAATTGGCTCCATCTGAAGTTTTTGAGAGGACTGACTGGTTATTTATACACTCCTGTATAACTTTATAGGATGTGAAAGCTGGCACCTCTACAGGGGTATCAGCTTCAGACAGAGCAAAAACCGTTCTTGCTCTTTCATCTCCGAATTCTATGCCACACGACTTCAGGAGGCCTGGACATGTGTTCCCCCTCAAGTACCGAAATGGTGGGGTCCTTCGGAGAGCTGGTCATACCGAGGCTTCTGTGGATTTGGTCACGATGGCTGGCTTGCCACCAATTTCTGTTCTTTCAACAGTGGTTGATCCAGATGATGGCTCTATGGCCTCTCTGCCCAATTTAAGAAAGTTGGCCCTGGAACACAGAATTCCAGTGGTTTCAATTACTGATTTGATTAGGTGAGATACTCAGGATGTCCTCTCGAATTTAAATCCTAAGGGCGTAATGAGGAGTAATAACAGGAACTGGACTATTATAAGATTGATTAAGAAGCTTTTATTGAGCATGATTGACATACCAACTTTCCTTACTGCATTAAACAAAACATGTAAGTTAACTGGGATGGCAACACAAGTTGTGTCTGGATCATGGATTTGTGGAGAGATTAAACAAGGAAAGGAAAATGATAGGGAAACCCATGGGTAAATTTAGCTTCTTCATTCTCTCATCTTCTTATGTATCTATGCATTCTCTTTCACTTCCTAAATCCCTCCACAACCCCATGATCCAAATGCAGCTGATGTGCTCAATCAATTTAGTTAACCATATTTCTTTGGGCACATTTGTTTAACTTGATCAATTGTTTTGTGCCTTGAAAATTCAGTTTCATTTCTATTAACTTCCATAGGTTCATCTTAAAAGTAGTTCTTGCTGACTCATTCTGCATTCTGCTTGTAGGTATAGGAGAAAAAGGGAAAAGCTTGTCGAAAGAACTTCTGTTTCACGTTTGCCAACCAAATGGGGCCTCTTTCAGGCCTATTGCTACCGCTCGAAGCTAGATGGAACCGAGCACGTGGCAGTGGTAAAGGTAATTATGTTTCTAAAAAGGTAAGCTTCATATTCTTTGTATGTAGGTGCCCCATACTTCTACTAAGCTATTTCTATCTTCCCTTCAATACCAACAGGGAAACATGGGCCATGGCCAAGATGTTCTAGTAAGGGTTCATTCAGAGTGCTTGACCGGGGATATTTTTGGATCAGGTCGGTGTGATTGCGGAAGCCAGTTGGCGTTGGCAATGCAGTTAATTGAACAGGCTGGAAGAGGAGTGTTTGTGTACCTTAGAGGTCATGAAGGGCGTGGAATTGGCCTTGGTCACAAGCTCAGGGCCTATAATTTGCAGGATCAAGGTCATGACACGGTTGAGGCCAATCTAGAACTAGGATTTTCTGCTGATGCACGCGAGTATGGTATTGGCGCCCAGGTCAGTTAAAGAAAACTTCCTTTCCAATCTCCACTCTTAAATTATTAATGGACCTCTTGTTTAGTGGTAAAAAACTCATCCTACTCGGTTGTGGGTTTGAGTTTGAGGACAACTACCTTGTGGATCTAATGCCAAAGGTTAGGTTTCTACCCAGTTTACCCTTCCCAGATACCCATTAGTTGATCCAAACTGTGGAGCCTACCAGTTGATATATTTATTATTATTATTATTATTTTAATATATAGTGGAAAATATCAAGTGAAGAAGTGAAAAATTTCATTGCTTTCCCTTTCATTTTCCTTTCCCTTGTTGATCCCTCAAATAAATGTTCCAAGCAGAGTCTTATGTTTTCAGAGGACAAAAGAGTTCATATTGTTTAACTTATTTTACTTTATACGACAGATCCTAAGAGACGTTGGGGTACGGACAATGCGTTTAATGACCAACAACCCTGCCAAATTCACCGGTCTGAAGGGCTACGGATTGGCTGTGGTTGGGCGTGTTCCTGTTTTGACGCCCATTACTGAAGAAAACCGAAGGTATCTGGAAACAAAACGTACTAAGATGGGTCATATTTATGGGTCTGATATACAAGAACCGTTGGCTGGCTTCATCAGTCCAAATGTAGATAATACAGGCTCAACTGAGGGACCTCAATTTATTGAATAATACATGTACATTTTGAATTTCAGTAGCCCACTCTTGTGTTGGTATGGATTATGGAATTTTATTCAAGGGTTTATACTTTCCGTTGAATACCTTGTTCTGAATCTATTTACTTGCCCATTCCAAGTACTTGATAAAGAGCCTCATATAACATCGAAAATGCCCCAATAAGGCGTCTTGAAATTTCTTGCAGCATGTTTCCAGTATATTAGTCATTGTGTGGTGTTAAGAGTGCAGGCTTTGGTGTAACTTTTTGGACTCCAATCAATTATGAGAGATGTGCATAACAAGGCTTCTTTCTTAGAGCAAATACCTTTTCTGGGTGATCTTGTGAGGGATTGTGTATGCACTTATACACTACTCTATATTTGATGATGCCGAAATTTTCTACGAGTTGCTCAAAATGACGTCATTCACCTTGAGCTATGGTACGCACCGCATTTGATCATAGTTGCACGTTAAACTTTCCAAGAGAGGTTTGGCTACACTTCTACAGTTCTACTACCACCATAGCTCTCTTCTGGATGCATCTTCAAAGAATATAATGAACTTTTTTCCCCTGCAGAAGGGTGTAGTACCTGAAGTGCTGGAAAAAATAGATGGGTTTTTTCTGTATTTATCTTAGTTTTCTGAGTTGAAGTAAAACAGCTGGCATCTTGTGGATCTATTCTAGGTAAAGAACTCTGTAGGATGTGGGACCAAATGACTTGGTAATGGGCCTCCAATAAAGAATACACGGAAATAGAACACTCAGGCAGCTCAAATGAGTCTGGAACCAAGTATAAATGTAAGTGGCGTGGAAGTAGTGAGAACAGTTTCGTAAGGTTTTAATTCATTTTCAAATTCCCCAAGCAAACTGCACAATCCACGTTGCTTTGGTCCAACTCTTTTTGGCTTTTCTTCTTGAGCTGGGTAATGGTAATTTAGTGTATAATGAAAGATTCCAGTCCTGGTGCTTTGTGATTGCAGAGAAGGGTCTTTGTGGTTTTCCCCATTCAGAAGTTGCCGTTGAGCTCTGTTTCTAGAAAAAATTATGACATGAAAATGGCAGCATTGTCGCTGCACTAACCTGTAGTAGCTCAGCAACAGGATTAGTGTACCACGAAGTCCACCAAAGTGACCACAAATGGCTTCCAGTGTGGTGGTCCGAAGCTCGGAGATAGTGTTGGAATTGGAGGCATGTTATGATCAAGTTGTAGATGATAAAAATGGAAGCTTAAATATCTTAAAGAACTCTTTCCTGGGCTTCTTCTCGAGTTGAAGATGTTGGCGATCAAATCAATGTGGCAACATCTATGAACAACAGGACAGCAACAGTTTTCTGAGAATTTTAAGGGTTACCAGTTGGATGTGTAGAGAATGGGCTCTTAATATTTAAAATTCAAGGACTTGTCCTACTTTCTGTCATGCTTTTTTTTTGTTCCTGAACTTGAAGATTCTTTTTTTTTTTTTTTTCATGCAGGTCTTTTTTTTTGCCAGAAAATTCTGTGTATGGATATGTATCACACTGCTGGAGAAAATCCACTAAACATTAAAATTAAACTTCTTTCTTTCTCATTGTTTTGCAGTACATATGCACCCTACATTTATACACACACACACACACGCATATAACACATACTTAAAACTCAATCAACACGGCTTGTTCTCCGTGACATGACAATGGTAGCTGCACTGAATTCACAACAGAAAATGTTTCGGTTGAAGAATCCATGTCTGTCTCTTCATAAGCAAAGTCGAGTGATTTTGAAAATTATATTCCTTTCCAGGTATTCTTTTGAATTTCTTTCCTGTTTGCTGAGCTTAATGTTTCTGCTAATAGTGCTCAAATTTACCTCTGCAGGCAATGGCTACAGAGATAAACAGAAAAGGAAAAACAAGAAGCTCTACTTCAATTTGACTGTCCAAAATGATAATGTGATTTCCTGCAATGACATTCCATTTCCAGCGAAGTGAAATTTTGTCAGTGCTTTCTTATCCACTCATATTCATCTGACCTGTTGCTGAGATTTATCATAGAATTTCTCAGATTAGATCATTCATCTGTTATGTTCTACTGGAAGAAATTTTTCCGGAGAAAATTAAACTGAACTTATGCAGAGGAAGAATCGACTACACTTCATCTCATGGATCTCTGTTGACTAGTCACTAGTCTTCTACCATATGCACAGAGGACAAGCTCAAATCAATCTGGAACCACAGTATCAGTGCAAGCGACATGGAACGAGTGGGAAAAATGAGGTAAGTTTTTATCTAGTCACCTTCTTGGAATTCACCTAAGCAAATTGGACAGTCCCTGTTGCTTTGGTCTGATTTTTCGTCGTTCTTTTTCTTGAACTGAGTAATGTAAGAACCCACTCGTTGGCTTTGAAACTGTAGAGAAGGATTATCATGGTGTTGCTATCCATAAGTCAAAACCTATGGATAGGATACGGATATGGCAAAACCTAAAAAAATAGGATACGGATACGTCGGGATACGGCTATAATTTTTTTTTTAAAAATAATTATCAGTTATGTACTATGCATAAAAGAAGTTAAAAGAACTAGAAGAGTAATTGAATTGCTAATAACATTATACCAATCATTTAGCACAAGTTAATTTTCATAAGTCATTCAAAATAGAAAGAAAGTGACTAAAGTCTAAATCAAGAAATGATAATTCCTATCAATTTTTATCCATATCAACATTCAATTACATCCTCTCAGCCTTCATTGGAGAATATTATAGCTTCTATATCCGGCTCATCAAGGAAAAGACTAGCAACTTCAAGTATACCAGCACCCTCAAGCGAATCAAATGCATCTCCGCCGTATTCCAAAAGTATCCGGCTGTATCCGAGAAGTATCCACCGAGTATCCGAAAAGTATCCGAAATTAAAATGATTTAATTTTAATGTTGGATACTTATTTGGCGTATCCGATACGTATCGGGGTGTATCGGGTGAGTATTGGTATCGGAGAAGTATCCGATACGGATACGTGACTAGTTTCGGAGTATCCGTGCTTCATAGGTTGTGGATGATAAAAATTGGCAGATTAGAGTTCTTAAAGAATTATGTTTCCTGTGTTGGTCTAGAATTCGAAGACCTTGGGCCTATCAAATCAATGTCACGACATGTACAGACGTCAAAGTTTGGTGATAATTTTAAGGAAAACCGATCAGATGAAGAGCCGAATGGGTTCTTAATGTTCAAATCTAAAGCATCTGTCCTTTTTTTTCATCCATGTTTATTGTTGTTATTCCGAGTTCAAACATGTGACAGAATTTGGAACTTGAGTTTTCTGATTGATTGCATGCAACCCAATACTCAAAACAAAGATTTGAAGCATTTATGATCCTCCTATTTGTTTCAAGCTGAACTTGCTCTTTTTGCAAGAAATTCTGTGTGTGTTTTAAATCGATATGACACTACGAGAGAAATCTTTGTGTATGTGTATGCGCGTGTGTGCATATAGACATATCGAAAACGTGACTCGTTCAAGTGGATTGATAATGAAAGCTACACCGAATACACAACTGGAAATAGATTCGAAGGCTGTATGCTTCGATCAAAGATTCACGATAGTCTGCCTATATCTGCATAAGACAAGTCAAGGTTTCAGGTACTTATTTCTGAATTTCTTTTTCGTGTTCTCGGCTTTATAGATCTGCTAGCAGTTCTCAAATTTACCTACAGGTTGCGGGTAATTTCATTCATGGTTCTAAATACCGGGTCGGCTTGAGTACCGGTTTGTCTATTGGTACGGTAAGTACCGGTATCGGTCATATACTGGGTACCGTATCGGATTTATCGCAACTATCAATATATATATATATAAACCATACACAGAGAGCCAAAAAAAAAAAAAATTCTTTTTACGCAACCATAAACAAAAAATGGTACCCAGCCGGTACGGTATGGTAGGGCATTCACAACCTTGATTTCATTGTCTATACTTTCTCCAGAACTCATAAACTGCTGTCTCTATCATATTATAAAATTTAAATAATAGTAATACAATTTCCAGCTATGAGATTTCATTTTCAGGAAGACCAATTTTTCTTGATGCAAACACTGCCAATTTTCTCCCTTCTTTTTGTCTTTTTAATGTTTTTTCTTACCACCTCACATGGCCAGAAATATGTGCTGGTCTTCTTCTCCGTAAAGACTCAACAGTCCAGTCCATCTGGAAAATAATATTCTGGAAAATCTTTTCATACAAAGATCTTTATTTAATAGAAAATTATGCCAACTATAAGCTGATTGTCATTAGAGTTTTGTTTGTGGGACCTTGTTCAGAGGATCAAAAAGAACTCCAACAGGATGCTGTTTCCACTTTCTTCCGTGATCCCTTTTTGACATATAGAAAAATCTGTTTGTCAAGAGTAAAATCTTTTATTATAAGGGTAGTGTTGTCTTGTCCAAGATTAATAGGGTTAGCGTGTATAAACCATCTTAGCCTTACGTTATTTTATCATCTAATGCAATATAATTAGTTTCTTGTGTTTCTTGCATCATGGTATCAGAGCCTCCGGCATAGTTCCGCAGTTTGTTTCACGTTATTATAGGCATCGTTTCGACACTGTTTGGAGCTGTTCAGCACTATTTCGGTACTGTTTGTCACTATTTTGTCACTCTTCGGAACTGGTTTGTATTATTTCACCATTGTTTGGCATTGTTTCGATTCCTAAATCATCTTTGGGCATTTTTTTTTTTTTTTTGGTAATTCTTCTCACTCAGTGTTCATCGTGTCTGAGGATAAAATGCAAGGTATTAGCATATGGTTGAATCATGTCCGAGGATTACATGCAGCTATAAGAATACAGTTGACTAGTAATAACTACTCTTATTGATCAAATGTATAAACAATTTTATTACTGGTTAGGGATTATGGGGATATGTGGATGGTTTAGTATTGCAACCTGTCGATCTTACAATAGAAATAGATTCTTACTCGATGTCACGACTATGTAGAACTAAGTATTGGCATTAATTTTTCTGAATATTATAAAAAGTATGGAATTATTTGCAGACTATGTATCTTGAATTGAACTTTGTCAAGTCATATGAGCTTGAAATGTCTATCTAGAGTGCTACTCAAAAGGATAAATCGATTAAAGAATTTAATAATGAGATAACTTATTATTTGGGTTTAGTTAGGTCTCATGAACCTTCAGACTTGTAACTATTTGATAGTTATGTGCACTATCGGAAGAAACTCCTTGTGTAGTTTCTCATGGTTTAGTTGCATGTACAGTTTGTGAACTTATTACCAGAAAAAACTAAGTTCAAAGTGTTTTATGATGCATCTCATGCTTAGTCCGTCTTTGCATCATTGGATACTAAAATATTGGGTAAAAGAAAGACCAAACCATTTTTATTATTCATACATCATACACACTGACAGAAGCGTGGACCCACATTTATGATCAGAGCATGTTGTTTTATAAAATTTGAGCTTCAAACCTTCCATGTAAAAAATCTTCTCATTTGGAAATCATGAAGTACTTGATCAAATTCTTCAATTTTTGTCGCAAATTTTAGACAGAAATTCTATACTAAGACAAGTACTATTCCTTGAAGCTCTCTTCATACTTTATTTTTTTTATTGTATTGATTTCATATTTGTATCTTACGATAGATAAAATTTTCTTTGCTAATGAGATGGAAAAAAACAGGTACTATTGAATCAAGCACTAGTAACAACACTTTGGCTAAAGAAGGTCTAAGTTTTCCAAAAAAGATGATGATTTGAGAGTTGATGTGAGCTCTATACAAAATGAGTAACATCCACTCCTGGCTAAAATTGAAATTGAAATTGTGATAAGAAACTGTCATTCAATCCCAAAACTGAGTATTCCCATTTACACCCTCAATCATCAATTTACACCCCAAAAAGAAAAAACTAGGTAGAAAACCAGAGAATCATCCATGGTTTCACTGGAACCTTTGTCGCTTGCCGGGCGGAACATAACCACCACCACCAGCAAAATTCAACATAGATGCTGTTGTCAACATTTGAGAAGAAGATCCACAAGAAATCATTTCACCAAATGGTGAAGAACTCACTGATTTAGGCAATAAGCCTAGATTCCCATCTGGTTTCTGATTGCCTACTAATTCCAAGCCACACCCGTTGATTGAAACAGGTGGAATATGATATGCTTGGAAAGGGGGAGGATTCCGCCACCGGGGAAGCGGTCCCGCCAGAAGAAGAGTCTGAAGCAGTGGCCCTGCCTCCATCACAGCCCTCAGCAGTTTCCCTTGTTCAGGTAAATCTTTACCCTTTACAAAATTGTCTACAACCAAACCACCTTGATCAAAATTAGGCATTTCTGAAGCAAATGGCTTGTTGTTGTTCATGTTAGAAAGTAGCTCTGGGGATGAGACGGGATCGAAAAAGGAATCGACCGGGGAAGATCCGTAGGTATCGGATAAGCTGTTTGACTCGGTTATGCTTGAGTTGGGTTTAGTGGGTTGGAATTGGGGTGGTGGGGAGAGGAATTCAGGTGGTGGAGTGGAAGGTGTGAGTTTTGTTAGTAGTTTTTGGAGTTGGGCTCTTGCTTCATCTCTTTCCTGGCGAGTGTTTTTGAGGAGTTGAAGCAGTTGCTTCATGGTTTCTCCATTCTTTTTCATCTCCTCATGTGCTTCAGCTCTAGCTGATTCCAGTTGTACTGTGGTGTAGATCAACTTCTGTTTGAGCTCATCCATGTCCTGCAAATTCAAATAGACTCCATGAGAATGAGAGAGAGAGAGAGAGAGAGAGCATGAAATGGACAACTAATACAAAATTAGGAGGAAATGAAAAATACCCACATGGCCCCAAGCCACTAGAGTCAAACCAAGCTACTTTATTGAGTTGTAAATTAAAAAGGGGGGAAATGAAAAAAAACCATTGGATTCCTAGTTCAAAGAAATAGAAAGGGGATACCCATAAAATTTCTTGCACTGGCATACTGTTTCTGGGGAAGATTTTGAATTACCCAGAAATAAAAATAAAATAACAGTTTGAGAAAAAAAGGACTGGACTTAAAAAATAAGCACTTAACAGAGTAGAAAAGGTCTGAATTGTACAAAGAAAGACACTTCAAAATTCAATGAATTTAGGATAAACATACAGAAATTCTCCCTAAAAGATGAGAAGGTAATTCAGAAGGGGAAACAGAGAGACAGGACAAAAATCTAGGTTTGAGTTACAAGTAAAAGTAAAGAAGAATCTATACAGTGAGAGAAAACTTTAAATGCAGAGCCAAACAAACCATTAAATCAGACCCAAAAGAGAACGAACTAGAAAGACTGACAAATGAAGAAATGAGGAGTGACCCACCTCTTGATAACTCCATAATGAAGCCATGTCCTCCATTTCTCTCTCTCTCTAGGAGCAAATGCAGAGCAATTAGGGGAGTTTGCTAAGAGTGGGGTTGTGACTGATTTATAGAACAAAGGTCTGAATAAAATAGATAGAGAGAGAGAGAGAGAGAGTAATGGCTTTCTCACAAACTGCCAGAATACCCAATCCACATCAAAGAAAAAAAAAAAAATAATTAAGGAATCCCCAAAACCTTTCCATTAAATAGAAAGAAAAAACTTTGAAATTCCCTCCCCCCCTCTCTCTCTCTGGAAAATGGAAATATGCATTTGGAATTGCCTTCCACTCTTTCAGGTCTCTCTCTCTCTCTCTAATGGTAGTGAATGAGTAATATAAATCCAGTTGGATATTCCTTATATTCCTTGATGCGCGTATGGGGGAAATTAAAGCGGTTGTTTCTCTCTCTAATTAATTGGAAAGCAAACTGTTAATTACGCGGTTTTGGTTTGTTAAAAAAGGCAAACTTTCCTGAAATAACCCTTTTAGACCTTTTGGTATGATTTGAGGTTTCCTTTCGGCGTCTTCTCACTCTGGTTGAGATGGGTCACCGTTCATCGTTCACCTCTTCACTTTGATGATGAGGATAATTATTCTTACGAAAAATTACCCAGAAGTTATATGGACTAAAAATAATTACAACAATCATGATTCACAATTTTAAAATTATCACAATCATAGTCTTTACAAAAATAATTATTAAAATACAATGACTAAGCACACTTATAAGTTATAACCACAATATCCTTCCAACAGTATTGATTTACACCTTGAAACAAGGTAACTTGTACTACGGAACAAATTGACTTACACCGTGAAGATGAACGACTTGCATGACACTGTTTGGTAATTCTTCCTATTGTGTAAGTCGTTTATCTTTAAGGTGCAAGTCAATACTATTATTCAGTAATTCTTCCTACGGTAAAAGTGATTCACTTTCAGGGTGCAAGTTACTTTGTTGCAAGTACAAATCAATGTTACTGTTTGGTGCAAGTCGTTTGTTTTCAAGATGCAAGACACTTTGTTTTATAGTGCAAATTATTCTATCCCAAAGTACGAGTGTCATATGAAAGGGGGGAATGGCTCGCTACGGGGAGTAGTGTGGAGGAAGCCATGTGGTTTTGATACAATTTGTATTAGCCTCTTGAGGACTTGATCCAATTCTTCAACACTGCCATTGTTAGAAGGGTGTTTGGTCATAAATGTGTATGCTCACCCTGTTTTATAAATGTGTAAGAATAAGGGAAAATATTTTATAAATTTTATTTTAACATCAGAAATTGTTCAATTTTGTAAAGAATTAAGTTGTTAAAAAATTATGTAAAAATTAAATTTAACTGGACATTGATAAATACTTAATTAAAAAATACATTTGTTTAGGTCCAGAATCGAATAGAGAAAATTAAACTTTTGGATCAATTACTTGTTAATATCCTATTGGGTTGAATTTTGTACGAATTAATTCTTAAAAAATAAAGGAAAATTATTAATAATCTTATCCAAAAATAATGGTTTTTAAATTAATGGGAAGCTCAAAAATTGCTTTAAATTAAAAAAAAAAAAACCCTTCCAAATCTCAAAAAGTTGGTCGTGTGTCAGCAATGCAACAAGTAGGGGCTTATCATCCTGAGATCGGAGGTTTAAATCTCGCCATCAATACAAAATTGGGCCACTAAAAGTTTTTGAATCATTAAATTTAATACTTTAAAATTAATTGAGATTGCGTAAATTAATCTGAATGTTCAGTTATTAACATGAAATCCTTCCAAAAGTAATTGCATGATTCTAAGCTCCAGCATTTTATGTAGTGCACTAATTTCGACTTTTAGCTTTTCACTGTTTTTTGGACACTCATTTGAAAATTGGAGTTAATCACAATTATATCTTTGTTCGATCGCGTCATAAAAATAATTAAATAAATTGAATGGAATACCTATTGAACCATAAATTATAAAACAGATTCATTTTGCTAGTGTGTATACTAACTATTTTTATTGCTAAAGATGCAAGAACAGTACTAATGTTTGAGTGATAGTCTTTAGTTCTTGTGATGATAGTTTTTTTCTGGGAAATTCTATGTAAGGATAATTTTAAAATTTAACAAATTAATTTTAAAATTATTTAGTTGTATTTTATAAAAAATAATTTATATTTAATGGTTAAAATTTAATTAATATGTTAAAATAATTAGATCCATTGAAGGTGAAAATCAAGAGTGCACGTTTGTGATGCAAAATTTAGAGCACTAGAGTATTTTGTAGTTCTTTCCCTTTCATAAGGTGATCCTTCAATGTTGTACTTGGGGAAAAACCTAAATTTGTACGTTAGGTACAATGGAACGTACGACACTTGGATTAAGGAGGTGAAAGAATGATTGAGTAGTTGTTGTTATGTGATCACTTGTAGAAACAAACAAAAATAAATGAAAGGAATTGGTTTGGGTGGCCCCAACTGTGGCGATTTAGTTGGATGAGATTGACTCGTTTATTTTTGTATTGAAAGGATCCCAACTAAAAGGAGTCGGAGATGATTAAGGGTGACTCAAGGTCGTCTGTATTTAGTGAGGTGCAAGTTGGGCGGGGGATCTCGGGGGGTGACGATTAGAGTTTTGGACAGTCATGAAGCGGATTGATCAGTGAGAGCTTAAGATTCGTTAAACTAAACCTGATACGCCACATTCGTGGAGATCTAGGAAAAATGAGTTCAAAATTGACTTGATAAGATGGAAAAGATCCTTTCATTACAAGATCAACGATGACTTATTCGGGTACAACACTTAGGTTTAAGTTAATCAAGGGCTCGTTTTGGGTAAGGAGTGGTCAACCCCAATTGAGGACCTTACATTAGAGACGATGAGTAAGAATTGATTTCTCCAGGAAGAGATCCGTAAAACACTAAACAAAGATTATAATGAGCTGACGTGATTACTCCGATTCTTTACATATATCTTGCTTTGCTTTATATATTGAGCATGTCCGGTAGTAAATTCTATCGAGTGTCACAACCAAGGTTATTAATACCGTATTGTACCAATCAGTATGTATCGTTTTGGCGTAAAAGTAATATCAGTAAATTTAATATGGTACTCGATATATGACGGTACTGGCCGATACGTATCATACTAATAGAAAGGTTGGTACTCAAGCTGATACATTATTCAGAACCATGATCACAACTCATAGAGTAATTTTTTTACCCTTAGCGTTCCATGTTAGATATAAAAGAGTAGCCAAAAATGTAACAAGAGATGCAACCTGAGGATGAAGAATCATGCTATAGTGCATAAGACTTCAACAACACATGGATTTCTTACCCCTAGTTACTTTGTATCATTTATTTTTAAGCTATTGCACCACATGAAAAATCCAACCGGATATTTGTTTTGAACTTTTACACATGCATACAAAATTTTATTTCCGCAATTATTAATAAAAGGTTGATCTTTCTCTTAAATATATATTTAATTTAACAAATTATTTTAAAAGAGTTTTTTCTTAACGTTGTCAAAAAAAATCGGGGTGTCACATTTTATCTACTGAAATATATGTTATTCTAATTTTTTTAAATTAGTTTTGTACACGTAAAATGACTGGAATTGCCTTGCGTGTTGAGATGCTCTTATCAATATATAGCTCCTTGCGTCTACCCAAAGCAAAGGCACATAGGCTATTAATAAGACAGACTCAATTTGTCAGTGTCACATGAAACCAAAGTACATAGAACCCTACATTAAAAGACAAAAATGTGCTACAAAAATAATCTGCGTGGCACTTGGATTCGTGACATTAACACCATATGTAATAGTAGCTTCAACAATAATTATTGGATTTATAATTTTCAAATAATTATTGTTACTAGGAGGGTAGCTAGCTAGATTGCCTTGTGAACTGCCCAACGAAACTGGATAAACCATATTGTTGACTTATATCTCCTTTTAGCTATTAACAATAAGTAATGATATGAACACAAATTTCCAGATATAAATTCGAGCATATATGTATTTGAAATCGTCCGATCTATGTAAATTTCACACAATACACATGGGAGTATGGGACACACGCCCATTGAATGGCTCCCGACTCTTGTGTGTATATAGTAGTTTTCATTAGGAATTAAGATTGTAATATGACCTAGATCGACAGGGCCGCCCTGAGATTTGGAGTGCCCAGAGAGAATGTTCAACATTGTGTCATCTTTAACGCCCTGATCAGTGGAGACGTTAAGAAAAAAATAATAAAATATTTACTTGTTGTATTTCATCTCAAAATGATAAAGTACACATTTAAAGATCCACCGCCTCCGTGATTTAAGAACCCCGCACCATCGGACCCCATACCGCCGATCGAAACCTCAGATTCCTCTATCAGAAAAACAAAAGCGAAAACTCCTACGCCACCAATAAAGATCCACCGCCCCCGTGACCCTCTGGTCATCACCAACATTATACTGTTTACACCACCATCAACTCCTTCTCCACACCTCTGATTAATGCACCCCGCACCACCAGACTCCAATCCAACACAACACCCCACACCTCCTATCCAAACCCTAGATTCATCAACTAAATGTACCGATGATGTTCTATGTATAAAATCAAAATTATTATTAACTATACTAAGTATTGGTACACGATAATTCGCTGTGCTGGAAAATTATTTTCACAATCTCACTTCTTGTTCAATAATTGTGTGACACCACAGCCAGGCTGTGATGCCAACTGCGAGACCGGCGTCCGGGAAATAGAGTCTCAGTGGGACATCCGGATGGGTGGTCAAGGGTCCCATATTGCTTGATGAATATAAATTTTATCTTGTACAAGGCCTTTTAAAAAGCCGCGAGTGTGCCAAAATCCATTGAAACTTCACGGTTAAGCGTGCTCGTCCTAGAGCAATTCAAGGATGAGTGACTTACTGGGAAGTCCATGAAATTTGAACAACCAAAACAGACAATAGGTGAGAGCTGGTCATTGCGAATTTGTGATAAATTTACCAATTTTTATTTAGAAATTACAACATCGTACGGATGAAAAAGAAGTTGGGTGGAGTGTCAAAGTGAGATCCATTTATCGTATTTATCTAGACAATTTTACTATCTCACTCTCAGAAAATGTTGAAACACCCACCACAAAATAATATCTTCTTCAACACCAAAATATTTATATTCATTTCATGGGTGTCCCACGCACTTTTAACCAATGAGGATAAGGACATTTTTTTTCCCACATTACCTTAACTACGATGAACAAACTCAAAATCCTATCCGATAGTAAATAGATATTTTCTATTATTGTATAAAAACTAAAGCGTCCATACCCACAATCTTTCATGACTTTGTCGCTAATCAACTAATAAAAACATCGTGTGAACACACGGTTATCAGTTTCAAACAAAACGACAATCCTAGTTTACGTACGCATACAAAGGCACATATATCCATGCATAAATATATAAAAACCTAAGGGGTTGATTGAGTGGATGCGTGACATTAATTCCGTAAGGACTCTTACAAGTTCGCATAGTCTGACTTCTACCAAAAAAATTGGCGGAATTATTCAGAAGGTGGTTGTGGCATGTTACACCCTACTACCACCAATTTTAATAAAATTATTTTATGTTTAATTTGATATATATATATATATATGTATGTATATGTATATGTATGTGTGTGTGTGGGTGGGTGGGGCTTGCTTAAACATAGACACTATTATATATATATAAATTAAGCAACCTGAAAAAACATTGTGGTGACAAAGACAAGGAACGTGGATGAGGTATTCCAATCCCAAAAACAAGAATATTTCTTTCTTCATCCCCGACAAACGGTTTCGGCACTTCTCCCATTTTTCTATACCCAACATAATATATATACAATACTATATTTTCAATGATAACGATATTATAGTACCCCTTAAATATTACAGAATAACCCCTGCCGTTCGATCGATGAGGATGATCTTTTATTACCTCACGACACATTAATCCCCGCCGTTAATCTTCAAGTATTATTGCTTGTAGAATATTACAACCAAGAGTATTGAATAGTTTTTTGTTTTATGTTGTTAGATTTTGTTTTATGATTCTAAGCTTTATACTTCAGAGGCTTTATTTTATAACTGGGAAGCAGACAAAACTGCTGAATTTAAAAATATCCACGTGAAGACAAAGCTAGCTGCTATTATTTAAACCAAAAGCACTACTACGTACATGTGCAGACTTTCAGTGCACAAATTCAGACTTAAATATGTCCGAAATTGTTTGTTGTATGTGTAATTTTTATTATTTTATAGACTACATATACATCGAACGATTTCAAATACACTTGTGTTTAAATTTATACACAAATCTTCTCTTAAAGCAAATGATTTCAGTACATACAATGCATCGAGCGTCTTTTTTCCTCTCTTTCTCTCTCTACCTCTCTCTTTCTAGGTGTGCGCGCACACGGTTTAAGAAATGGTATACATTAAAATAATCCATAATGTTTTCTTTAGCCTGTATAAGGTGGTGCACCTTTCCTAACTTCAGGTCACTTCATTCTTTTTTCTTGTTTATGGATAAGGATGTGTGTGTACTTTTTCTTGATTTGTTAGATAAGTTTCGGTTTCAGAGAAATTTACCCTATTTAATATAGGTTATTCTAAATATGATAAGAATGTTATGTTGTTTGTTTTGTCAAAAAAATAATTCGAACTTGAAGTTTTAATAGATTAATTGACGGCGATGACTGATAATAACTGTAAAGAAATAACTGTATAATAATTTTAAAAGTAAATAAGGTCATAGTAATTTTTTTAAATTACAGAAAAGTTATTATATTTTTAGAAACCACCCTAAATTAACTTAATGAGAAAGGTAGATACCATGCATTATATACAATATCTTATAAATGTCCTAATCGATCTTGTCCTCCACCACAGATTAATAGGAGACTAAATCTTCATTTTTAATAACTATTTTTTTTTTCTAATAAAGAGAGTGGCTATTATTTAATGTTTTGTGTTCCTTCGTGGAAATTTTTTGAATCTTTTTTACATTTTCTAATTCCTCTCTCTCCATAGGAATACGAGAGATCCTAAAACAGTAAAAAAATGATAGTAAAATAGTGAAGAATTATTTTCTTTACTTTTTTATTTTTAATAAATTTTTAGCATTAAATAAGAGTGCACATTATTCAATATGTGATTTTAAAAAAGAAAAAGGACATTAAAAGAATTTTAACAATGATTTTTAAAATTGGGCAAAAATTTTGGAACATGTAAAAATTAAAAAACAGACAAATAAATTAAAATGTAGAGAGTGCTAATTTGATGAGATAGAGGGATTGGGGAATGGGGCAAGTGCACTGAATAATTATTCCAGAGTTGCACATGCCTAGGCTATGCTTGTAGGGTCATGGTTGTAATTGTGGTATTTAGAGGGTTGTTTTCGAGCCCACCAATGAAATGGTCTCAAAAAAGCAGAGACTGATTTGCCTTTTATCATCCCAAGGCTCCTAACCGGTAACGACTTTACCCGTCGACCAAATCACGTGAAATCACCAACATTCAACCAAAGAGTATATTTTTACATGCACAGTAAATGGGATGTGAGAGTCTGTTGTGCACAAATTAAGATTAAAATTCTACGTTTGGGTGTTGAGATTTTTATGAGAAAAAGAAGGGGTCATATGTATCAGACTCTGCGGTCTCTTTGTAGTTTTGCTTCTGATTGTGCAATGTACATAAGAAGTTGAGTCGTGCGTCAAAATAATATCATTTTGGTGCCTAAAAAACTATCTGAGTACGACCTAACTGTTTGGGTAAATTTTTGGAAACAGTTTTGTTTTGGCACACTGCATTTCTGTTGTGCACAGTACATGATTCTAGCCAAGTAAACATATTTTGAAATCAAACCAAATGATAGTATATAGGTTAATATAATTTTTATAGTGATTCATATTTTAAATATTTTCTAAAAAGTAAACAATTTCGACAATAAAAATGAGTCCGAAAGAACTCATTGGAGAAGATCAAAGTTTTTCAAATAATTTATATTGCATATATAAGCTCATTTACATGCATTACTTGTGCGGAAAACTAGAAATTGATCATATAGGCCGTACTTTATTCATGTCACTCATTTTAGATGGGTTTGGTTTTGGATTTTAATTTACATTATTGTATATTATAATTGTGCCAAAAATATTTGTCACAAGATTTTCAATTAATGTGATATACTCGTGTAATGCAGGGTTCATTACTTTTATGTTGATAATTTATTAGAGGCCGGGTACATGCGATACATGTGTAAATGAAATTTAGTGAGTTATTCCATACAAAATAAGTCAAGTTTAGTGAGGTAATTATCCATAAAAATGAGATGATGCTAATAGGACTAAATGAAAAAATAACAAAGCTATACCCACTAGAGACGGAACACACGTGATGCGTGTGCAGGTCAATTATTATATCAAAAAATAGGCTTTGATTGTTAAATTCAAATGTTGAAGGGCTAGTGATTGAAAATCTAAGAATTAAAATACACACGGCAAAAATAGAGGGAGAGAGAGAGAGAGGTTGTTACAAAATCATGGGGGCGTATACCATGTATTGATGAGGATGTGTAGTTATTAGTAAAATAATTATTTATTGATTTGTCCAAGGCAGCTAAAGCGAGAGTGATTTTACATTTAAAGTTTTTTAGGATAATGATAAAAATTACTTTTGTGACATGATTTCATTTCTCAAGTTACACCAAAATTAATAGCCCTTTCTATTAATATAGATGGATTCTAATATTGCCTGTAGATAACTGCAACAATTATATTATTTCCCAATAACAATAATTTCACAAAAATCGTATTGTGGTTATGTTTTAATCATAAATCAATAAGTCCACGACGGATCTTAAAAATTTTCAATCAATGATTTACCAACTCATAACATGTAATTTCATATCATATCACATATATTGAGCATATAGGAAGAATCAAAATGTCATAAAAAAAGACAGGGAAAACTAATCCGGAATTGGTCTGGTGCTCAAAGTCTTTGAAACAGTCAATTTTCGTTTGAATTTTTGCTGATCGACAATTGAGTAGGAGTAATTAAATGAATAAAATAACGGTAGCAATTACATGAATGGGAATTGAAAGATTAGATTTTTGTCCTCGTAGTTAAACAAGTTCTTCGCATATCTAAAATCTTGTTTTGGTGGATAATTTAGTAACTAAAAATGTGACGGAGCTTCAAAGAAAGGAAACACCAAAGTAGATTCTCATCACGGATTTGAGGGAGCTATAGTGCACTTTGCTATACTGTGCATATAGTGCAGACAAAACGATATAGTTTTGTCCGTTTTAATTCGCGTGATAAAATAAAACTATGTAGTTTTGAGAATAAAATAAATAAAACTATATCGTTTTGTCTATATTACATACGCAGTACAGAAAAATACACTATAACCTCTCTGAATCCTATCATCATGGGAAGGTCATATACTTCATCTCAAAGAATCGTGTAACTTTCAGACCAAATAAGAAAGTAATTTAGAGCAGTTTTATCCACATGCTCAAAGACCCATGGATAATGGCACATCGGTCCATAAAAGTCACATTTACAGATATCAATGCTCTTTAACAATTATTGATACTGTCAATAATAGACCTGCGGGAGTTGTAGTACACTTTCTTGTAATGCGAAAAAAACGATGTAGTTTTGCCCTCAAAATTATATTATTTTGATTCCATGCATTTTGATAATAGTTCGCGTGATAAGTTAAAACAATATAATTTAGCGGGTAAAACTATGTGTTTTGCCTGTACTACACGCGCATTATAGGAAAATATACTACTGTCTCCGACTCTCCCCAAATCCGTCAATAACGTATCTAGAAATTTACTGTAGTGAAGGCAGCTTATGGATTGTACTTAAAACTTTGTTTTCCTAATCTACTCCAATCTAATAATCCTACTTGACGTAAACTTTCATTACTAGCCACAAAAAGTTTAAAAACATAATTTTTATAAAACTCGCAGAAAATCTATATGTGTGTGTGTGTGTGTCCGAAACGGTTAGATACATATAGAGTCCTTAATAATTTATGAACTTCATTTGTATTCAATAGTTTTGAACACATCTCCTTCTGAATATATTCAAAACATCTATGTTCCTTGATTTTTCTTTGTTAAAAATTGTAATGATACACAATAATAGAATCTACATTGTTTTTAATAGAGACGCTTGACCCCCATGCATTTCGTAAGAGGTCCGTCGTCTTAGATGCAATGTTTACAAGATGTTTATTGTTACAGTATTTTTACAAGATCCGTATTAAATGTCGATGTTTACAAAATATCCATCGTCATAGTGTGTATACAAAATATCCATCGCGACACGAAAATTTTCAATCCTGTAATGCTTCAATCAATAGTATAGGAAACACGTGACATCTCAGGGGTTAGTGAATTTATCTACCTATAATCCAACCTTAATTAAGGTCTTAATTAATTGGCATGTCCCTATCATTAGGTGGGGCCAAGCGATACCGGTTTAGGAGCTTTTGTAAGCAAAGGGGCTTTGTTTCTTTGTCCTGTTGCGCGGCGTCACATGGCGAGTAGGTACTGGTCATGTGCAATCCCTCCGTGAAGCGACGCGTGTAGAAAACTACAAACGTTAGGAAGTCGCGGGACGCGCTTTGCAAGCCCCTCTCTCCGACGACACTTGGCACTTGGACCGTGTCGCGTGGCACATGCGATTGTGCTGGTTTTAGCCAATTAGAGAAGGATTTAGCATTTTGGTGGGGGTGCACGTGCCTCAGGCCTCTTCTAGCAACGGAATTATTAAGCTAAGCTAAGGTGTAGAAAAATACCTGTGGTCCTAACCCCACCCCATAGGCATATCTATTCTACTCCTAACATACAAAGAAAAAACTAATTGATGTGAACAAATTTTGAATTTAAAAAAGTTACATGTGGGCCTAACTCCAAAAAATCAATTAATGTGAACAAATTTTGAAGCTCATTATAAAGATGAATTTCAAATGTTGTCCTAATAAAAAATAAATTTCTATGACATTATTATTATAACATGAATTAATTATTATCATTGTATACTGATAGAATTATTGGAGTCAATTACCTCACTCCACGTCTTACTCCAAGTCTCCAACACTCCACTCTCACATTTCACTTCTACATCACTACGCACATGCACACACAAACTGTATGTCCAACCTCTAAATTTGGTGTCGGTTTTAAATTAAAATTTTCTAGTTTAAACTGAGCCGATTATACTAGGCCCACAACCTCCTTTGATTTTTAATTCGTTAGCCCATTTGGCTAAAAAAACTAGCCCTAAAATTTGTCATAACCTTAATTATTTCTCTCACTGTGAGTTACAGATTTAGGTTTAAATCCCAATCTCTCGCCCCCTCTCATTGCTCTCGAACACTTGCCTCCTTCCATTGCTCTCACTCTCTTATAAGCCAACGCCGCTACTCACAATCTATGTTGATTTTCTATAATGATCGTCACTAAAAACACATGCTATTTCCGTTGAGGTCATTTGATTTTCTTTATATCTTTTCAAAGATCTATGTATGATCTGTTTTGATTATATGCTCAATCTATTTGACAATTCTTCTTTTCCTCCCGTTGAATTTGTGCTTTTCGTAGTTAAATCGATCGATTTCGCTGTTAGCCCTTATTTTCAATTTCATCGGTAGCCCTAAATCGAGTGATTTCGCCAGTAGCCCCAAATCGATGAATTGAAACCGGTCAAAACAGAACTGGGCCATCTCGAAAGAAATCGGTTCGATTTTAGATCCAATTTCCTACAAACCGAGAACTTCGATTTGGTTTCCAAATTTGCCTAAAGTTGGACCGAACTAAACCATTTTCACTCTAGTTGTTATGCTATTGCCATCATTATTACATTTTTTGTCATTATGCTGCCCATTTGATGTCATGTATGTCATTATGTTGAGTTTGGTGCGAATGACGCTCGGGTCAAGGCAGAGGAAGGATGGTCAAACAATCATTGCAATTAAGTTCACTCATAGTGACAACTAGGTTAAAAGATTGAAAATCGATTTGGTTTGGCCATGACTACGGTGATTCAGTTGGATGGGTAGACCGGTTTATTGTAGCTATTGAAGGGTCTCAACTAGAAAGAGGAGAGGTGCTGCTGAGGGTGACTTCGAGATCATCTGTGAGGTTAACAAATCTCAAAAGCGTGACAGTTAGTGTTCTAAACAACCTTGAATTGAACGTGAGATATTTATGATACATTGGCTGGACCCGATACGCCATCCTCATATAGATCTAGGTAAGATGAGATTAGAATTGACTTGAGTAGTCGGTGGAAGATCCCTTCCTTACAAGGTCAACAGTGATTTAATCGGTATATAACTTAGCACTGAATTCAATAACGACCCATAATAGGTAAGGACCAATGAATCATAACTAAAGGCCTTATGTTAGAGTTTGAGGGTAATATGGATTCTTGTGGAAGAGATCCTAGATTCACCTAAGTCAGAAGTTAGTAGTGAATAAGATATTTTCTCTTTTACTGCAATCTTCTATATTATGTCTTTGTTTTATTCATGTGATGGGGTTGTCAGGTGATGTTTCTTACAAAGTGTCACTACTCAAGACTCATGGTACAAATTGTTGCCTCCTGACATATCAGGCAAGATGTAGAGAAGCAGCTAGAGAGAACAAACTCCTAAGTCCCAAACATTGACCACCAAGCCAACGTTTTTAGAACTAGTGTCTCAAATGTTAAACCCAACTTGAGTACTTTAATAAGTGTACACATGTAATTCAAGTCTTTTAAGAATTTATTTATTTTAAAAGGATTTTTTTTAATGTTATCAAAAGTAGAAGCGTCACATATGATATAGAATCAGATATCTCGTCACTATTAATCCAGCCAAATAAACGAGAACTCAAAATAAAAAAAACACAGGGCGAAAGTGTAATTCATCTGGCGTCACAACTTTGTGGGCTTGATTGACTTATAAATTTTGCTATGGGTACAAAATCCTTGACTTATATGTCATTTAAATTTCATTCGCACTATAAACGAGAGAGTATTGTACACTTGAGGACTTTCCGTTTTTTCCATGGTGGTGGAAGTACAAGTCCTCAAACGAAAGCGGTCAAAAAACGGCAATATCGTTTACAAACGGCTGGCTCCTTGTGTCTTGAAAGACTTTCTATATATAGAAGTATAGAACAACACCGCTGAAAAGGAGATCTATTTATTCGGAACTGTAAGGTACATCTGGGGTTTTTTTATAACAAAAAATTAGTTAAAAAAATAAATATGCACTCATTTAGCCTATTAAGAACGAACTGATTTAATTTATGAGTTAAGGTCTGTTATTTTAAAAGTATTAATAATATGTTAGGTCTTTTTAATAGACGAAATTGTTTTTACTGGTTTACCTTTATTTTTTTAATGTTCTTTTTTCTCTCGCTTTGTTCCTGACAATCTCCATCACCATCTTCTCTATCTTCTTCATCAACTCACCTCTCTCAAATTGCAAGTCTTTTTTCTTTTATTTTTTTTGTTACATTATCAAATAATGTTATTTGTATAAACATGATGATGTAATGCTAGTCAATGATTGACAAACAAACTACATAATTTTTGAAATTTTTATCAAACAAATATTACTCTAAAAAAATACAAAAACACTCAACCGAACATGAGCTTAGTCTTTTCTCTCTTTTTTTTCCTCGTGCGAGTATAAGTCATCAAAGGAAAGCGGTCAACAAACTACAATTGCCTGCAGGAAGGGAAATCATATCGTCTACAAACGGCTGGCTCCTTGAGTCTTAAAACACTGACCAAGAAGAGACCCGACTTGGCCTTAACCTTTGTATCTATTTGTACCATTCTTCTTCACTTGTGTTATGCATTACTACCAATCTTTTTCTTGTTTTGTTGTCCGAAAATTGTGCTGTACTATTGAATAGCTCGGAATACACTTCCGGAGACCTTCCTCAAAAAATTTCTTAAAAAATTAAGTGTTCGAATCAGTTTATGAGTATCTTAATAAACTCGATCGAATCATAAAATAGTAAAACCTGTAAATTTGTGAGATAAGCTCTTACTTGTTGTCATGCTCTCCTACTCGACCAATTCCTTGGTGTTTGGAATTTTTCAAGTTTAAAGTTATATATATGGCCCTATTTGGCCTCTAGTATTTATTTATTCTTTTTTTTTGTCTTTATTCTTTTTTTTTTTACATTTGTTGTTTAAATCTCAATGTTTTGTAGTTTATTGGTCCGTCTTGATGAAAGGAATCTAATGAGTATAAAATTAGTTTAAAAAAAAGTCACTAAAGACGACGAATAAGTACAAAAAACTCTGTTTTTTTATTTATTTTTGTCTTTTCTGAACTTTTTTCAAATTTAGCCGATGATTGATAACTTTTCTGAAAGCTCTTGTCGAGATGAACCAATAAATCAAAAAAATTTGATGAAAAACAAAAAATTGCAAAAAAATTTCAAATAAGGACGAAAAAAATTTCAATAAATAAACCAATAAAAACCACAGTCTAAATGGACCCATAATTCATAAACATCTTCACAGTTACAGTTAGGGGTGAAATTGGAAATCGAAAAATCTAGTCGGACTAGACCGCCGGTTTAAGAGGCGCAAAAATGGTCTGGTCCTGTCCGGTTTCGATTTGGAAGTTTCTATAAACCGTTTTTTTGGTCCTATTTTTGCTTTGGATATATGAACAACCAATTCGGATTGAACCAAACTGGTAGTAATATTAATGTGTGTGTGTGTGTGTTTATAGATATGTATTTATGATTTTAACATTTCAGATTAGTAAATGGTATACCATTCTTCTCTTCAGAGGATTGAAACCCTAAGTCCATCCTTCGTCTCCAATATCTCTCTGCGGCTACCCTCACTCATCTCTCAAGGCTCTAGCCTCTCAGCAAGTCACCGGTCCAGTTTTTTGGTTTTCAATTTCACCTTATCCGTGCCTATGAAGTTTAGTTATTTTCATTTTTTTGAGAAAAGTCCAAAATTTAAACCAAAACGAACTAGACCAAAATTAGCCAAAACCGCACCGATGCAATCGGTTTGCTTTCGATTTAGAGATTCTTCAAACCGAAAAGCTGGTTTAGTCCCATAAAATTAAAAAAAAAGTTCATTGGTGTGAATAAAATTTGAAGTTATGCCACAAAAGTAATTTTCGAAACTGCCCCTAGAGACATAATTTTTTTCAACTATAACTATTTTAACATTCAATAACTAACAAGGGCTTATATATATATATATGTGTGTGTGTGTGTGTGTGTGTGTGTGTCCAACCTCTAGCTAGTCCAAGCTGGATTGTCTTGTTGGGCTAATTTGTAAGCGCTTCTCAAATACATTCAATGGTCGAAATCGTTCAACTATTAAAACATCAGTTCACCTCAGAAACTATGTTCATTAAATATTGGTTGATATGTCTTTAAAATATGTTTATGTTCAAAAATAAAAGTCAAAATATTGAATCAGAACACATTTTTTCAACATTAATGTGATTGTAGTAAATTGGGTACCATTTTAGTACCCCAAGTGTACTACTACTCAAATTAATGTGCTTACGTGCACCTCAAGAGTGATCAATCCCATCATCCAATAGTGAGAGCCTTAATTAAAATCATAACAAAATCTTGTATGAACTAACCTCATAAGAATTGATATTACATGGAAGGTTCCGAAATTAAAACTTTAGGAAGATGTAAATTCTTAAGTTTCTAATCTTGACCAGTACTAAACCAACCGATTGAGTCTCTTATGGATACAAGTTAAAACTATAAGAGCATTCACATCAGTTTCTTTATTTTGTACCAAATTAGGGGGAAACTTTTACTTTTCTATTTTGGAGAGCTATATTTTCTAATGTCTCCTGTATCAGGCTCTCTAAATAAGAGGAACAGTGATCAGTTTCAATTTTACATTCACTAAATAGGGAGGCTACAGTAACTCTTCAAATCTAAAGAGTCATTGTAGCATTTACAAATAGGGAGGACATCAAGAGATGCTAATGTAGAATGTATCTGGAATAACCACTCACAAAATAGAGACAGACAAGCTTAAGAAAGTCTGATGTGTATGCTCTAAGTCAGTGTGTAAACATGTTATAATCAAATATAAGTTTAGTCATTGGATTCTATTGTTCGAATTACCGTTGTAAACCAATCTATGCTTACCTAAAAATGAGATTCCTTTTTCAATGTAGGCTTGACCATTGGTAAATGATTGTTGGTGTTTGGTTTGACTTTAATGCAAAAAAGAAAGTGAAGAACCATGAACCACATTCGACGACAGTAAAAGTAAATTCGAGTGTAATAAGTAGAGATCACGTGTTTCGAAAATTCTTTAAACCAATGATTTAATAATTCCTAACTATGGGTACTGACTCGTGAGAGATATTTAAAACAAAAAAATCTCGAATAAAAAGATCGTGAGAAAATATTAAAATAAAGAATCTTGAAGCAAATTCAATGGCTAGAAATTCATTAAAACATGATAGGATTTATATATAACTGCCCTCAAATGATGTTTTGCAATTAGAAAAAGGCATTTTAAGTGAGGTTGGTGTAACTACAAGTTGGGGTGTTGGGGGGCAAAGAGAAAAGAACCCTTATTGAATGGTCAAGTATGACTTTTGGAAGGAAAATAGTCTTTTCTTTTCTTTTTTTTTATGTCTCCACCCAACAAGTATCTTTTGAGATTTTGCTTTTTCATGATAATCACCCTTAGGAAAATGAGTATCATTACTTTTACTGTAATAACCACTACAACTATATCTTATCATGATATAAAGTATACCCCCCAACTAACAATACTTGAGAAACCTACCCTAGAACCAAACGTTTAGAGGTGTAGGGTTTGAAAGCTCTTTCTGAGACTGAATCAGGACTCGACGTTTGGGTAGCTGAGATTTTTTTTTTTAAGAAAATGAAGGGGGTTGAATGTATTTTGGAGGGGTCAAAATATAATTTTTATAATTTTTGAAATTTATATCTAAGTCCTAAATTTGTTTAAAATATTCAGGGGAGCTCGGGCCCTCCCTCGATCTTTACGTAGTTCTACCCCTGCTCTATCAGGAGAAACTATTCACTTGTCTGGGACTGATCTGGGCTTTCAAGGATTCTGGGGTAGTCCATTTTATGGGTCAAAAATTCTCTAGGCCCAGAAGTATGGGCTCGTCCAAAATATTTCGGCCCAGAAATATGGAGATATAGTTTCCTCTCTTTTTGGATGGAAATTATGGGCTGTTAGAAATATGAAACAGACTTGTGCGTGAGGAACAAAGTCTATTTCGATAGAGGAGTGCTACGGTCTCGGAAAAATTTCTCCGAAAATATTTCTGAATTCAAAATCAAAAATTAAGATTCACTTAAATTTTAGAAGTGTACACACTCGAATAAATTTACTCCATTCATTTTGAATTTCAAAAAATATTTTCTGAGTCCTTAAACTTTCTCATTTCGACACGGGCTATCGATGCAAAATTGGTCACCAATTTCTTAAAGGGATTCTAGCATACTCATAGGAATGGAAAATCCTGCTGTGCGGTTGCATATTTGTTTACTGTAAGCAATATATCTTACTTATTTGCTTTTCATATTCATTTGTGCTCGGCAAAATCTTCGTTCTGCAGGTTTATCCTATCATAGGTACTACTTACTTAACAAAATCGAAAGGTATTCTGTCTACTCGTCGACATGCTTGTTCTCTTTTACAGTTAGGACTTTCGATCACTATATTAAATGGAGCATATTTGGGTCTATTTTCTTTCAGCTCCGACAAAAAAATCCTGTAAATCCATACCCTTGAAGAAAAACAAATTTGTTTGGTCGAAATACTCAACTTTTCAACTATTGACTAAACTGTGCATTGATTCATTGAAAAAGAGATTAGAATGGGTTCCTAAAAGTGGGGGAGTTACAACAATGGTGGAATATTGGACAAAGAAAAGGCTTCCTATTGCTTAAGAATTCCCAACCACTACGGAGAAAGACAGGCATCTTCCAAATTATTAATTATTTTTTTCTACAGTCTTGCACTCTCCTTTCTTTCTTTTTCTTTCCTCCTTTTTTCCCCTTGTTTTTATCTTTCTCCTTTTGATTATTTGTTTTTTTTAATGAGTAATGTTATCCGTGCAGTCGGGGTTCTATTATTAGTGCATCCACATCAGTTTCTTTATTTTTTAGATCAAATTAGGGAGAAATTCTCACTTTTCTATTTTAGAGAGCCACATTTTCTAATATTTCATACATCAGACTCTCTAAATATGATGAATATGACCAACTTTAATTTTGCATTCAGTAAATAAGAAGGCTACATATAAAGAGTCACTGTAATATTCACAAAATAGAGAGGAGATTAAAAGAGACTGATATATAACGTACCTGAACATCACATGAGTCCTAGAGATATATGTGATTGTGAAGAGAACTCAAAAAAAGAACAGTTCAAAGCTATATATGAGCATTTTTTAAAATATCTATATCCGATATATACTTTAAATGCCAAAAATATTAAAGATTTTGCACAATTTTAAGTGCTCGAGCTGGCCTTCTAGACACCAATCCACCTTTCAAACTTTTTTCTTTCTTCAAATTTGACAGATGAGTAGCATCTTTCATTTAAGGGGGGAAAAAGTAAAACCCTTTACATGCTAAATTATACTTAAAAAATACAATTTGATATTTGAATAATCTGTTATTGATAGCGTCGGAAAATAGTGATATGCTTTTAGCTCTTATTTTTGGCTTATGCACGCAAGGTCAGTGACCGGAGGTGGTTGTTTGGCCATGAACTCTCCGACGATCATGTTAGAATATTTTCGAGAGAGTTTAACCACGTGTAGATTGAGAGAGAAAATTGTGTACCTGGTCTCATGGTCGGAAATGAACTTTTAGTGTTTTAGAGAAAGGGGCAATTTAAGGCATGTAGGTTGCCGTTATCAGTGCCCATATTTCACCTGGGGAAGATCATCCTTTGTTCATGCGTGCAATCTCTCGAATACTGAGCAATTAGGGGCATCGTCTTTGAGACTACCCGAGCGATAAGGGGCGGGCGCAAGATGCCTCCCTTGTCCTGTATTCACTGCCCTCTTTGGAATTGGTCTTAATAGAAGCTGACCGATTGAGACTGCACGACAAGTTGATTGGAACTTGGTCAGTCTTAAGAGTTTTCCAATTGTTGATCGATCGGTCTTAAGTTCAAATTGGGCTCATCAATTATAATACACAGTACTCAAGGTAGTACAACACAAAAAGCAAATAACAAAATATATGAAGTGTGTTGGAGTGCACTATTAAATCTTATTCTACAAGTTATCAAGTGAGAAAGCAAAAGTACTGCATAACTTTTACTCATAATTTTGAGGCATCTGCTGGAAATGTTTGTAAGAATATCACACTTTCGAAGTATGAAACACATTCGACAGCGAAAGAATTTCTATTAGTATCATTGCTTTTCCTGTTTTTCCATGAATTTTCCTGTGATGTTGATTTGTGAATATAAGTGCTCAAATAATATAAACAGCTATCTTCTTAACAATTAATAAAGAACGCACAACACATAGCTATACATAAAAAATCTCAAGGCAGAGGAAAAACCACATGAGATCGAAGAAAATATTATTTTCAAATCGCAAAACAAAAGAGTTTTACGCAACCAAACAAAGACTCCTCTATTTTGATTTTGAAACTCTTTAGCGACTCTTTATAAACTACTCTAATAGATGCTCCTTCAAGATCTGATCGACTCTTTGGACCTATGATGTTTATGCATGAGTACTCCTCCTTAGATCATCCTTCAAGATGCTTTTGAACTCATTCAGAGGGCTTTTGCAAGATTAAGAAAGATTTTAAATATTGAGAGATACTCAATCAAGAGATTGATTCTTTAAATCATAAGCACACTCAAGATATCACTCGCGCTAATTATTTTGATTTCTTCAATAATTTTCTCTCTTTAGAACAACTCGATCTAGTTGAGATAGTATAGATTTTGGATGCATACCCTTTATTTATAGAAATTTTTTAAACTTTGGCAACTCGCTCGAACGACCTCCAAACTCGCTCAAGTGCAAAAACATGCTTGCAGTATCTCGGGAGTAGAATTTTTTGAACTTTGACAGCTCTTTTCGAGCGTAAAAAACATGCTTGCAATATTTTGGGACAGGGTGCATATTCAAGGAGTTCGCTCGAGTGACCTTATCAAATTTTTAGCATTCTAATCTCAGCTTCTATTTTGATCGGGACTCCTCTAAAACATCTTCCGAGATCCCTAAGGCCTATCTAACTACGAATTTGAATTCTAAATAAATTCTATCATCAATCAAGCATAACTGAATCATAAATCTTATCAATTACAAATTACAATTTGACTTCAATTCTAATTCCCATGAAATTGTTAAGTATTTACATAGGTATTAGGTGGTTCAAACAGCAGACATATTGTTGGCTAAAGGTAGTCCGCACATTCAAAATTATTAAAATGCTGAAAAGATAGTCTTCTTATGCTTCTTTTAACCAACATAACTTTTAGAATGTCATTCTCACTTAAATTAATATGTGATATTATTTAAATGGAAATTATAATTAATTGTGTAACAGATTCGGTGGATAACCACTTAGCCATTTTATTATGTTATCCCGATGATAAATAAAATATTGTAAATTGGACCACAGTGGATAAAAGCAGAAACTCTTGTCATCTGATCTCACGGCTTACGTACGCATTGAACAATTTTTCCCCCCTTTTTTGGAGGAAACAAAAACAACGGTTATGTTAATGAAACAAAAATTATTAAAAGGACACACAAAAATCAGTCACGATGTTGGAATTCATTGATATGCTCGTGGAGGTAGATGGAGAAATCAATATTTGTATCAAGCTAAAGCAAGTTCTCATCGTAGTTGCTGCTTCAAGATACTGCTACAATTGTTGAAAAAAGGCAAGGAGGAGAAGTGTAACGAGAAAGACAAGGGAACGAAGCAGCTAGGGAAAGTGGAGAAAAGGAGAGGAGAGTGTCGGAAAATGTTTGTAACGACTCGTTTTTTTTATATATAATTTAATAAATTAATTTAAAATTATTTATTGCATTTAGTATAATTATTTTATAAATTAGTTTATAATAGTTTAATTAGCGTATCGAATGCAAAGTTAGGATTAGGAGTGCACATGTGCATGCACCAGAACAATTCCTTGTTGGTAGACCTCTGCCCTTGGCTCTCTCTTTAAACTTGTACTTAATTTAATTTAACTTAATTAGACAATGTTATAGGGATTTTTCCATATATTATTATAATATGTTCTGGCTTTAAATGGTATCGATGCAGCTAAGTCTAGTCATGATGGCATTATACCCAAATTCAACGGGAATGAGGGCTACTAACGCATTATCTCCATGGCTAACCAATCAAAATCTTGCATCATTAGCATCATGGCAATGGCTACTAGAAGCACTGATAAAGCAAATAATAATATGCTAATTTATCAAAAATGATTTCATTTCTTAATTTGCGGTCCAATCTCGATCGCTTAAATGTTTAAATTTGTGAAAAGACTCTTTCCGAAAAGATAGTTGGATGGTTAAACAGAAATCCCTCTATATCAAGGTTTTGAATCGATAGGTAATGGTATCGTTGATAGGGTCATATATTAGTTGATATCAGACAATATCAGTATTGAAAATCTAAAATTTCATTACATATCTACTAATATGATGCAGTTTAGTGGGATGTTGAGCCGCTCGACGCCCCATCGAGCCAGACCTATCAAGACGTACTAGGTGCCCAAGTGTGCAAGTATGCCCTAGCATGGCCTAAGGGCAACAGAATGGACTGGGTCGGCTGCGTTGCTTGTTGCCAGACCGAGCTCTGACCCGTCGTCTACAAGATTTGGAGAAAATCAGGGTCTTATAGAAAGAGGCATAGTATGAAAAATTCGGTCTTACGATAAAGATCTCGGTATGGAAGGTTCAGACATAGGGAAGGAATCTCGTTTAGGAAGTGAGAAATATGAAAGGATCATTTAGGAAAGAATTCCGGAATAATTTCACTATCAATTTAATGACAAATAACTACCTATATAAAAACAAGACAACAAAATCTAAAAATGTGTGCTATCAATCATACATACAAATACTTTTATATTATCTCTCTTGTGTCCTGATAAACATCATGGTGTCTTCTGATAGGTATCACTTGGGTGCCACTAACGAGCTCATGGTGTCTTCTGATAGGTATCACTTGGGTGCCACTAACGAGCTCATGGTGTCTTCTGATATATGGTATTACTTGGGTGCCACTAACAAACTGTTCATTACGCAAAACTTGGTATTGTTTGAGTCTAAAAAGGTATATGACATCAAATTGATGAATCTTAACAACCCCACATGCGGTACAGCCATTCAAATCAAAAGAGTAGAAAATCCAATTCCTAATTAATGAAAATTACAAGAAAGACGTAGACTAACCATAGTAGTGGAATTAAGCTTCTACAACCCAGACATCCATTTGAAGTACAAAAAGGAGATACGTTAAAGGTTCACAATACCACCTTCAGGCTTCATCTAGTAGACAGGAACACAAGCTGGTAGAGTACACATGACATAGACACAAGCTATATATACAAATTTATTCCCTGGGACTATATTACATCTGAGAACAAATCTAAGACAAATTTGAATCTACGATCAGCCGGCAGTTAAAGTTGAGCTATTAATTTGTTCATAGCCTGCAACAAATTGATCGGTCAAAATGGTGGGGATGAATATCGTGCTCTCCTCTTGCTCCATCGTCGCTAGCATGTCAGGGAAAGAGTTCCAAATAGGAGAAGCCATTGTTTGTTGTTGGGTAGAGAAATTGTATCCCTCTTTCCAGAACCCATCAAGGACTGTCCTTGTGTTGTCGATTTCAGAAACCGGAATCTCTTTCCATATGTCATCCATGGAGTAATACCCTTTTTCGATCCCTTGCTCTTCTTGTTCTGTGATCTTTGATCCCCTCGGAGCCAACATCTCGAGTCCCCCTGTATCGTAAAAGCTTCGGTCTTTCGTTTCCATGAAGGGGATGGAGTCCACCAGTGGATTGATAGACTCAAAAGAAGATGAATTAGAATTTGAAGTTGATGGAGTTGGAGTTGGAGACATGGCTCTTTTCCTCTCTTGAGCCTGCTTCCTCATGTGAGTCCTCCAGTAGTTCTTGATTTCATTGTCAGTTCGCCCAGGTAACTTCCGAGCGATTCTTGACCACCTATACGTACACAAGATTAGTCATGTGTCGAATATTGATCCCTGCCTATTTGCTGCTTCTGAATCAGTTTAACTTTCAGCAGAAATTCTATAACTGTGTTCCTGAAAAGGAATTGGTTTCTATGCAGTCTAAATTTGGAGCGCAGAGAGAGACCATTCAAAAATATTTCTAAGTACGATTAGTTAAAAGATACTTCTTCTTCGAGAACAATCTCTACAAAATTAGACTATTAAGTATCAAGATATATACTTTCTGCAGTCTAAGTTGTTAGGAATTTTCGAATAACCGATCAATGCTATAACGTCGACCTTACGGATTTTGAGAATAATGAACCAGTTGTGCTAATGAAAAATGAAAAGAAAAATACAAAACACAAGATATACGTGAAAATCTGCAACGCAAAAAAAAATCACGAGTCACTGCTATGAAATCAAATAAAGAGTACGAATTTTCTCACAGTCACTCTGAGATTTGCGTTTTGTCTCATCCATCTTCTTTTTCTCTGAAAATCTTGTCACACTAATTACATACTAATTGCAATATAAATAAGTCGGGTCTTATGGCCAAAATTACAGACATATATCCAAACAAAAATCGTTTTTGTGACAGTTCGGCATACTCGAAGGTTAAAAACACCGCTGAAAGTTGTCCGCACCCCGACATAAGTTTGAACCATAAGGAAGACAGATTCATCTGAAAATACGAATATGCAGATGGGATGAAACTGAAAGGAAGTGGAGATAGACTTGTTGTTATGTATATATCATATATATGTATATAAGCAAGTTTTGGAAACCTGTTTCCCCATTTGGATTGAAGTTCAATCACGAGCCGTTCTTCGGCGGGAGTCATCTTGCCATGTTTAAGGCCAGGGTGGAGATAATTAACCCAACGCAACCGGCAACTCTTTCCGGTTCTTTTCAAACCTACAACAGATCAATCAATCGATGTTGTTAACCCTACTGTACTTCCATGGCGAAAAAACAAGCAAGGACCCATGGCAACCAAAAAAGCCCTACCGCTTTATTTTGTCTCCCGCCACCTTCAAACCTGAAACATTCGATATGAAGTCCCATCTCCGATCCCCAAACAACTTCACGTAGAAAACCAGCTGCATATCTTCATGTTCCGTCCATGGCCCCTTTCGGATTTCCCCTTGTACCATTTCTCCCACTCTCTCTCTCTCTCTTCTTTCCATCTCCTGCTTTGCTTTTCCTTTTCCTTTACTAGAAGGAAAAAGTGAGTCAGCCTACTTTCGTGGTATATGGAAACGAGGTGGACTCTGCTTGTATTTATACGAGTCAGTATACACTTTGTAGTGGAAATTATGTGAACTTTTTCATCGTTATTAAATATTTGGGTAAAATGCACTGACCTCCCCTGAGGTTTCTGACAATTGCAGGGTCTCCCCCGTGGTTCGAGAAAATACACTGACCTCCCTTACTTTTGAAACTATTATCCTCTTTCCCCCTTGCCTTGAAATTAAAGCCTACGTCGTTAATTTTGGTCGTGAAATGTCCATTTTACCCTTTGACTATTTTAAGAAGTATTTTCACTGTGAGATAAAATGCACTGACCTCCCCTGAGGTTTCTAACAATTGCAGAGACCTCCCCCATGGTTTTAAAAAATACACTTGATGTATTTTTTAACTCATGGATTTTATTATTTTTAGAATACTTTTTTTTTATAAAAGTAGGTTTGAGTAATGTTTAACTCCAATTTGTTATTATTTTTTTCCTATTCTATTGTTAGGAAATGAAAAAATAATTAAAAATTAAATTTTGATACTTTTTTTGGAGTTAACTTGTTAAAAAGTAGCAAGTCCCATACTTAATTTTTTTGTCTTTGTTTAAGTTTTTTTGTATTTGTCGATTTTGCCTTAATTTTTTGTAAATTATTAGTTCGTCTTAACGAAAGGAATCTAAAAAATATAAAAAGTTCACTAAAGAAGAAAAATAAGTTTAAAATTTTAAATTTTTTTTAAAAATTTGATTCATATTCTTTTACTTTTATGAAATTACTTGTCGAGACGAATCAATAATTTACAAAAATTTGACGTCTCAGTTTTGTCTTAATTTTTATAGATTATTAGTTTGTCTTGACAAAACGAATTTAAAAAGTATAAAATTATGTCTAAAAATTTAAAAAATATTAAAAACCAAAAAAAGTCAAAATTAAAACTATTTTTAATTACTTTTGTCTTTTCTGAATTTTTTCAAATTAGTTCGTATTTTTTTCAAATGAAAAAAATTAAATTTTGATACTTTTTTCAGAGTTAACTTATTAAAAAAGTAGCGAGTCTCACACTTAAAATATTTTTGTTATAATTTATATCACAGATAAAGCTTAAAAAAACTAAAAAAATAGAACCAACTCTTTATGCCTAATTTGATCTAATTTTTTTATTTGTAATTTTTTTTTTGGTCTTTGTTTAAGTTTTTTTTATATTTGCCGATTTTGCCTTAATATTTTGTAAATTATTGGTTCGTTTTAACAAAAAAAATATAAAAAATTTTAAAATTATGTTTGAAAAGTTCACTAAAGATGAAAAATAAATTTAAAAAACTCAATTTTAAAAAAAAATATAATTCATATTCTTTTACTTTTATCAAATTTCTTGTTGAGACGAATCAATAATTTTACAAAAATTTGGCGTCTCTGTTTTGTCTTAATTTTTATAAATTATTAGTTCGTCTTGACGAAACGAATTTAAAAGGTGTAAAATTATGTCCAAAAACTAAAAAAAATTAAAGACAAAAAATAAATCAAAATTAATACTATTTTTAATTACTTTTGTCTTTTCTGAAATTTTTTCAAATTAGTTAATATTTTTTTAGTTTTTAAAACATCTAGTCGAGACAATTTCAAATTTGATAGGTTTATATTTTTGAAAACTTCAGATATATACTACATTTACTTTTTGGTGACATGAGAATATATGCAAAGTGCTTTTGTAAAAAAAATTACAACACAATCAATTGCATTCCACTACTAGATGACATATCCATAACTGAAAAAATAGAAGTGCATTGATAAATAAATAAACTAAATAATTACAAAAAAAAAACTCCCTTGAGATTTCTCACCACATAAAAAAATAAACAACTAAAGTATTTGTAATAAAAATTAACTTAAAAAAACAATTACTTACTTTTGATCTAGCCAATTGAAGGAGAGCACCAAAATGTAAGATTTATGAGAGATTTTGGTTTATTTTTATAGCCATAGCAGGAGATAATTTAGGTATTAAGAAAAAATAAAGTGATGACATCAGCAAATACTAACCCCTTTTTAACAGAAACTAACGGGAGGGGGTAAAAAGTGTAATAGTTTCATAAGTAGGGGAGGTTAGTGCATTTTCTCAAACCAGAGGGGAGGTGGCTGCAATTGTCAGAAACCTCAGGGGAGGTCAGTGCATTTTACCCTAAATATTTTGATTTCCAATCTTAGCCGTACAAGTGGATACGAGTCCAAACCGCGTCTAATAGCCCACCTCGTGCACAGGGGCAAAAATGGTATTCAAAATTTTAGGGGTATAAGTTTTTTTTTTAAAAAAACGAGACGAATATAATTTCAGAGGACTGAAATATATATATATATATATATATATATATATATATTTTCAAAATTTATATTTACATTCTAAATTATTTTAAAAATTTTGGAGGAACCCGACCTTGTTCGTCCATTTGATGTTTCCCATTATAAACTAAAGTAGTGTAGATAAGATTGATAATGATCTGTTGATGTAAGTTTCACCACTTTCCATCCTGTATCAGTGTAACAGATCGCCCCATTTCAGTAATCGAATTATTTTATTGCTGTTTAATAATAATGGGGGATTTAGGCTAGATTTGTTAACAAAAAGTTTAATAACACAGACATCCGAACACGTCTAAATATAAATGTGTTTAAAATCGTTAGATACACGTCGAGCCTTCAAATTATTAAGAGGTCTACGTGCATGTAATGGTTCCTAACATTACTCATTCTTTAATAGTGTTGGCATCTCGCATTGTGTATAGGCAATGTCGAGCATGGAAGTATAAGACACTATTAGAAAAGTCGTCTTTACTTTTTATGTTACCGTGACATAAAGCTACGAAATCAAAAATAACAAAATTATAGAAAAATAAAACTTAAAAATTGCAGGGAAATGATCAAGTCTAGTTTTAGACACTATGATGTCCTTAAAACAAATTTCGCCATTGTTACGGTGCTTACGATTTGAATAGGCGTTTGTCTCCCAAAATAAAATAATCGAATAACGCTAAAGTAACACTCTAATCGATAGACCTAACAAACCAAATAATAAACTTGTATTCTTCATATGAAGACTCAAAACTCAAAATAATAAAAGAAAAATCAATCCAGTACCCCAAGACACTTTCTTCATATAGGCGTCGTCTGGAATTAAAATTGGATTATATAACTCGTGAGAAAAGTAAAGAAGAGAGTCCCCGAGGGATAAACACTTTTTGGGTATAAAACTCAAAGAAATAAACTTTGAAACTAGTGTTTGGGATAGGTCTAACTGTCAATACCTTTAGATGGAAATTAATTCGCAACTTACAACTTAAAATATAAGAGAGTTCCAATGAATGGTAAACAAGATTAAAGCTCTAAACTAAAGCGAGAAAAGTAAAGAAGAGAGTAGAAAAGGAAACTGTGATTAGCTTGACATGAACTTCTTCTTTTTTAATAGTGGAAGTAATCTGTCAATTTTGAAATTATCATCAACTTAATGCTGACTAATCTTTTGAGTCCTGAAATTAACGACAGAATAAATCTCCAGTGACTTTTAGTGATTAGTTCTGATGAAATTCGACCTCATGACCTTAAAGGACAAACCCATCATTTCTGTTCCAGTGAACCAATACTCTTACAGCCCCTTTGGCTACCAAGATGATAAAAAAGAAAAGAAAATAGTATGGTTTCCTTTACCGACAAGAAAAGAAAAAAAAAATGATCTCTCATCACCTCATTTGGATAGTCAAAATGAGAGAGAGAGAGAGAGAGTGTGTGTGATTTATCACAATTTCTTATCTATCTTGTTTGACTAGCATACCTAAAAGAAAAGAAAAGAAAGAAACGTGTCATGTTTATTTCACCAAAATACCTTTTGTAGTCAGTGGTACCAGAGAAGAAACGAAAGATAAAATTGACAACATGAAAAATTAAACTTCGCCTCGTTTCTTTTCTCACAAAACCTCACCAAAATTGGTGAGAATGAAAATAATAATTTGAAGGGATTCTCAATTCTCACATTTTCTCATATTCGCTCACTTTTTCTCACCTATTTATCAATCTAAATATGGAAAAGAGTATTCTTCCTCTCAATTTTCTTTCTTTTCTTATGAAATCCCTCAATCCAAAGGGACTGTTAAGATTCTGGTTCTAGTGACGGAAATTCCTGGATCTTCTTCTCCTACCATCCAAATTGTGGGTATAGTGGTGGTGGCGGCCCTCCACGTATTTAAATGCTACAACTTACATACATACATAAAAATATATAAATAAATAAATATATATATGTGTGTGTGTGTGTATATATATATAAATAAAAGTGTGGGTGGTGCTTTCCATGGAATGTGGGATAAGCATAAATGAGTATAATCCAGTTTAATTGGCCGGATTATACAGGAAATTTAATCACGGATTTATTAAAAAAAGGTATTGCGGGTGTTTGAATGGGACAACTACAACCACAAAGCATAAGTTGACCCACTTAATTAAGCAGCGACCCCTTAAGATGGGCCCATATGTTTTCACTTACGAAAATTTCTACAAAATTAAATAAACCTCAAAAATTATACAAAAACTAACAATATGATCTTGTAGAGTTTCGTAACATGAGACAAGAATGATTTTACAATTAAAATGCAACTATATAAATAGTATTAAAAAGCAATTAAAAAAAAGTATTATTTGATTAGATTCTACTAGTGTTTTAACTCCATTAATGGTTACCAAAATGCTTTATTAAATAATGCTACTCCAATGGGGGGAAGAGAAATACTAGAGCTATTTTTGTTATGCTGCATATGGTCCCGATTGGTCTTGTTTCGTAAAAATTCAAGGATCAAACCGTTGCTCACGGATCCATGAAAGTAAAGACTTTTTTCGGACCAAAAGAGTTGTGACCGTAAAAATGACTACAAAGATGACATAAAAACTTTGGTTATTTGTATCTGAATGTGACCGTAACATAACTTTGCTCATCCACAGTACACTAGGAATACCAAACTCAATCTTAGTACAGTACGAGTGTACAATCAAACTTACCCCAATCATAAACTTTTTGCACAGTATTCCGAGGGACAAAAAGTTAAACGAGTCTGGGAAATAGGAATATATTTTTTGTACATAAATTTGGACACAAATATATATGAAATTATTCAGAACATGTACGTCTTGCGTTATTTTGGTGGATCTCAAGTGCATCGAATGCTTCCAAAGACATCTACGTACGAATCTGTGAATAAAATATTTGTGTTCTTAGACTTTTTTCAAACTAGACTTCAAGTTCTTAAATTCCTCGACTTCCCCTCTACCAATATATACTCTTTCACCTGTGACTAAAATTATCAATTTTATATCCAGCAATATACCATTTTTATTAGATACACATTGGTATTTATCTTTATCTTCAAGTTCTTTATCCTCTCACTAGCACTTCACCTCTTCCTCTCTCTCTGCCCTTTAGCTTACTGTGTTTCTCTTCTTTTTTTGCTATGTGATAACTACGGAGATTTTTATCAGTGGGATATGGATCAACGGATCATGATAATTGCCAGCCCCCAGAAACAATTAAATCCATGCATGTTGACGAATATGAGTAAAATATTTTTGTAGTGATCGTAGTACTAACAAATCTGGTAAGATTCTGGTCATCGATATTATTCTATAATCACTAACCAGTTCCATGGTTTGTTTATGGGGCACTAATGGCAGAAGTAAACGTGTTTGGAAATTGCAGATAAGAGCTCTTGGTGGCCCAGTTGGGGCCTGGGGGGGAGAGAGAGAGAAAGAGAAATCGAAAGGAGATGAAACCAGTAGTAGTATGACGTAGCAGTCGCCACCAATTTGTGGGCTTGTGGCCGCCCCACTTAACACTTATCTGCTTCACCCATGCACACACATATATATATATATATATATATATATATATATATATATACATATATATATTAGAGGGGAGGGATTGATAATTCTCACTTGTATTAATCGAAGATACTGATTGAGGAGCTAATGGAAGTGATCTGGACAAAAACTCAACCATGTAAGATTGGGCCATCCAAGTTCTAATTCTGATACCATGTAGAATTTGTGAAAGATTCCAACATAAAATTAATTAATGGTCATAACTGGAGTGCCTAAATTTAAATAATTTAAGTGATCTATGTGAGATAAAATTTAACTGAAAAATCTACTACTTTACTCGTTTGACTCATTCGTCAACTCTAACTTTGATAATACCACCCGCGATTGGCACAACTAACAATAATGTCTCAAAATGATTAATTAAGGTATAATAAGGCAAATGTGGTAAGATTAGGTAAGTTAATTATATTCATTAGACAATATAATATAATATATATCCTATCATATAATTGCCACTTATAGAAAAGAGGCCTAGCTATGCAGCACTACAAGCCAAACTGTACTAGCAAAAAGTAGTGCGGGAGAATAAAGGGATCAATTCCACCCCAATATTAAGTAGAGTAATGTTAGTAATGTAGATATTCCGAATACATTCGAACACAATCATATTAAGAATCGTTAGATATGCATGCATGTAAGTGGGTAGAACACACGTGCATTCAATGGTTTTGGATATACTTATGTCAAGATGTATCCAAAACATCCGTGTTCGTAGACTTTTCTTATTTATTAAGAGCACCCAATTAAGGGTTAATGGAAGATGATATACCAATAATTGATCTTGATTATCTACATAGATGATATGATGGCTTTATCGTGTTTGAATAATGTTATATATTTTTATATCACCAATCGGATTTCAGTATCTTGTGAGGAGAATCCCAAGTTGTAGCAATTTTTTTTTATAAATATGTAGGGAAAATTATGTTCTTACAAAAAAGCTGGATTAAATTAATTTATTTAGTTAGGGTGTGTGTGGACAAAATTAATTGGTATTATTTTCACTATTTTATTTATTCATTTTTTGAATTTTTTAACTTTTGTCAAATTCGTCTCAAATTTTTTGAATTAATCAATCATCTCGATAAACACAATTTAAAAAATAAAAATTATGACAAAAGCAGCCAAAAGTTCTGTAAAGAGGAAATTTCGATTTTTCAAATCTAGACGATACACAATATGTCCTCTTATTAACAAAAAAAATGGAAAATGAACAACAAAAATTGAGCAAGTGATTATCTTGGTGTGAGATGTCACACTTGGTCTAAGGTTCAACTATTTCTAATATTTTCTTGCTACACTTGTGTGTCAAAAAAAAAATGTGACAATAGTCGTTTTTTTTTTCCGTTTGATGGCAAGGGGAAAAAATTTGTAACAAATACGATAAGAGGTATATGGAAAAAAAAGTATACCAAAAACATAATAACAAAATATACGTATTAGGACTATGTTGACACCCAGCAAAATCATAGTTAGTTTGACAAGCAGTTGATCGTGTAGTATTTTATTGATAGAGAGTGAGCAATTTAATTACCATGGGAAACAGTGCCGCGGTGTAATCTTCCAACACTAACGGAGGCAACAAGTCCTTTTTAAAGGGATTGTGATATACAAAACTCTCGGTATTGTATTTTTATTTTCGAATCTGTATTGTATTAATTTTGTTCTATAATTTTTTTATTCTTAATTAATGAAAATGTTTTCTCAAATAAAATTCGATCAACTGTTAGCATATTTTTTTCCCACGGTTATAAGTTCCAAATGAATGATTATCACACTTCACTTTCATCTGTAATTATTCTCTTAATCGGGAAAGATTCACAATGAGGCATTTATTCTCTTAGAATTTGTGAAAGATTCCAACATAAAATTAATTAACGGTCATAAGTGGAGTGGGTAAATTTAAATAATTTAAGTGATCTATGTGAGATAAAATCTAACTAAACAATCTACTACTTTAACCGTCGATCGACTCATTTGTGAATTCTAACTTTGATAATACCACCCGCGATTGGCACAACTAACGATAATGTCTCAAAATGATTAATTAAGGTATAATAATGCAAATGTGGTAAGATTAGGTAAGTTAATTATATTCATTAGACAATATAATATAATATCCTCTCATATAATTGCCACTTATAGAAAAGAGGCCCAGCTATGCAACACTACTAGCCAAACTGTACCAGCAACCGGTCGTGCTGGAGAATAAAGGAATGAATTCCACCCCCAATATATTATTTAGAGTAATGCAGATATTTTGAACACATTCAGATACAGTTATATTCAAAATTGTTGGATGCATGTACGTGGGTAGAACACACGTTCATTTAATGGTTCTGAATATATTTATGCTTGGATATGAACGAAACATCTGTGTTTATAGACTTTTCCGATTAGTTAAGAGCACCTAATTAAAGGTTAATGGAAGATGATATACCAATAATTGATCTTGATTATCAACATAGATGATATGATGGCTTTATCGTGTTTGAATAATGTTATATATTTTTATATCACCAATCGGATTTCAGTATCTTGTGAGGAGAATCCCAAGTTGTAGCATTTTTTTTATAAATATGTAGGGAAAATTATTTTCTTACCAAAAAAAAGCTGGATTAAATTAATTTATTTAGTTAGGGTGTGTGTGGACAAAATTAATTGGTATTATTTTCACTATTTTATTTATTCATTTTTTGAATTTCTTAACTTTTGTCAAATTCATCTCAAATATTTTGAATTAATCAATCATCTCGATAAACACAATTTAAAAAATAAAAATTATGACAAAAGCAGCCAAAAGTTCTGTAAAGAGGAAATTTCGATTTTTCATATCTAGACGATACACAATATGTCCTCTTATTAACAAAAAAAATGGAAAATGAACAACAAAAATTGAGCAAGTGATTATCTTGGTGTGAGATGTCACACTTGGTCTAAGGTTCAACTATTTCTAATATTTTCTTGCTACACTTGTGTGTCAAAAAATAAAAGAAGTGACAATAGTGTTTTATTTTTTTCCTTTGACAGCAAGGGAAAAAAAATAGTAAGAAATACGATAAGAGGTATATCGAAAAAAGTATACCAAAAACATAATAACAAAATATACGTATTAGAACTATGTTGACACCCATCAAAATCACAGTTACTTTGACAGGTGGTCGATCGGGTGGTATTTTATCGATAGAGAGTGAGCAATTTAATTACCATGGGAAATAGTGCTGCGGTGTAATCTTCCAACACCCACGGGAGGCGGTGAGTCCTTTTTAAAGGGATTGTGATATACAAATTAAACTCTCGGTATTGTGTTTTTATTTTCGAATCTGTATTGTATTAATTTTGTTCTGTAATTTTTTTATTCTTAATTAGTGAAAATGTTTTCTCAAATAAAATTCGATCAACTGTTAGCATATTTTTTTCCTAAAGGTTATAAGTTCCAAATGAATGATTATCACACTTCACTTTCGTCTGTAATTATTCTCTTAATCGGGAAAGATTCACAATGAGGCATTTATTTAACCTTCTTCAATTGGGATAGAGACATAACTAATTAATCATATATCTCACTACAACAAAAAGAAGAATTGCCGGCGTTTTGTAAACGCCGGTAAAAGTCCTACAAACGCCGGCAAAACATTTTACCAGCGCTTTTTATATTTTTCTCGGCATTTGTCAGAAACGATGCGAATACCGCTGTCGGGAAAGCTTTCTGGCGTTTATAAACGCCGCTAAAACTTACCGGCGTATTTTGCCGGCGTTTGACTAACGCCGGGAAAGATTTTCCGGCGACTTTATTTTTCCGGTGACTTGAGGTATTCCCCGCGTTTTAATAAACGCCGAAAAATGCATTCATGAGATTTTTAAAAATGCCGGTAATAATACAAAAACGTCGGAAAAAATATTATTTCTACCGACAAATTATTTTAATTGTTTATATTTTTATTTTTAACCTATGATTCTTATACTAAACTCACATCAAAATGCTTAAGTTTGGTCGAGGCAACCCACCTAGAAAGGTAAACACACTCAAGAATAAACAAAGTTTGCTTTTCCATAGTCGCTGAATAATGTTTTTCCCTGTCAAAACACGTAACATGGTAGTGTTGAGAATGCTCTCAAACCTAGTCTTAGAACTTTATATATTAACAGTGTCATATCTACAGCAACAGATGCATATACAATCTGAAAGTCCATCTTTTACAATCGATAAACAGCTGCCTATGGAAATAACACGAGCTAACGGGTGGAAAATACATGAAAAAAAAAAAATCTGCCAATGGCTGAACAACACCATTATAGGACCTTCTGGAATGGATCGTAGACTCTTAAAGCTTCAAGAATGCTCTTGAGCCATCTGCAAAAGAATTAGATTTCACGTGACTACACGACAAAGGTGTTGTTAACAAGATTTCCGAATAACAAACAAGCAATAGAGTGAGAGAGAAGCAAACTAACAAGATTTCTAATTGTTCAACGCACATTGTCTTCTATGATTCGGACAGCACTATCCAGTCCCTGTTGATTACAACTATGTGCAGAGGCCGATAATGGGCTACCCTTTTCTCACTTTCTGTGCCTGCCATTCAAGAAACATATTATACTAGTGAATATACAAACATACTAATCAGATGATACATCAATGAATGCATGCATGTGTGATATCATTGAATCCAAGAAGAAACTAAAATGCATGTTAATTGTACCTGATCAAACAGCTGTCAAATAAGGAGAATAAGAAATTGATGGTGATGCTTTTTCTTCACTGCCACTATAATCCTAAAAGCTGCATCTTATATTCCCACCTATATGAATGTTTGATTGGCATTAAAAATAACTAAAAAGCTAAACTGAGTAATTTTAACAAACATTCGGTGAGATCACCAAAAAGAGAACCCAAGAAGTTTAGAATCCCAAAAGCTATTGCACTGTTAATCATCCCAGAAACTATGTTAATGAAATCATGGAACTTTCAGACATGATTAGCTTAATGAAAGTCATAAATATTAGAAAAGGAAAAACTATTTCCATTTCAGATTTCGTAAACAGTATTCCAATAACTAATGGAAATCACCACAAACCACTAAAATAGTCCCCCACACAAACACAACCTAGGGAAACACCTGCAAACACAACAAAACTAGAAAGAAAAAAACAATCGATATGTGCGATTGCGAATGCACGCAAAGGTACAGCTACTCCTCTCTCTATCTCTATCCAAGCTTGTAGAAATCGTACGATTCCCGATTCAAACCTTTCGATTCAATTTGATTCACCCAACAAATGATTCGAATCAATGGTATGAATCGCAATTTGTAGTTAATCGTTAAAGGAATCACAGAATACCAAGAATCGTATGAATCGTGCGATTCATGTTGATTCAAACTTTGGACAAAAAATAGAATTCCAATAAAGGTGTGGATTGATAATCAAGTTGGATTTTGAGAAAGCTTATAATAACCTCAATTGGAACTTCATTCTGGATATGATGTACAAGTTTGGCTTCCCGCAAAAGGTGGTCACCTGGATTCATGAATGCATCTCCACCTCCACATTATCTATCCTAGTAAATGGATCCCCAACTACGCAATTTTCTATGGCCAAAGGTTTGAGACAAGGGGATCCCTTGTCCCCTTTTTTATACATAATAGCAGCAGAAGGTTCAAGCTATCTACTGCACAGAGAAGGGGAACTAAGGCTAATTGGGGGAGAAACCATTGGCCCATTGTCTGGGAACCTCACCCACCTTCAATTTGTTGATGACACCATCCTATTCAGTGAGGTGGGAGTTGAAGAGGTTAAGATAATCAAACGGATCCTTAGGGGCTTTGAAGTAATATCAGGGCTTAAAATCAACTACCAAAAATCCATAATTTGTGGTGTGGGTCAATGAAATGAATATGAGCTGCTAGCCTTTAGAGGACAGCATATGTTCAAGTCCTATGTTTGTGACGTTAAAAGCGTAGCCACTCTTAATTGGTCCATGAAATGAATACAAATTCATAATACATCAGTAAAGTTTATCCATGTCCTATTACTGACACACTAAACACCTTTGTTGTACTTTCAATGTGAATGTGTGGAGTAAAGAACAATGATATGTATTTTCCACAACAAAAGTAATGTGTATCCTACAATAACAGTAAAGTAGAACCACATACCCTAGAAAAGATGGTGGCCAACTAAGAATCCTTGATAATAGAACAGAAGTGGCTATACAACCACCTAAGCCTACAGCAGCTCCCTCCCATGTCTTCTTCGGACTAATAGTAGTAAGTGGTGTCCGACCAAATGACTGCATTTACATACAGCCTATATCACATTCTCCTTACAAGCCGACACATATTTGTATAACTAATCTTCCACATTGTCTAAATAGTTGTATAAAACAGAGATGTAGCTAAGAATAAGAAGAAACCTTTAAGTTAAATTAAATTCAATAATCAACAAGCAATCAGACAATATTTACACATCCTTTGACGTAGAAATCTAACTTCCGCAAGTTTTCTTGCAAAAGTAAAACTACTAAAGTTCATGAGCCATATGATACAGGAGACAGATACAATTGCCCCACTCCTACCTACAAAATGTACTACTACTAAACTTCATGTTTAAGGCATATACGTGGGCAATACTTAATTTCAAAAGCAAATCAGATACACATTTTTCTTTGAACCTTGATGATAGCAACCAAAATGATTTATAATATTTCAAGTTTAGACAAGAAGCTGCTACATGATAAGTTATTAATTGATAGTCAAAGGAGCAGAATAATAATAATGCTGCACATGGAAAATATAATTCTCTTACTAGGAAAATTGAAGTGTGAGACAACTCCTCAAATTGAAAAGGAACGTCACTATTCTGCTGTTGGTTATTTAATGGAATAATTTAGTTAGCATGGCACAGCGCTTAACAGGAGCCTTTCTAAAAACTAAAGCCGTTGAAAACCCGTCTTCAAGACCACCTAAGATGGAAAATTCAAGTGTGCTAAAAACGACAAGGATTCCAGAAATGTAGGTAGCTATATCTTGAAAAGAGGGGGAAAAAAAGTCCTACAAAAGCACAAGTGTCAGCTACAATTATGCTGTTCATAGAAATCAACGTTGCAACAAGACCCATAGTCCACTGAGTTTGGCCACCAAGAAGCAAAGGCCATATTGTTCCCACTCCTACAAAAACTAAATGTTTAGGAACAACAACATTTGTAAAAGCAGCAATAAACCACCATAAGCTAGGAAATTAGTATGTTTAAGATAAGATCCAAAGTCAAATGTAAAAGGCAAAAAATATGTACGCCTTCAAATCAAAACCAGTCCAAAATGGAGTGCTAACTACCATATGAAGAAGGCAAAGTTCGAAAACAATGATATCAGCAAAGTAAGATACGTAAGCAAACATAAAGTCCATATCCTACGTTGTACCAATCAGCAATATTTCGGCACATCTTTCTTTTTTCCTTCTAATGAAGCCGCGTTAACCAATTAATTAAGCTTCCATAATAAGAATCAAAATTATACACCAAAATGCAACCAAAAATTGAAGTCTCGTAGTAACATTTAGTTGGCTTCATTACTCAATGCAACTTAACAGTTTATATTGGCCTTTTTTTTTGTCACAATTGCTACTTTTGGTTTTCAAAAAGTAAAAATTCAAGAACTTCAATCTATCTGAAAACAAAAACAAAAACAAACTAGAAAACCACAGAAAATTTCAGTAATCTACTGTTAACATCCCACTAAAATTCTGATTTAACTTCATAGGTTATAAATCCATCCCTGCAAATTACAACAAGGTCTGCGAAACAGAGTGAGAACCAAGGGATTTGAGGTTGAAGTTGGCAAATTTTCATAGGTAATGTTGATTTAGGTAACATGGATCAAGAAATAGTTTGAAAGGATTACAAAATAGCAGGGACAACAGCTGCGATGGAGATGACTACAATAGATTTCCGGCTAGCAATCTTTGGATCGAGCAGATCTATAAGACTGTAATGGAGAGAGAGAGAGAGAGAGAAAGAGAATCAAAAACAGATTGAGAGACTACGTGAGAGATACACAGGCTCGAGAGACTGAGAGAGAGAGAAACCTGTAGGTTGTAACAAGAAGTCAGGCCGCCGAAGGAAGTCTAGTCACTGGTCTCGTGGTCCGTGCGGCGCCAAGAGAGTAAAGGTTTGAGAGAGGGATGGGAGAAGGTTCAGAGAGAGAGAGGGAGGTGAACGATGGGTGAACGGTGGATCACTTAGATTTAGGGTTTTATGTTTTCTTTTATTGGTTAAGTTATAGCGCTTGATAAGATTTTTAACTATTTATGGGATTTTTAAAAAACGCGGGGAATTAAATGTGGGAAATGTCTCTTTTTGTTGTAGTGTCTTAGGCTACTTTATTTATTTTATGATTAAGAACCAAAATGATGCACTGAGATTTCCTAATTAGGTTCTTGCCTGATACAAGTTGATGGTTTGACTTTAAGAACTGCTAATGGAAAACAGTAAATAAATTGCCAATAAATTATGAAAGTGGAAAAGCTTTCTTGATAATGGGTTTCGGCTTTTGGTTTCATTTTTAATTTCCTGAAAACCATATTGGAAATGTTTTTTGTTTTCCACTTTTGTTGTTCATGTTTTTTTATAACCAAGATACCCGGTCAGGGGCGGAGGTATATTGAGGGGGGAGTGGCACATGCCACTCCCAATTTTCAAAACTTCACATTTTTTAAAAAAAATTTATGTTTTAATTTCTATATCAAGAATAATTATTTAGTGGTATTGGAAAACCACATAGTGTTTTAACACCTTAAATCACTACACATTCATGTGAGTGTTCTTATATTTAGTATTGGGTCTCACATAATTGAATATATGGTGATGGAAAGTATTAGAATACATGTGGCGGTGTCCTAGGATCACGCATCAATTAATTTTGTTATTGTTGTGATGCTCACCAAGGAAAAAAGTGTGATGTAAGGGCTATAAATTTTATCACCGAGTGTTTGTTATGTGTTTTTAATTATTGAGTGTCGATTTTTGAATATTTATTAGGTGTTCGTACCGTATATTTTTTTTATTCACATGATATGTATATTTTGATTTATTTTTGGATGAGATTAACCTTATAACATGTCAAAAAATTTTTTTGGTGTTTTGGACAGTTAACTTAGAACATATACATGTTTAAATTTTGCCACCCCCGATTTTTTTTTCTAGCTCCGCCCCTGTACCCGGTCAAGTTGGAGTATGCTTTATCTATTGCCAACTAATCATGATTAGAGTCCTGAAACTAGTTAACGACCGGATAAATTTTCAGTAGCCCCAAGTATGTTCTTGTCAAGGTTCGATCTCAGAATGTCTGGGTTTACACAACTCATCCCGGTCTCTACTCGAACAACCCAAGGGGTTTTCGTTGTTCATGTATAAGGATCAAACCTGTTTAAAAACACTTAATTAATGCGTTTTAAAACCGCTTCCGTTTTCGTGAATAATTTTAGAAAAACTGAAGAAGAAAAAAAATCTATTGTGTGTTACCTAAAACAGAAAAAAATATCTGAAACCAATTTCTAAAAATAGTTTGCCTAAGAACTTTGCTGTTGTACTAGAAATAACAAATAAAAAAGGGACTGACTAGAAACATGAATGTTTTTCGTAGTTACAGTACTAAATGTTAATTCCAAAATTGTAGTATTGGCAATCTCCTAGAAATTAAGAATTTTAATTAAATTAAATTTTGAATTTAATTAGAATTTAAACTAAATTAAAATTAGTACTTGAAGTGAGAATTTTGGGGCAAGTGAAATTCGAGCGAGCTGCAGAAGTTTAGAATTTATTATAAAAAGACACTGAGCGTCCAAAAACAAGACAACTACTACGCCTAGAGCAATTCTAGAAAGAGAAAATTTGTGAGATGTCGATTGTATATTAGGTGGGTGAAATCTTGAGAGCGGTTATAAATTAAATAGTCATTTTCTTAATTAAGCATCTATTAAGAATCAAGTTTTTTTAACTTTTAAATCTTGTGAAACCTTTTAAAGGCATTTAGAAATAATCTTGGAGGATGATCTAAGGAGAAGTTCTCCATACAGATAATAGGTTCAATTAGTCGAATCTTGAAGAAGTATCTATCAGATCAGTACCTTATGAGGAGTCGGCAAAGAGTTTAAAAATCAAAATAAAATAGTCTAGGTTTGATTACTTGAAACTCTATTGTTCTACGATTTGAGTATAGTACTTTTTTTTTTCTCCCTGGACTTTTTTCCCGCCTAAAATTTTTTCATATATATTTGTGTTATGCATTTCTTGTGTTCTTTATTTATTTAGGAGGAGTCAGCAAAGAGGTTCAAAATCAAAACAGAATAATCTAGGTTTAATTACGTGAAACTTTATTATTCTATAATTTAAGAACAGTGTTTTTTTTTCCCGTGATTTTTTGCCTGACCTTAGGGTTCTTCATGTATCTATATGTTATGTGTTTTTTTATTCTTTATTTATTTATTTTGTATAATCACATAAACTAAATCAAAATAATTAATATTAATAGGTAAATCAATCAACATTTATCACATGCGATTTGTAAAAAACAATTCAATCTACTAAACATGACCATGAATTACAATATATTCAAATTTATAATCATTATTTCTTAGTGGCACCAGTTGGACCTATCTCTACAATATGAATGATGTCCTTATTATTGTGCTCAAAATGTGGTTAAATAATGAAATAAAATAACTAGCTGATCAAGAAATCATGTTGGCCACATAAATTAATTAAGCATAATGTTTCTTATAATAATGAATGCATATTAATTAATTAATATATAAAGTCCCAAAAGTATTATGCATTAGGAGATGAAGGTGGTGAATAGGACCCGCCAGACTCTGTGCAGATAACAATGTGATGGCATGCATTTACTTTGTCGATCTGCAGATGAGGATTATCCTCATCTTATAATCATTTCATTTTTTGACCTTTTTCTTCTGCCTTCTTCGTTTTTTTTTTTTTTCCCTTCCTATATGTGGTCTCAAATTAAGATCAGATAATTAAGTGAACATCAATTACCCAATCTACAAAAAAAAAAATCATAGTTTTTTAAAGAAAATTAAATCGTTAGAATTGTAAATATCTTTTGTTTTTTGCGACAACTAAGATTATATTGAACATTTATTAGTACTTTCTCAACCTAATTTTAGACATCTATGATTGTTAGACTTTCAAAATAATCGATTTTGGATCGTCGAAATGAAAGCCTCGTGAATTTCATTTTGATTAGATGAGGATCATTGCAAAGATATATATACCCAAAAATGATATAATTAAGCTTTGTTTGGCATATCTTAAAAGAAGGTCCCCCCACACAATTATAGATTATATTTCAAAAGGTCAAAATTTGGAAGTGAGCCAACAAAATAGCTTATATGTTTAGTTTTGCCTTTAGTAATTTTCTTCAAATTTCATTAACCTTTTTTTTTAAATAGGCCAAAATATAATTATATAAAAACTCTCTAAAGACAAAAAAAAAAATTAAATCGAAATAAATCCTAACTTTATTAACATCTATATTATAACACACAGTCTTGTGATGCCTCTCAAATACATTTTCATGACAAAAACTAAGTTTGCTTTAATTCAACGCTCAGTCTACCTCCTAGCAAATAAATTTTTCTTTCTTTTTTAAATTCCATCTACTCTTTTTCTCATTTCTCTCCGTGATTTCTTCTTTTATTTTTTTCCTCAATATCAACAGAACTTTTTCCTCTATTTCTAGATCCATCTCTTCTCCTTTCTCTTGTCGGGATTTTTTCTTCCATCGCTCATAAATCAAGCTACCATCGTGGCCTCACCTTTCTCCACAACTGCCGTTGTGTCCCTCCTTCACCAGATTTGAGAGAGCTATGTAGTTTTCTTGTAGTGCGTGTGTAGTGCGGACAAAATAACATAGTCTTATCTATTTTGCCCTCGAAATTATATCGTTTTGATCACATGCATTTTATAACAATTCGCATAATAAATCAAAACGATATAATTCTGGAAACAAAACAGATAAAACTACGTTATTTTACTCATATTATACAAAACTACACTATAGGCTCTCTGAATTCTCACTGGATCCACACTCTCGCCCACCACAGATGCTAAATTGTGGGGAAAGAGACCACTTGCTTTTGGTGTGATTTCCATGCCATGTATAACAAGCCAATGAAGCCCAGAAAAAGGATAATTGAGAGGTTGAGGAACAACATTAGTCTTGGTGGACTTGGACAAAGCCCACCTTATTTTGAAGCCCAAAAAATACCACTAGCTAAACCTTTTGCATGTCCCATCTGGTCAAACCCATCATATTGCGATGTGTATTTACAACAAGGCTTGAAACCAATGGGTTTAGTGATTTCTTAGAGCGTTGGCACTATGTGGCCTTATCCCATCTGACTTTTTTGATTAAATTATTTTTTTGTTTTTATGTAAAAAAGATGTGATTTTGTTGTTTGTCAATTTTTTCAAGATTATTAGTTCGTCTCGACGAGATATTTCAGAAAAGTTATAAACAATGGATCAAATTTTTTTTTAAAAAAAAAGAAAAGATAAAAAATAATTTAAAAACATAATCTTTTTTGCTTATTCGTTGTCTTTAGTTATATATTTTTAGCTTTTAGATATAATTTTATACTTTTTTTATTTCTTTCATCGTGATGGATTAATAATCCACAAAACATTGAGACAAAAAAAAATACGAAAAAAATTAAATTGATTAAGAAGAAGAATATTGATAATAAAAAATGAAGTGTTGGAATATGAATTGTCAATAAGGTGGATTATAATTTAATGTCGTATTTTAGGACTTTCTTGGATGTGAAGTGGGAGAACTAAAAAATAAAAACAAAGCGAGATTAATAAAAAATATTTATTAATTTTTAAAGAATAACAACGCTAATTGATAAACAGCCGCAGATACAATAGGGTATTTAAGTTATAATCTACACATATGATATATTCCATATAGGCTAACTTCCAAATGCGAAGGTTGTTGAAGAGGTTCTTCATCAATCTTTAGCATTGGTACCAAACTTTAACCCTCTAAAACTTTTAAGAAAAAATCTAAGAACACAGATGTGTCCGGACACAAACATGGTCGGAGCCATTAGATGCACTAGGGCCTTTGATAGATTAAGGGTCTCACATGCATCTAGCGACTCCAGACACATATGTGTCCCTAGCATTACTCAACTTTTAAATCCTAACAATTTGAATGTGAGTGAAAAAGTTGTGACTTCTTTTTAACCGCCTAATTCTTTGTTTTTTAATTCTAGACATGTACGTCAACACATTTTATTTTTTACGATGTTGTAAATGTAAGATAAATCGCAATTAATTTTTTAAAATAATTTGACAAAAGAATAATCATTAATTGGGGATCTCGGTTTATAGGAATCTTAATTAGGATTTTTGCTTATGTAAAAACTTTTAATCCTACAGATTTGCTTTCCTTAAATGCAACTTATTTTGACATGATTTTATTATCTTTTATTTACGGATTTACTTCTATGTCAAATTTATTAAATATATTAAATTTTATTTTTCTTCATGATTAGCAAGAAGTTGTGTAGTTTAATTCTTCCGAAAGTTAAAGAGTTCCTTACCTATATATAAAGGTGTACTTCTCCTTGGTAATTTTTTAATTATTCAATAAAAATCAGAGTTTTATTTTCTTCTTACGGATTTAAGAACCTGTAAATTAGGACAAGATTTAGCAAAGCACGACTATTAGAACGATATCTACCACATTCGTTAACTAGAATGATATATAGTTTTTCTTTCTGTACAATGTTGCACAATGTTGTCACATGTGAGGAACATGCCTTGGGCTAAGAGCCAACTCTGTGAGGTGACTTCAATTAAATATGATTTTGATAGTGTGGTAGGCCGGATGTGCAGTGCAACGACATTTGGTCCATGATCATGCTCGGCCCATCTATACTAGTTTTAGGTTGGGCTAGGTCCAAGGTTGAATATATCGTCATTTGGTCGAGAGATTTAACAAGGACGTTTGACGTGTCTCAGTTAATACCGAAGCACATGACAAGTCAAGTTCGACCGAACCCTCACTTGATCGGCATTCTCCATCAAGTTCAATTCCTCTTAAGTCGCAACCCCCAGTCGTGCCACCGAGAGCTCTATGCTCGGTATGACTACGTAGAGACGTACTCTCCACATTGCGAGCGGTTGCTTGGAAGGACGTGGGGAGACAGGGTTACAAGACATGCAAACATGTCCGTTTGATCCACACCAACGTAAGACACGTGGCGATCACCGCGATTCACTATTTCAGGCAATTTGTTGGGAACTCTCAATAAATACCATAAGGGCACTCGAACTTCAGGTGTGTACACTCAAAATTTTCAAGTTGCTTTCATTCTTTTTCAGAAGCTAATTTAATCGTCGGAAACCTAATCTCGATTGACACTAACCTAATGTTTGACTATTTTACAGCTTAATGAATAAATTATTAAAATTCAAGTGAGAAGTTCAAAGAGTGAATTTCAAACTCCACGTATAACAACTGAGATTTTTTCGAATAGCACACGAGATCGTTTGAAGGATTGCAACACAGAATTAATTGACCGTACACGGAATAGCATCCAGATTATACTAATTAAGTTTTGATGGGTTAAGTCAACAATGTGAAATAAAACCTGAAAAAAGTCTAATTGCATTGATTCTCTTAACTTTTTCCCTGCATCAGGAAAAATTATTGTGCCCTAACTTTTATTCACAGAAACATTTTTATATGGGAACCACGATCAAATGTATGATTTTCGAGGAGTGTTTAGTGGTAGAGAGAGACCAGGGGGCTTGCTATGCGTTGTGCATAGCAAGATGTACTGTGAATTAAAATGATATTGTTTTATCGCTTAAAAAATTATTAAAAAAATTGAACAATATTTAGATAATTTTTAAATATTTTTTTATGTGTCAAAACAATGTGCTGTTGAGACAGCACACGCAATCGAGGACAAGCCTAAAAGTCCTCCATATATCAAACCCTACTGGATGTGTGTCCTTTCCATGTGTTTCACTTATCCGAGGTTTCTCACAATTACATGCACCCCACTTCTATGGTTTCTAAAATTACACTTATCTCCCCTCTATTTTAATAGTCAGCTGCACTTATTCTAAATGAGATTGAGTTCCACGAATATGCAGGCTAGAAAGATGCTATTTGCTGCTATTCTATTTTGAACCTTAATTCGTAATAAAAAGTAGGTTAACAAATTAGTCAATTGATGTGGAATTCAAATATCGTCGTGAGTTTATATAACTTGTAAGATCGATCATATACACAAAAAGTCACTTTATAAATTCAAATTTACCTTTTTATGTATTAATTAGGTTTCACCAAAAGATTATTATTTTTTTTTTTTTTGTTCTCCAAGAGCCGCATAAAAATAGTAAATATTATTATTCCTAAAACTATTATGAAGAGGTCAGTGCAGTTTTCTTTTGTTAACAGTCTTGTGGGGCAAAACGATATCGATAAATACATCACCTAACTTGTCAGCCTTTTTTCGACATTCTTAACATGAGAGGTTACTGTAATTTCAGAAACTACAAAGAGAGGTATTTGTAATTGTCAGAATTCTCAGGAGAGCTAAGTAAATTTTTCCCTATATAAAATGATGTATAACTATTATGTGCCTCGGGTTACTAAGAGGGACGGAGTCAGGAAATTCATATGTTGGGACAAATATGTATTTATTACTATTTTAAATTTTTTTTTAAAATTTAGCTGGGACGAACCTATGTACTTCATAAAAAAATTCTTTTTTCTATATAATAATAGAAGTTTTTCTTTTTTTTCAGGGACGATTGTCCCTACTAATCCCTCCCCGGCTCCATCCCTCGTTCCTAAATCATTTTATTTGTACATGTGGCAAGCTGGCTCAGAATTTTTTGGAATCCTAGGTGAGCTAGTAAAAGAGAGACCCTGTGTATTATATTAAAAAACACTGAGAATAGTTTAGTGTTTTTTACTTTTTTTTAGAGTCAATTCAGACAAAAAGTAAAAGACTCTTGCACAATATTTTTTAATTTTTTCCTTGTCAATCAAAAAACTATTGAAATCTTTAAAGTGATGTAAATAAATTAAAAATACGTGCAAAATTCCTTTTTCTTTCAAAATAATATGTATATGGTATTTATTTAAATGAATAAAATTAATTATAAAATGATTATTACTGAAAATTGTGTGGATTTTTTTTTTTTTACATTTCAATTTAAGCTTCATCTAAAGATTCAACTCAATTGATTTAGTTATTTTACTAAAGTATAGCTTTTATAAAGATGTATTTTTCAACACAGTGCAATATTTATCCACAAAACTAATTTAAAATTGAAATTTAATGAAATAAATGTCTCTCCCAATATTAAAAAAATAAAAAAATTACTTTTACTGAAAGCCCACTTATATAAAAAAGAAATTTTCCAAATATAATCTATTTTTTTACCTATTTGGATATATAGCCCAGCCAAGAACAATACAAAAAGTAAGAAAATAAGTACAATAAAATTTAATTAACCAAATAAACTATTTAAACCTTTACAGTTAAAATTCCATCGGGAAAGGAAAATATGATGTAAAGTATACTAGTGTGTGGTAAAAATAAAATTGCACTGAAGAAGTAAAATTGACTTTGAGGGTCTCAAACCATGGACATGAAATTCAAAAGGCAACATAATTTTCTGCTTAGACAACTTGGTTTCACGATATTAATTACTGTATTTGATATATATTACGAATCTATCTTTGACTCGATGATCGAGTTTTACTGAATTGATAAAACTCTTTCTTCTTTTACTTATGTAGGCTTCCGGGAGAAGGAACATGAACTAAGAATTAAATACTCTTTTAGTAGTTTGAATCTTTCTATGAGTAGAAGGTTTGAATTTTCATAATTAAGATCATTCGTTTACAGATTGTAGGCCTAAATTATATATACACCAATTTGACTAAAATAAAAAAGTTCAGCTACATTATACTGATCTTTGTACTTGTTCTTGTATTTGCACTGTCTTGTTGTATTTATTTGTGTTAAATATAATATAGCCTTTCTATTTATTTAATTTTCACTAAATGAGAAGAAAATCTTGTAAATTCACCCGAATGAAATTGAAAATGAAAAAATCACAAATAATAAAAAATAAATGTGAAAATGAATTATTTAATTACCAGAGGCGAAACTACATAGAGACTAGGAGGGGCAGCCCTTGAAAAAATTTAAGACCTAGATATAAAATTTGAAAATTATAAAAAAAAAAAATTATATTCAGCCCCATTCCTTTCCAAAAATAAAATCTCAATCCTCTTAAACATCGAATTCTATTCCGCCCCGTTAATTACTGTTAATAATTTATGCACCAAGAACCCATAGTAAAAAGGGCTGGGTTAAATTATTAGAGTGTACCCCATGGTTGTTCTAGTCCATAAAGAATACTTTCGTCCTAAGTAATATGATTTTATGTGTTTTGCATAACAAGACTCTCTCGGGTTCATGACTTTTATACTTCTCCCAGAAAGCATATTTATCTTGTAGCCGTTACTCGCAAACCTTTTTAGAGAAGTTTTCAGAAGTAAATCTAACACTAAAAAATCTTGAATATTCACATTTTATAAATAAAGCAGTCAGGCGATCATATATAATTTTTTCAAATATGATTATGATATTTTCTCATATCATGGGTACTATATCTTCTACAAATATTCTTTCTTATTTTTATAACTGAGTTGATCTAATTGTTTTACTTGATTTATGGGTATATTTCGCCTAACGTTATTATTAGATTATTTAAAATGGGCATTGACCGCGTTAAATATAGTGTTTAGTTTTCACTTGAGAGAAAAATAGTGAACATGCCCCTGGACGTTAACCTTGTGACACCCCAGCCAGGCCGTGGTGCCAGCTGTGAGGCCAACGTCCGGGAGATGAAGTCTCAGTGGGACGTCCGGATGGGTGGTCAATGGTCCCACATCGCTTGGTGGATGTAAGTTCGGTAGTATTTATAAGATTATGAACCTTCCTTGTACAAGGCCTTTTAAAGCCGTGATGGCGCCAACACCAAATGGAACTTCACAGTTAAGCGTGCTCATCCTGGAGCAATCCAGGGATGGGTGACCTACTGGGAAGTCCATGGGGTTTGGGCGACAAAAGCGGACAGTATTGTACAAGGCAGGAGCGGGTCGTTACAAACCTATCAACGCATTCTACTGGCAACATATTTATCTTTTCGGGACCTTATTTTTTGCTGAATAAATTAGCCCAAATGGTGGGACTTATTGGTTTAGAAATGAGAATTTAAGTCAATAAAAACCATAACCTAAATAGACTGTATGTGTCACAATTATTATCATAATAAGCTTACATCATAGCAGACGATAATTTTTCGCTAGAAGTCATGTTTTTGTATAGATAATCAATGTTGAGGATACAATGATTATCTAGGATTCCATGTAAGATTAGAATCCCATAAAACTAAAATGTGAACAAAATACACAAACTAACACAACCTAAACCATGGGCTTGTACACATAAGCTGATATCCTCTTACATATGTCTATAATCCCTTACCACCCCTTCTAGGCACCTGATGAACTCTTGGACCGAATACTGAGCGTTGCCAATTTTTGCCCTAGTCCATTCTACTGCCCTGATCTTGATTATCTCCCCCAACTCCTCCTCCGATATTCTGATACCCTTGAAGACTAATTTGTTCCGCGCTCCCCAGATCGACCAGAAAATTGCATATAGGGTTGCCGTCCATAGGGTTCTTCCCAACCTGTTCAAGCGGATTTGTGGCCTCAGCTGGAGAATGTGCTCGACAGAGACCGGAGACACCCATTGTATCTTCCACCACCTGAGGATTGCGCTCCACACTTTCCAGGCGTAATTGCAGTGGATCAGTAAGTGGTTCTTCGTTTCTTTTTCCATGTTACACCAATTGCATATATCTCCATCGACCCCTGCTGCTATGATACCCTTCTGAATTAGGGTAGATCTAACCCCTATTGCATTTTGCACAGCCCTCCATACGAACAGTTCCACCTTCGGTGGGCAAACCCCTTTCCATTTGCCTGCTAACATTTGATTTTGTGAGTGAGAGACTTGTTCCCATCTCCTATAAGACGAAGCCACTGTGAATGGTTTTCCTTGATTCCAAGCCCAGATTAGGGAGTCCTGATCTGTACTATTTGGAACTAGAAATCTAATTCTTTCCATTAACTCAGTCAACGTTTCTTTCTCCCATTCGAACAATTCTCTCCTGAAGCTTAGGTTCCAGTTGCCATTGGTGATCACGTTCGCTATGAATCTTTCTTTCTGAGTAGATATTGAGTATAATCTTGGATACTGTTCTCTCAGACTCCAGTCCCCTAACCATAGGTTTTCCCAAAATAGTGTTTGATGCCCTGATTTCACCTGTATTTTGAAGCCTTGAGAAACTAGATTCGCATATTCCTCATTTGAATTGGGGCATCCTAGGGCACATATATTTTTCCACACTTGAGACACTTGGGCTGTACTGATGTTGCTAGGTACTGATGGTAGCCACTTGCTGTTATCCAACCCGTATTTTCTCTTGATAATTCTGACCCATAAAGCCTCAGGCTCTCCATAGAATCTCCACCACCATTTTAGTAGTAGTGATGCATTATGAATTAACAATCTCTTTATTCCCAAACCTCCATACTCCTTACTTCTAGTGAGAAGCTCCCATTTGAGATAATGTATTTTCCTTTTATCTGTTTGATCACCCCAAAAGAAGTCCCTTTGCATCTTCTCCAACTCCTTAGCCACCGCCGCTGGGATCTTATATATAGACATTAGGTAGAGGGGTAGGTTTGAAAGTGTAGATTTTATCAGCACTAAACGTCCTGCTTGTGAGAGGATCCCTTGTTTCATTGATCAAAATATTTATGAGTGCGTTCAGACAAACATGAATAATTGTTTTCAATTCATATTCATCTAAAACTTTGCGGTACAAAGATGACCCATCACATGAATAAATATGTTTATTAATTTGAATTTTTGCATAAATAATGTTGACAACGAATTTTGCATAAAATAGTTATATAGTCAAACGTGGATACAGAATAATGAAACGATGCAGTTTAATACAAAACGATGTCGTATTGATTTCTACGCATGTTTGGCTGAATTACTAGTAAGGGTGTAAGCAAATTCGAAAAAACTGAACCGATCAAAAAAATTGCGGTTCGGTCAGTTCGGAACATAGTTTGGTCAACTTCGATTTCTCGAGAATTTTTTTTCGGTTTCTCGGTTCGGTTTTGATTTTCCTCTTTTCTTTATTACACCGACCCGACCGAACCGAACCAATATTTATATATCTATACATGTGCAGATACATGTATATGTATTTATTATTTTGGAGTTTTATATTTGATAGATTATGAGTATTGAATATATGACAATTTGTGACAACACTCATTAGCCAAATACACTATAAACAGCAAAACTCAATACGATTTTATTTACTTATTTTGTATTAAATTAAATTACGTCGTTTTGAAACGTAGCGAAAGCGGCTACGTGGGACTGCAAAGCAGACCCCGAATCCGGGTAAGGGAGAGATGTCCAATTCTTTCTTCTTTCCTGTTTCATTTTTCGTGTTTTTAACAAAGTAATTAATCCCGTACCGTACCGGCCGGTACCTTCCGTACCGGACCAAAATCGGTACCGTCGGACGTTCATACCGTTCCGGCGAGAATACCAGCGGTTCCGGCCGGTTCCGGCCAATAACGGCGGTACCGGCCAAATACCGGATCTCGGCCGGTACCGGTTATCTTTTTTTTTTAAATTTTTTTTACTTTTTATGTATTTTTAATTACATTTACATACCTTGTTTTTTTTTTTCATTTTCCTTGTAAATACTTCTAATTAAGGTAGGAAAATTTATAATACAAAAAGAAAAGTTAACATTATTTTTTATGAAAATTAAAAGAAAAAATTAGTATTTTTTAAATTTGAAGTTAACATTTCTTTTTATGAATGTTAACATTCTTTTTTTTAAACTTAACATTGCTTTTTAATTTAAAATAAAAAACAAAAGTTAACCTTTATTTATAATTTCATACATACATGAAAATAAATATTTTTTTTTCACTTTCGATACTTTATGAATGTTAATTTTTCTTTTCAATTTCTCTAGACAATAAAATGAATGTTAATTTTTCTTTTTTCATTTTTCATACCTTAATGTTAAAATGAATATTAATTTTTCTTTCTAATCAAGCATATGCTAACTAATTTTATAAATTTTGTGAATTAAATGATATTGAAATATCATAGGTTTATTATTGTCCTTTGAAAATGTTATATTTTGTGAGTTATTTTGAAGTTGTGGGGTTTACTTTATATGTCAAATGTAATTTTTTGTAAAGAATATTAGTTTAAAAAAATTATATTATTTTTTAGCGATAAATCCGAAACGGTACCCCGGTATCTACCGGTACCGGTACGTACCGTACCAGTAACAAAACCGGTACCCTTACCGGTACAAGATTGATAACTTTGGTTTTTAACCAAATAAATTAACAAAGCAGCTCAAGACTTCTTTTGTCACTCCGAAACCAAAAACTCGTAGAGAGAGAGAGAGAAACTCAATGCCAATGTTCCATGTCTCTTACTTTTCTTGCCACATTTGTTTCAAAATAAAAAATTCACAAGTTCATAACTTTTTCACTTCTCTGTTTCCTTTCTTATTTTCAAGTCCTTACTTTGCATGCTCCAAACACCACAAAACACGCACGCACACACACACATACCATTGACACACTGCAACTAGCCATCTGCTTACATATACATCTTTGCATGTTTTATTTCCTCAACTCATCCGTGATTTCTTTATGTCTAACAAATGGGTATCGGTTTTTCTGTGAATTATAACAAAGCTTCTTAGATTCTGGTTATTTAGAGTTTGTGGGTTTGTGGGTTTTGATTCAAATTGGGTCTTTTTCCGCTGATGGGTCCAGTTAGAGGGTACAAAAAGAGGAGAAAAGTAGATAAAAGGTTTGAACAAAACCCTTCAGCTTCTGGGTCTTCTGAGGAGGGTTCTGTGGATTGGTGGGATGTCTTGTCCAAACGAATTGCTGGTATGTATATATGTATAAACATACTGTTACGGCTTCATCATCTCTTATATATTGATTTGTGATTTGGCATAATCTAATAGATGTGTTGACAACTTGACATTGATTCCTCTCAGACATATTATTTGGAATGATTTGTCTGTTGATTTCATTTATCATCTTTGTGTGGGGTTTTCCTCTACTAGTTTAATTCAATTTTGGACAATCTCGTTGTTTCATGTTTTACTTCTCATTGAAGTTACATGTTAATGAATTGCATCTGCCCTTGGGTTGAGATAACAAGGATCTCTAATCTGCCTCTTTCTGCCACAATTTGTCGCCTTTTCACCCTAACATTTGAGTTTTCTGAATTTATCTCACAAGGGAAAGAAAATATGTGATATTGTCCTTCTAGATTACATGCTCATTGGCCTGTTTCAATGGAGTTAAGTGAAGGTATCAGGGTCCTTCACAATGTTTAGACTGTAGCCTATTTAAACCATGTAGATTGTTTCCTTCCACTGTTCAGAGATAGGAAACCTGGTGCAGGGATGTCTCTTTACAGATTCTATGAATTGATCTTGAAATTAACAGGACATCTGCAGCATAGTTGACCAGTTGAATTGCCTTCAAGACTTTAAGCTATTAGGGGAAATTTTTGTACTCCATCAGAATTTTGTTTTAAAATTTGTCAAATTTCAAGTCTTCTAAAGTGCTGGTAGATATGACTTTGAAAAGTTCTTGAATAGAAATTGCTTCACTAGCTGTAGTTAGTAAGCGATGGAAAAGCAAAAGCAAGAGCATATTGGAGGAAGTCAAATTTTCTGCACTCTCCATGGTCACAGATTGTTCACTGGTTCTGTTGACTGTTGCTTAAAAATTTGTATAGATTTGTCTTTTAAACTAGGAACATTTGCTCAATTAAGATTTAGGTCGTCTATTTGAGCTATTTGCGTGTTGTCCTTATGGTGTTTTTCAGTTTTTTGCTGATGCTAGTGGCGCCAAAGAAGTTTGTTTGTAAAGACAGTGTACAATCTCAATTAAGGATATGTATGCGAGACTTAGAGTAATTCAATAAATGTTCCGCTCTAACCACTATGCTTTTGTTGCCTTAAATGTTCTCACACTACAACAGTTTTCTGATGCTCGCACATAGGACACAAATTGGGTTCATCAACTGAAGCTGAAGTGCACAATGCATAAGTTGCCACATAAGCTATTATGGTCGTAGAATTTTCGTTTACATGACCTACTCAGGAAAGTTAACACTGAACACAGATTTCTTCAAAATGTACAAAGCCTATTGTAAGATACCAAGTTAGAATACAGCATGTTGATGGGAGAAGTTCGCTGTTGTTTACCTGTATGCTTTAGTTAGTACCAGGAGTGCAAAGACCTGCCAATTCAAAAAGATATATGTCCATTTGTTGATTTCAGGAGATTGTTAAGTTGAGATAACAATCATTGCAAGGATATGAGCAATGTTGGCTACTGCATTATACCTTTGTCATTGGGTGATTGATTAATGGACAAGACATGCGTTAATCAGTCTGAAATTCACGTGATAGATGAATTGGTGTGAAACGGAAAGGTACATACTAGTGAGTTTATGAGAACATTGTGTAGGCCAACTTAAGGTTAAAATCTAACCTCTGTATTAACGTGAATGCTCAAGTAGTGCAGCAACTACATGACTGAAAGTCCAGACAATTTCATTCTCTAAAGAGGACAAGTGAAATTCAAGATTGGGAAAATTTCAGAGCATTCGATGAACAAACTTGTGGTGTGATTTGATGGCAGTCGGTGGTGTTTTAAAGGAGTGAACCATTTAGTGAACTGTACAAGGAAGTTCAAGGGACAAACTACCAACTAGATGTGCTGCTTGCTGTGGAGTTGTTGGGAGCTTGGCGTGCCTACAAGTCTAGAACTATTTACCGTTCTTTTTTCAAATTTAACCTGGGCTTGGTGACTCCAAAAACCGGTTAACTTGTTTGGACTTGGGAATTGGTTTTTGTTGGTCATACTTTTGAGATACTCCAGGATCTAGAACACTGCAAAATACACTGAATAGATAAGATATGACTAGGTCTTAGCTTTTGATATCATTGACCGGGCATAGTTCTTGTATTTTCCCAAGTTCTAGCTGATCGAACATGGCCCGGTCCATCAATGGTCGTCCCCTGCTCTTTTTATTACAATGATGAAACACATCTGGGCTTATGTTATGTTTCACACAAAAATTATAGTCCTAGGATACATGGACAAGACCATCAAGGAGCCTCCTCAAAATCCAGAAGCAAGATGGCCTTTATAGTGTAGAAATATTCTGAGAAGCAATATAAACCGGAATTCCTGGCAGAAGCTGGCTAGAGTAAGTGTCCAATAGGAGGTTGTGTTCAATCAGATCAAATTTCCTTAGGTGTGGTCCAATTTTACCTCTAACTTCCTTTGGTTAAAGTCTCTTCCCTCCCTGTCTATCCATCTGGTATTTCTTTCTTGTTTCATATCTTCTTTTTGTCTTTGCAAGTTAGCACTTTGCCATTGGTTTCCCTTGTTGTGGTTCATGAGTGGTGGTTAGGCTCTGTCTGTTTTTTTAACCTGGAAGCCAAAAACAAAAGAATCACTTTTCATGTATGATGGCAACTTCTTGCAATATTTACAATCACAGAAACACCTCTTGAAGTATTTGGTCCTATGAAAACAGACAACGGAATGGTTTTTGTGTTACTGTTCTAGTTTTTTGGGTATAGTTTATTGCATAGAATACAATCACCTGTGAAAACACCTTCTCTGTTGATAAAGGGCTTACTTTCTATTTTTAACCCCCCACCTATATGAAGTGAAGAAGATAAGATGCTGAATTCAATAAATTTGTGTTTGTATCTGTTATGGACGAGCCAGGGTTCCAGCATCCCATGGCAAACAACTCTAACCATAGTATAGTTTCCTATCATAAACATTTAACTAGAAAGGCATCATCGATACTTGTCTTCGAAGTGTATGATAGAAAGCCTCAAATGTTTTGAAAGCGTATGATAGAAGCACAAATAGCTAAGCAGAGAATATGGTCAAGCTTTTGTCTTTCAAGTGTATGATAGAAAACCGCAAATGTTTTGAAAGCGTATGATAGAAGCACAAATTCAGCTAAGCAGATACTATTGGTCTTAAGTATAACCAATGTTCTAAGTTGGAATTAGTATAAACTTAGCTTGCTTAATGACGGTGAGAGACAAAGTTCGTGTCTCAGCATGGATTTGTGTGAAATAGGTATATTTGTGAGGTTAGTCCTTCCCCATGTGAAGTATTGTTTGAACTTCCCATTGGCCTTCCCTTCGTTCACTGTCTCCTTTACCATGTTTTAATGCCTCCATTAACCTAAGCTTCCGGATACCTCTTTTTTGCTTGTATGTGTGCATTTTTACGTGCTACACTTCCTTTTATCATTTGGCTCCACTGCTCTCCTATATATATTTTGTAGATCATGCTTCACTTCATAAGTTTGTGTTGTTAGATTCAATGAATTCGCTTCCGCCTGATTACTGTTGTCATGGGAGTACCAGAAAAATACTCCATACCATGTTTGCCGCTTTTTCTTCCTCTGAAATCTAAATTGTTAAGTACAGTGTATTTCTTGTTTCCTCCTATATGTAGGTCTTTTATCTCCCTCGAAGGGTTTGGATAAATTCGAGTCCGTTTTCAAGATATCGAGAAAAACCTTCAACTATATATGCTCACTTGTGAAGGAACACATGATGGCAAAGTCAGCAAACTTCATTTTCACCAATGGAAAGCCCATTTGTTTAAATGATCAGGTAGCTATAGCTTTAAGAAGGCTAAGCTCTGGTGATTCACTCATAGCAGTTGCCGACTCCTTTGGGACCAATCACTCGACCGTCTCTCAAGTTACCTGGCGTTTTGTTGAGGCAATGGAAGAAAGAGGAATCCACCACCTTCAATGGCCTTCAACAGAAAAAGAAATGACAGACATAAAATCCAAGTTTGAGAGACTCAGAGGGTTTCCAAATTGTTGTGGTGCTATTGATACCACCCACATCACCATGCTGCTTTCTTCTTCTGAAATGGATTGCGATGTGTGGCTGGATCATGAGAAGAACCACAGTATGATATTGCAGGCTATTGTGGACGCCGACATGAGGTTCAAGGACATTGTTACAGGATGGCCAGGAAAAATGAATGACTTATCTGTCCTTCAGAGTTCCAGTTTCTTCAAGCTAAGCGAGAAAGGAGAGAGACTAAACGGTAAAAAGATGAAGCTCTCAGACAAAAAAGAGTTAAGGGAATACATAGTGGGTGATTCCGGTTTTCCTCTACTGCCATGGCTTATCACACCTTACCAGGGAAAAGAGCTTTCGGAATCCCAGGCTGAATTCAATAAGCGGCTTTTTGCGACTCGTGTTGTAGCACAGAGAGCCTTGGCAAGGTTGAAGGGTATGTGGAGGATAATCCACGGAGTAATGTGGAGACCGGACAAGCATAGGTTGCCTAGGATTATCCTTGTATGCTGCATTCTTCATAACATTGTCATAGACATGGAAGACGAGGTGTTTGATGAGTTGCCCTTGTCTCACCACCACAACACCGGTTACAAACAAGAGATTTGCGAATTTGCCGACAAGACTGCCTTGCTTATGAGGGATAAGTTGTCTCTCTACTTATCTGGAAGATTGGCACCTTGATTGCCATTTTGCATCAAATGGTGGAATGAAGTTGCTAAATGGTTCGTTTAACGAATAGTTATAAGAGCTCGAGACAGGAGATGATCATTGGAGAAGAACAGGAAGACTTTAAGGTAAATCATATACATTTGTATTCAGAATTTGGTTCTGGGTCGCAAATAAAGTTGGATAAGATGGTCCATGGCTAGATGCAACCTCCAGGTTAATAAAGCAGTGGCTGAGAGAACCAGACGAGATGGCAATTGTATTTGAGATGACTTAATGAATTGCTTTATAGATTTGTATGGGTAGTTTGTATAACTGCTAGAGAGATTTGGACTTATATCTTTTGTATTCAGAATTTTGAGTTTATGTTCTTGTTGGCGATGCATATGATTTATAGAGGACACAAGCTTCTATCATCCTTCGTTCCCTGTAGTATCACATAGTATCTTCAAGTTCTTCTCCTATCAATTAACTTAGCGACAAATTTTGCGAGTAACACATCAATAATCACTCTTATGGAATTTTTAAGTTGTCATTGTTGCAGAGCACTTGCCCCTATGTTTTAAAACATCAGTATGATTGTAAGATATTATAACTCATAAGGCAATGATAGGGAGTATTATTAACAATCATCTTATTCGTTGGTCTTTTCGATCGAATCCTGCTCGCATTAGACAATGGACGAGACCCACATAGTGTGTTCCAACTACTACTTTGACTAGGAATAATGTGTAAGCAATTTTATATGGTATTACAGTAGTATCCAATAGTTAGTCCTTCCTAAGGCTACTTTGAGTTTTAGTTTAAACTTAACTAATCAAAAATTATGTATGATTGTGCAAAAATTATTGTGCACTAATGAAGAGGGTAAAAATGTAATCAAGAAAATAAATTAATCTCTTTTAGCAAAAGATTTAGTTCGGCAAATGAAGGTAAATACATTGGGACACACATGCCGATCACATGAGGGTATGGTTAACCTGAGGAGGGTTATTCGTACATTATTCGAGCCGAGAAGGTCGAATATTCAATCAGCCGCCCAACATCTTGTTGACCTGAGAAAGATGGCTCGAAATACCATCGACCTGAGAAAGACGATAAGTGATTGTTATTTCGAGATAAGACAGAATCCCGAATAAGTTAACCTGAGAAGGGTTATTCGTACATTATTCGAGCCGAGAAGGTCGAATCAAAGTAATTAATCCCGTACCGTACCGGCCGGTACCTTCCGTACCGGACCAAAACCGGTACGGCCGGACGTCCATTCCGTTCCGGCCAGAATACCGGCGGTTCCGGCCGGTACCGGCGGTACCGGCCAAATACCGGATCTCGGCCGGTACCGGTTTTATTTTTTTTTTACTTTTTATGTATTTTTAATTACATTTACATACCTTTTTTTTTTTTTTCATTTTCCTTGTAAATACTTCTAATTAAGGTAGGAAAATTTATAATACAAAAAGAAAAGTTAACATTATTTTTTATGAAAATTAAAAGAAAAAATTAGCATTTTTTAAATTTGAAGCTAACATTCCTTTTTATGAATGTTAACATTCTTTTTTTTAAACTTAACATTGCTTTTTAATTTAAAATAAAAAATAAATATTAACCTTTATTCATAATTTCATACATACATGAAAATAAATATTTTTTTTTCACCTTAATGTTAAAATGAATATTAATTTTTCTTTCTAATCAAGCATATGCTAACTAATTTTATAAATTTTGTGAATTAAATGATATTGAAATATCATAGGTTTATTATTGTCCTTTGAAAATGTTATGTTTTGTGAGTTATTTTTAAGTTGTGGGGTTTACTTTATATGTCAAATGTAATTTTTTGTAAAGAATATTAGTTTAAAAAAATTATATTATTTTTTAGCGATAAATCCGAAACGGTACCCCGGTACCTACCGGTACCGGTACGTACCGTACCAGTAACAAAATCGGTACCCTTACCGGTACGAGATTGATAACTTTGGGTCGAATATTCAATCAGCCGACCTGAGAAAAGTGGCCCAACATCTTGTCGACCTGAGAAAGACGGCTCAAAATACCATCGACCGGAGAAAGACGATAAGTGATTGTTATTTCGAGATAAGACAGAATCCCGAATAAGTTGGGATACAGTTCTAATAGATATGGATGAGAAATCCACGGCCAGTTTTGTAACGACCCGCTTCCACCTTATATAATATTGTCCGCTTTTGTCGCTCAAACCCCATGGACTTTCCAGTAGGTCACCCATCCCTGGATTGCTTCAGGGTGAGCACCCTTAACTGTGTAGTTTCATTTGGTGTTGGCGCTATTACGGCTTTAAAAAGTCTTGTACAAAAAAAGGTTCATAATCTTATAAATATCATCGAACTTACATCCACCAAGCGATATGGGACCCTTGACCACCCATCTAGACGTCCTACTGAGAATCCATCTCCCGAATGTCGGTCTCACAGATAGCACCACAGTCTGGCTGGGGTGTCACAAGTTTAATTAATACGAGAAATATTGATTGAATGAAACTCTAATGGTAGAAGATAAATGCTTTGTAAAAAGTTATCTCATTAATAGCCAATTAGAAACACTTCACTCCAGTCAAAATCCTAAGAGAATTGGGATTAATAGAAAGTCTATAAAGCTCCACATCAACCAAAAAAAAAAGAGTATATTCTATCTTGTGCATTAATTCACTTGCTAATAGAGAATATTAGCTTGGGTTTTACATTTCATCCTGTGAGTTTTGTCTGACTTAATTATCGGAGTGTTTTCCTGCTACAGCAGCAGAGGGCTCTTTGACGATTTACTGTTTTGCAGATCACAGGTCTACTAAATTGAGAGCATTATTTATGCTGAATAGTGAGGTATTAGTTTTCCATCTTAATTGAGAAAATTTACTCACCTACAACTAACTTTATTCACAACAACATTTTTATATAGGACCCACGATCAAATGTATGATTTTTGAGGAGTGTTTAGTGGTAGAGATGGACCGGGGGCCTGCTATGTATCGTGTATAGCAGAATATACTATGAGCTACAACGATATCATTTTGGCGCGTAAAAAACTATTTAAAAAATTGAGCAATATTTAGACAATTTTTAAATTTTTTTTACGTGTCAAAACAAGATCGCACAACACACGCAATTGAGGACAAAGCCTAAAAGTCCTCTATATATATCAAACCCTACTGGACGTGTGTCCTTTCCATGTGTTTCCCTTGTCCGAGGTTTCTCACAATTACAAACACCTCCACTTATGTGGTTTCTAAAATTACACTTATTTCCCCTCTATTTTAATTGTCAGCTGCACTTATTTCTTCTGTCCTTTAGGCAGCAGTTAGGTAAGTGACAGACTTGATAATGTCGGCACAAAAAATGTATTAAAGTGACGATTTTACTCTCATTCAAATATAAAAAAAAATATAAGTTTTGACAGTTCAAATTCAGCCTCTAGTGAGTAGTGAGAAGTTTTAAACCTTACACCCAACACTTGGGTGTGCATAATAGTAATCCGTAAATTCATAATATTTATGTAAAAAAAATCATAACATTTGAACCTTAATTCGTAATAAAAAAAATAGGTTAACAAATTAGTCAATTGATATGGGATTCAAATATGGTCGTGAGTTTATATAACTTGTAAGATCAATCATATACACAGAAAGTCACTGTATAAATTTAAATTTACCTTTTTATGTATGGATTAGGTTTCACCAAAAGATTATTTCATTTTGTTGTACTCCAAGAGCCGCCTAAAAACAGTGGATATTATTATTCCTAACAACTATTTTGAGGAGGTCGGTGCAGTTTTCTTTTGTTAAGTGGGGCAAAACAATATCGATAAATACAACGTAATTTCAAAAACTACAAAGAGAGGTTACTGTAATTTCAAAAAACTATGAAGAGGGATATTTGTAATTGTTAGAATTCTCGGGAGAGCTAAGTAAATTTTTCCCTATATCTATTATGTGCATCCGGTTCCTAAACCATTTTATTTGTACATGTGGCAAGCCGGCTCAGAATTTTTTGGAATCCTAGGTGAGCTAGTAAAAGAGAGACCCTGTGTATTATATTAAAAAAAGAGTTAATTACACTTTACCTCTTCCAACTATGATCTTTTTTCACATTATCCTTTTTATCTTTTTTTTCTACAACTTACCCCCTTCAACTATAAAAAGGTAATATCATACCTTGCCGTTAGTTTTTTCGTCAAATATTTAATGATAAAAGTTATGTGCTGTGTACATCTGCTCTTAAACATACTTATTATGACTTGAATATCATTCATATACACATACACATGCGCATACGCATACGCACAACATAATAAATAATTTATAATATATAGATTAAGTTAGTTAATATTAATTTTTATTTTATTTAATTTGCGTTGTAAATAAATTTTAGGTACGACACATCATAATATATAGTTTAACACTTAGTAATATGTTAACATTATTTTAGAACAAGATATGAATAAAAAATGAAACGTCACTATATGTCCGCTTAGTTATGTATCTTTAAAAAAAGTTACAATAAACATTCTTATTTTAGTGTCTACAAAATATATATAATTTAATTACTTTGCATTCATAATATTTTGTATAAAATTTTATAAAATTTAAAGAAAATAGATAATATTTGTGGCAAGATTTATAAATTTTAAAACTTGAAGAAAATTACAAAATTAAGAAGAAGACATAATGACATGCAAAGATTTTTTTTACCGAAAAATAAAATATATCGAGAAGCTTAAAAATAGGTACATCAAAAATAAATAGATCAAAGTTTGGTTAATACTATGAATCTAAAACGTAAACAATGCAAATTAAATTAAATTAATATTGACTAATTTAATCTATAAATTATATATTATGTATAATGTATAATGTTGTGGTGTGTAGGGTATTTCAATTATGATAAGTATTTTTAAAAGCACATCTACACAACACATAACCTTTACAGTTAAATATTGAACGAAAAAATTAAAGATATGACATTATGTCATTTTTTTTTATAGTTGAATGGGGTAAATTGTAGCAAAAAAGGAACAATGTGAAAAAGAGTCATAGTTGGAGGGGGTAAAATGTAATTAACCCAATAAAAACTAAGAATAGTTGAGTGTTTTTTTACTTTTTATTTAGAATCGTGCTATTATTCACACAAAAAGTAAAAGACGCTAACACAAATTTTTTTGATTTTTTCTTTATCAATCAAAAGGACCATTGAAATATTTAAAGTAATGTAATAAATAAAAAATGTGTGTAAAATTGCTTTTTTCTTTAAAAAATAAACAAATAACATGAGATTGAGGTAGTATATGAACTTTCTTTCAATGAATAAAATTAACTATAAAATAATTATTACTGACAATTGTGTGAATTTTTGTTTTTTTTCCATTTCAACTTAAGCTTTGTCTAAAGATTCAACTCAATTGATTTAGTTATTTTACTAAAGTAATTGAGCTTTTATAACGATGTATTTTTCAACACAGTGCAATATTTATCCACAAAACTAATTTAAACTTGAAATTTAATGAAATAAATGTCTCTCTCAATATTAAAAAACAACAAATTCTTTTTAGCAAAAAGCCCAACGTTAAGAAAATTCAAATATAATCTATTTTTTTAACCTATTTGGATAGCCCGGCCAAGAACAACACAAAAAGTAAGAAAATAAGTACAATAAAATTTAATTAACCAAATAAAGCATTTAAACCTTCACAATTAAAATTCCTAATTGGGGGTCTTCATTTTTTGAGGGGCCTAGACGGGCCGTTTGATAGGTATAACCTCAAAGTCTGCCCTAATAACGAATCTATTTTTATAATTAAAATTATTCATTTACAGATTATGGGTCTAAATTATATACACACTAATTAAAATAAAAAGTTCAGCTCCATTCTACTGATCTTTGTACTTGTACTTGTACTCGTTCTTGTATTGAACTGTCTTATTGTCTTTATTTGTGTTAAGCATAATACAGCCTTTCTATTTGCTTAATTTTCAATAAATGAGAGGAAATTCTTGTAAATTTACCTGAATGAAATTGAAGGTGAAAAATCGCAGATTATAAAAAATGAATTTCTTAATTACTAGGGGCGGAACTACATAAAAACCAGGGGGCTCGGGCCTCCCAAAAAAATTCAAAAAAATTTAAGACCTAGTTATAAATTTTAAAAATTATAAAAAAAATTATATGCAGCCTCTCCAAATTACATCCGGCACCCTTCCTTTTCAAAAAAAAAATCTCACCCCCCCCCCCCCTAAACGTCGAATTCTAATTCCACCCCTATTAATTATATTGTTAAGTTTTATACAATTGTTAATAATTTATGCACCAAGAGCCTATAAGGAAAAAGGGTTAAATTATTAGAGTGTACCCCACGGTTGGTCTAGTCCACAAAGAATACTTTCGTCCTAAGTAATATGATTTTATGCGTTTTGCATGACAGGATTCTCGGATTCATAACTTATGATACTTCTCTCAAAGAGCATATTATCTCGTAGCCATTACTTGCAAACCTTTTTAGAAAAGTCTTCAGTTATTACACGTCACAGTTATTATATATCATAAAATCCTAATGCTTACGTCATAGTAGACGACAATATTTAAATTATTTCATCGATCAAAATGTTTACTAGTACAACCTTAAAAAATATTTATATATAGTATAGGTTTTAGCTTGTGTAGTTTCTCATTGTTAAGGGGTAAGAGCTTCAATTTAGCCATTCAACATCTACACGAAACTTGTTACCGTATGGTACCAAGTACATATAATATCATACCATTCTCAATATTGCCCTAATTTTTTTTATATTTACGAAAAAAGAATTTGGCTCTCTCTCTATGGTTTATATATATATATATATATATATATATATATATATATATATATATATATATATATATATATATATATATATATTGAGCTTCTATTGAGGGACCCCTCATTTTTTTAAAATGAGGACTTCTCATTTCTTGATCAAATATTGATCATATACAGCATTTATGAAAAACTGCTTCGATCAAGTCTTTCTCGATATTTTTTTTGAGCTGATTTCTTGCGGGTACCCTTAAAAACATGTTTTAAACACATTGAACGGTTCCGATGATCTATCAGCATTTATGAAAAACTTCTTCGATCAAGCCCTTCTCGATATTTTTTTGAGCTGATTTCTTGAGGGTACCCTTGAAAACATGTTTTAAACACATTGAACGGTTCCGATTGTCAATATTTGATCAGAAAATGGGAGATGCTCATTTTAACAAAATGAGAGATCCCTTAATAGAAGGAGACTATACACACACACACACACACACACACACACACATATATATATATATATATATATATATTGATAGTTGTAATAAATTCGATACGGTACCTGGACCGATACCGATACGTACTGTATCAATACACAAATCGGTACTTAAGCCGATCCGGTATTCAGAACCTTAGACTTTAGACCTTCAATTTATTTTTTTCATACCCGAATTCTTTTCATCCACTCAAACTTAAGACTCGGCCATTCATTTGGATTTATTTGTGCCAAAATTAATTCGGACAAACATAAATAATTGTTTTCAGAACATATTCATCAAAAACTTTGCGGTACAAAGATGACCGAGCACATGAATAAATATGCTTATTAATTTGAATTTTTGCATAAATAATGTTGACAACGAATTTTGCATAAAATAGTTGTATAGTCAAACGTGGATACAGAATAATGAACAATGAAAAAATACCTAAACTGCATCTCTCCCGTTAATCGTTATAGCTACGGGTAAGGGGGGATCCGGAGGCTTGTTGCGCAGCCTCGGACAATAGTCCCGCTACGTGTCAAAATGATGTAGTTTAATACAAAATAATATCGTATTGATTTTTGTTGTTTAGAGTGTGTTTCGCTGAATTATTAGTAGGGGTGTAAGCAACTCCGAAAAAACTAAATCAATCGAAAAAAAATCCACGGTTTGGTTAGTCCAAAACATAGTTCAGTCGGTTTCAGTTTTTCAGGTATTTTTTTTGTTTTTCGGTTCTGTTTTGATTTTCCTCTTTTCTTCAAACACCGACCAAACCAAACCGATATTTATATATCTATATACGTGTAGATACAGGTATATGTGTTTATTATTTTGGAGTTTTATATTCGGACAGATTATGAATATTGAATAAATAACAATTTATGATTACACCCATTAACTTAATACACCCTAAACAGCAGAAGTCGTTGTTTGGTATTAAACTACATCGTTTTGATGCATAACTAGAGCTGCTATGCGGGGCTGTCCCGAATGCGGGTAAGGGACAGATGTCCAATTCTTTCTACTTCTAAATTTCTTTTCTTTCCTGCTTTTTAACCAAACAAATTAACCAAGCAGCTCAAGCTAACTTCTTTTGTCACTCCGAAATCCAAAAACTCGTAGAGAGAGAAAGAGAAACTCATTGCCAATGTTCCATGTCTTTTACTTTTCTTACCACATTTGTTTCAAAATAAAAATTTCACAAGTTCTTAACTTTTTCACATCTCTGTTTCCTTTCTCATTTCAAGTCCTTACTTTGCATGCTCCAAACACCACAAAACACGCACACATACCATTGACACACTGCAACTAGCCATCTGCTTACATATACATCTTTGCATGTTTTATTTCCTCAACTCGTCCGTGATTTCTTTATGTCTAACAAATGGGTATCGTTTTTTCTGTGAATTATAACGAAGCTTCTTAGATTCTTGTTATTTGAAGTCTGTGAGTTTGAAGGTTTTGATTCAATTGTTTTTTCCGTTGATGGGTCCAGTTAGAGGGTACAAAAAGAGGAGAAAAGTAGATAAAAGGTTTGAACAAAACCCTTCAGTTTCTGGGTCTTCCGAGGAGGGTTCTGTGGATTGGTGGGATGTCTTGTCCAAACGAATTGCTGGTATGTAAATATATATGAACATACTGTTATGGCTTCAAAATCTCTTATATATTGATTTGTGATTGGCATAATCTAATAGATGTGTTGACAACTTGACATTGATTGCTCTCAGACATATTATTTGGGATGATTTGTTTGTTGATGTCATTTATCATCTTTGTGTGGGGTTTTCCTCTACTAGTTTAATTCAATTTTGGACAATCTCATTGTTTCATGCTTTACCTCTCATTGAAGTTACATGTTAATGAATTGCATCTGTCCTTGGGTTGAGATAACAAGGATCTCTAATCTGCCTCTTTCTGCCACAATTTGTCGCCTTTTCGCCCTAACATTTGAGTTTTCTGAATTTATCTCACGAGGGAAAGAAAAGATGTGATATTGTCCTTCTAGATTACATGCTCATTGGCCTGTTTCAATGGAGTTAAGTGAAGGTATCAGGGTCCTTCACAATGTTTAGACTTTAACCTATTTAAACCATGAAGAGTGTTTCCTTCCACTGTTTGGAGATAGGAAACCCAGTGCAGGGATGTCTCTTTATAGATTCTATGAATTGATCTTGAAATTAACAGGACATCTGAGGTATAGTTGACCAGTTGACTTGCCTTTAAGACTAAGCTATTAGGGGAAATTTTTGTACTCCATCCGAATTTTGTTTTAAAATTTGTCAAATTTCAAGTCTTCTAAAGTGCCTGTAGATATGACTTTGAAAAGTTCTTGAATAGAAATTGCTTCACTAGCTGTAGTATATTGGAGGAAGTCAAATTTTCTGCACTCTCCATGGTCACAGATGTTCACTGGTTCTGTTGAATGTTGCTTAAAAATTTGTACGAACTGCTAGATTTGTTTTATTTTAAACTAGGAACATTTGCTCAATTAATAAGATTTAGGTCGTCCATTTGAGCTATTTGTGCATTGTCCTTCTTTTCAGTTTTTTGCTGATGCTAGTGGTGCCAAAGAAGTTTGTTTATAAAGACAGTGTACAATCTCAATTAAGGATACGTATACGAGACTTATAGTAATTCAATAAATTTTTCTGCTCTAACCACTATGCTTCTGTTGTCTTAAACATTGTCACACTACAACTGCTTTCTGTTGCTCGCACATAGGACGCAAATCAGGTTCATCCACTGAAGCTGAAGTGGGCAATGCATTGAAAGTTGCCACATAAGCTATTATGGTCGTAGAATTTACGTTTACACGACCTACTCGGGAAAGTTAATACTGAACGCAGATTTCTTCAAAATGTACAAGGCCTATCGTAAAATACCAAGTTAGAAAAACCGCATGTTGAGGGGAGAAGTTCATTGATGTTTACCCGTATGCTTTAGCTAGTACCAGGAGTGCAAAGACCTGCCAACTCAAAAAGATATATGTCCATTTGTTGATTTCAGGAGATTGTTAAGTTGAAATGGCAATCATTGCAAGGATATGGGCAATGTTGGCTACTGCATTATACCTTTATCATTAGGTGACTGTGATTATAATGCGTGGACAAAAATTGGGGCAAACTTTGTAGAATTCACATTAAAGCCATGCAAAACGGCGGAGCTTTGCGGAACCTGGACTGGTATAAAGCTGAATTCTAGATAGCTGATGATTTGGTTAAAATACAACATCATTTTCCTTGTAAATACACTGCTTTAGGCTTCTCTACCTTAAGTTATTGACATTGCATATTTGGGGATCATGGAGGGATTCAAGGAAAGAGACGTAAAGATGAACACGTTCGATCTCTCAACCGTGCGCTTCAGGGACTCTATATCATCAAGGAGAATGGATGGTTTAGTTATGAAAAAGACAGCTAGTTAAAGAGTCCCTGAAGCTCATGTCTTATGTGGTTCTTCCTAATTTAATCAACAAGACATGCATTAATCAGTCAGAAATTCATGTCAGAGATGAATTGGTGTGAAACGGGAAAGTCATACTAATGAGTTTATGAGAACGTTGTGTAGGCCAACTTAAGGTTAAAATCTAACCTCTGTAGTAACGTGAATGCTCAAGTAGTGCATCAACTACATGATTGAAAGTCCGGACAATTTCAAAGAGGACAAGTGGAATTCAAGATTGGGGAATTTCGGGGCATTTGATGATCAAACTTGTGGTGTGATTTGATGGCAGTCGATGGTGTTTTGGAGTGAACCATTTAGTGAACTGTACAAGGAAGTTCAAGGGACAAATTACCAACTATATGTGCTGCAATGATATTCATCTAGAAATATTTACCATTTTTTTTCCAAATCTAACCTGGGATCAGTGACTTCAAAAACCAGTTAACTTATTTGAACTTGGGAATTGGTTTTTGTTGGTCATACTTTTGAGATACTCCAGGATCTAGAACACTGCAAAATAGACTGAATAGATAAGATATGACTAGGTCTTAGCTTTTGATAACTTTGACCGGGTATAGTTCATATATTTTCCCAAGTTCTAGCTGATCGAACATGGCCCAGTTTCTCATTGATGGACTTACTGGAAAGTCCCCTGCTCTTTTTTGTTACAATGATGAAACACATCTGGGCTTGCCAGTATTCTATGTTATATTCACACAAAGATTATAGTCATAGGATACATGGACAAGACCATCAAGGAGCCTCCTCAAAATACAGAACCAAGATGGCCTTATAGTGTAGATATATTCTGAGATGCAATATAAATTGGAGTTCTCTCCCTCCCTGTCCATCTGGTGTTTCTTTTTTGTTTCATATCTCCTTTTCGTCTTTGCAAGTTTGAGCTTATGCAGTTGGTTTCCCTCGTTGTGGTTCATGAGTGGTGGTTAGGTTCTGTCTTATTTTTTTTAGCCTGAAAGCCAGAAACAAAAGAATCACTTTTCATGTATGATGGCAACTCCTTGCAATATTTACAATCACGGAAACACCTCTTGAAGCATTAATTTCGTCCTATGCAAACAGACAACGGGATGACTTTTGTGTTACTGTTATAGTTGTTGCATATAATACAATCACCTGTAAAAACACCTTCTCTGTTGATAAAGGGCTTACTTTCTATTTTTAACCCCCCACCTATGTGAAATGAAGAAGATAAGATACTGACTTCAATAAATTTGTGTTTGTATGTGTTGGGCCACCAGCCAGGGTTCCAGCATCCCATGGCAAACAACTCTAACCATAGTATAGTTTCCTATCATAATCATGTAACGAGAAAGGCATCATCCATACTTGTCTTTGAAGCGTATGATAGAAAGCTGCAAATGTTTTGAAAGCGTATGATAGAAGCACAAATTCAGCTAAGCAGATACTATTGGTCTTAAGTATAACCAATGTTCTAATTTGTAATTTGTATAGACTGGCTTGCCTAATGACGGTGAGAGACCAAGTTCGTGTCTCAACATGGATTGAGATTGTGCATGTAAGTGTGCTCTACAGTCTGTGAAATAGGTATATTTGTGGGGTTGGTCCTTCCCAACATGAAGTATTGTTGAACTTTCCATTGCCCTTCCCTTCGTTCACCGTCTCCTTGACCATGTTTTAATGCCTCCGTTAACCTAAGCTTCTGGAATACCTCCTGTTTGTTCATACATTTGCCTTTTTACGTGCTACACTTCCTTTTATCATTTGACTCCACTTCTCTCCTATATATATTTTGGAGATCATGCTTCACTTCATAAGTTTGTGTTGTTAGATTCAACGAATTTGCTTGTGCCTGATTACTGTTATTGTGGGAGTACCAAAAAAATACTCAGTATCATGTTTGCCGCTTTTTCTTCCTCCGAAATCTGAATCATTAAGTACAGTGTATTTCTTGTTTCCTGCTATATGTAGGTCTTTTATCTCCCTCAAAGGGTTTGGATAAATTCGAGTCCGTTTTCAAGATATCGAGGAAAACTTTCAACTATATATGCTCACTCGTGAAGGAACACATGATGGCGAAGTCAGCAAACTTCGTATTCAGCAATGGAAATCCCATGTGTTTAAATGACCAGGTAGCTATAGCTTTAAGAAGGCTAAGCTCTGGTGATTCACTCATAGCAGTTGCTGACTCTTTTGGGACCAATCACTCGACCGTCTCTCAAGTTACGTGGCGTTTTGTTGAGGCAATGGAAGAAAGAGGAATCCACCACCTTCAATGGCCTTCAACAGAAAGAGAAATGACAGACATAAAATCCAAGTTTGAGAGACTCAGAGGGTTTCCAAATTGTTGTGGTGCTATTGATACCACCCACATCACCATGTTGCTTTCTTCATCTGAAATGGATTGCGATGTGTGGCTGGATCATGAGAAGAACCACAGTATGATATTGCAGGCTATTGTGGACCCAGACATGAGGTTCAAGAACATTGTTACAGGCTGGCCAGGAAAAATGAATGACTTTTCTGTCCTTCAGAGTTCCAGTTTCTTCAAGCTAAGCGAGAAAGGAGAGAGACTAAACGGTAAAAAGATGAAGCTCTTGGACAAAAAAGAGTTAAGGGAATACATAGTGGGTGATTCTAGTTTTCCACTACTGCCGTGGCTTATCAACCCTTACCATGGAAAAGGGCTTTCGGAATCCCAGGCTGAATTCAATAAGCGGCTTTTTGCAACTCGTGTTGTAGCACAGAGGGCCTTGGCGAGGTTGAAGGATATGTGGAGGATAATCCACGGAGTAATGTGGAGACCAGACAAGCATAGGTTGCCTAGGATTATTCTTGTGTGTTGCATTCTTCATAACATTGTCATAGACATGGAAGATGAGGTTTTTGATGAGTTGCCCTTGTCTCACCACCACGACACCGGTTACAAACAAGAGATTTGCGAATTTGCCGACAAGACTGCCTTGCTTATGAGGGATAAGTTGTCTCTCTACTTATCTGGAAGATTGGCACCTTGATTGCCATTTTGCATCAAATGGTAGAATAAAGTTGCTAAATGGTTCGTTCAACGAATAGTTATAAGAGCTCGAGACAGGAGATGATCATTGGAGAAGAACAGGAAGATTTTAAGGTAAATCATACATTTGTATTCAGAATTTGGTTCTGGGTTGCAAATAAAGTTGGATAAGATGTTCCATCTAGATGCAACCTACAGGTTAATAAAGCAATGGCTGAGAGAACCAGACAAGAGATGGAAATTTTATTTGAGATGACTCAGTGAATTGCTTTATAGATTTGTATGGGTAGTTTGTATAACTGCTGGAGAGATTTGAACTTGTATCTTTTGTATTCAGAATTTTGAGTTTTATGTTCTTGTTGGCGATGCATATGATTTATAGAGGCCGCAAGCTTCTATGATCCTTCGTTCCCCGTAGTATCACATAGTATCTTCACGTTCTTCTCCTATCAATTCACTTAGCGACAAATTTTGCGAGCGAGACATCAATAATCACTCTTATGGAATTTTTAAGTTGTCGCTGTTGCGGAGCACCTTCCCCTAGGTTTTAAAACATCAGTACGATGGTAAGATGTGAGTACTATTAACAATCATCTCATTCGTTGGTCTTTTCAATCAAATCCTGCCCGCATTAGACAATGGGCGAGACCCATATAGTGGGTTCCGACTACTACTTGACTTGGAATACCATGTGAGCAATTTTATATGGTACTACAGTAGTATCAATAGTTAGTCCTTCCTAAGGCTGCTTTGAGTTTTAGTTTAAACTTAAATAATTAAAAATTATGTATGATTGGTGCTATAATTGAAAGTTAAGTAAATTGACATATTCTTCTTAAAAAAAGTTAGAACACTCAAATTAGTACCTAAATAATAATTCTTAATAAAACATAGATGAAAATAAAATAATAAAAAATTAAGTGTTATAAAAACATAATATAAATATTTGTTTGTAGTATAATAATTTATTAAGAGTGAAATTAAAAATAGAAAAGGGGTGGCATAAAAAGTAGGTGCCAATAACTTTTAGTTTGCTAGAATGAACATTTAAATGAATTAGTTATTCCCTATAAATGAATGCATGCTCGTTATAAATAGAATTACTATTCACTTGAATAAAGAAACGATAATTCTATAAGAAATCTAAGTATTCTTATTCTATTTATTTTTAAGTACTGATTGCGCACTAAAATTACTATTGTCTAACTAAAAATACTACTTTCATATTAAAAATCAGTACTGGCTAACCAAAAATATTATTAGTGCACCAAAATTCGCTACTGCCACTCTAAAATTCATTATTGCCACATCAAGATGACTACTTTCACCCAAAAAAATAATTACAATTACAAACCAAAATTATTACTTTCACACCAATATTCATTAATGTCACATCAAAATCATAATTTCACATAAATATTCATTATTGTCAGACCAAAGTTAATACTGCCGTACCAAATTTCACTATTGCCACAGTAATGCATTTGTAAAAAACAGTGTATTAAAGCTAAAATAGGAATGAGAACCATTAGTGCTAAGCACATTCAAACATGAGAGTTTATAATGTATATTCCATTCATAATATTCTAATATCATCCCAGTCAATCTTAATTTCATTCCTATGTTTAAGAGTATCAAATCATAATTAGTCAAATCAAAAGGCCAGCACAAGGAACAACTGATTAATTTATTTGCACACGGGGTGTACGTTAAATACTAACATATCGAAAAATTTAACCGCCAAGTTTCGATCATTTTTATGAACAATACTATTGGCATTTAAATAGGGATAGAATTTGATCCGGTTTGATTTTAACCGTTCCGTTATTTGACCAGTTCGGATTAAAATTAAGGAGTTTTTTTTTGAAAATTAGATTAAATTTAAAGATAAAAATATAAAAAAATTAGAAATTATATCAGAAGCGAGTTTACGTATCCTGACTCAATTCCCCTTTTGATTTCCACTTTGATCCCTTCTCCGCTTTTTACATAACTACTAAATAAATAATTGTGAAATTTATTTTTAATAAGTATTTTATTGAAATTACAATAAAATGTAATTCTGAGTGAAAATAAATGTGCAGGTGATTCTTTGCTCCGGAATAAGATGACAACGAAGATAAATATTGAACTGGGGAATGAAAAAACAAGAATTATTAAATTTATTAGTTTATCCATGCCATCCCTACATTTAGAACAACAGATAAATATTTTTAAAAAAAAATCTACAAATATAGATGTGTTCAGATACATCCAGATATAGATATATTCAGATACATATAGATATAGATATAACTAGCAATAACCCGTGCTATGCGTGGGACTTGTAAAATAAAAAATATTTTATTATGTTGGTACATATATTTTTTAAATTTTAATAATAATTTTTTATCGCAATAAAGCAATGTTTTAGCGTGTAATTTTCATAGCATGTGCAACTTGAAAAATATTCAATATCTTATTTTAAATTTACTTTTGGAGAAGTATTAAAATTAAGATCTCAATGACTAAATGATTTGCTACCATGAGTCCCAATCCTTTCAGTAATTTGGTCGATTTAGCAGCTCGGTTAGGTCTAAATTAATTTGGTCAAGTATTCATTCAGTCTCATTTCGAAGAAAAATCTGAATAGAATATATAAATTTAATAGTTTAAAATAATTAAGAATAACTTCTGAAAATGAGATTGCCCAATTATGAATCATTTTACCTATTATTTTATCATAAAAATAGTTTCAATATTTATATAATAGAGTAACAAAACAAATATAATTTTTACAAAAAAAAATTAAAGCAATATTTATCTACCTATTCCAGAAAATAGAAAAATAAATTTTTGGCGTAATATTAAAAATTTGCAATCGATGAAAAATATGATATTGATTAATTAGTTGGTTTTATATAAGTTAAAAATGAATTATCAATAACCTACTTTAAAACCTCACTAAGAAGCATATAAAAATTTCAATTAAGATACTCCCCGATCCTAATAAAATATAAATTCATAGTGTAATTAAGATTTTTATTCAATTTAACTTTTCAACAGATGAGTATAAATGCTAATAAAATTTAGTAATTCACATGTTATCTAACTCAGGCTATCGTGAAGATATTATAAGAATAAACCTCATATACCATAATAAATTATACTCATCTAACCAAGTTCAAACATATTTTAATTCATTACTTTCGTTGCTCTTTTCAATACGTGAAATCTTTATGCCTTTTACTTTAAATTTTGAAAACAAAAAGAAAGTCCAAGTTCAAAGAAGGACTTTCTTTTAATTCTCTATTTTACTATTTTATCTCATTTGACTTTATTTTTAATCGTCAATCTACTTAACTAATAAAATTAAAATCGCCTAGAAAATTAGCCAACTCATCATGAATTTTAAAGATGAGCGATTTTGTAGCAAGTAAAAAAATATAAACTTGGTTAGAATGAATTGATTAAAATATAAACTCAATTAACTCAATCTAACCTAGGCACATCTCTATGGCAACGGTTCCCAACATTATTAATAATAGCAAACACTTTGTGGTTATATAAATCTATTTTAACCATTATGCGTATAAATGTTTTAAAAAATTATTATGAAAGTATATATAAAAAAATTTAGGATAGTTAAAAAAAAGAGATGATACTTTCATTTTATATTTTAAAATTAGAGATAGTGAAATGTTGACGATTATATATTTAGTTGTTTGTAAAAAGTTGTGGACTAAAATTTCTTTTCTTTCTATGTAAGAATAAGTATATAATTTATTTGTACTTTTATAAAAAAAATATAGGATAGTTAAAAAAAAGAGATAATACTTTCATTTTATATTTTAAAATTAGAGATAATGAAATGTTGTACGATTATATGTTTAGTTGTTTGTAAAAAGTTGTGGACTAAATTTTTTTTTTTGCTTCTATGTAAGAATAAGTATATAATTTATTTGTACTTTTATTTTAAAAATCAATCTCTGTGTAAATTTTTAAATATTCTATTTATTTAAATAGATATGTAAATATTTATTTATATTTATGTGTATGTGTAGATATGAATAAATAGAAAAAGTTATGAAAATAGAAATATTACAAAATATGTAAGTTTTTAAATTTGAATTCAAAAAAGATTTAGTTAGTTTAAAGTAACATGTATTGCTATAAAATTTTAATCACAAACCAATTTGTTTTTGCCACTTGTCGTTCTTAGAACGACTCTCACGAAAAGTCGCCCTGCAATAATATATAGTATAGATTATGTTTGAAATTATTAGATGCATATAAAATTTATAATACTCATTTGTATCAAACGATTCTGAATATACCTATCCCAAAAAATATGTATTTATAGCATTGTTCATATTTAAATACGCATTCACACATATTTAGGGGCAAATCAACACTTTCACATACATTTAGGTGCCACGCACGAATGTGATTTGGGTGTGATTTCAGACCTACATTTTTATTCCCTCTCGCGACAACAAATAGTGTGCTCCCGACCCGAGGGACCAATCACAACTCTCTTTCTCTCCCTCCACCGCGAAACCTAACATTGCTCTCTCTTCAATAGCCGACGTGCAGTTTCCGATCTCAGACGGAAAGGACTTTCCTACCACTGGTTTGAGGTACGTATCATTTCTGATACTCGCATCAGTTTTAGGGTTAGGGCAGGAGAATTCTGTCCAAAACTCAGATGAATCATTGGCGTGATTAATTCGGTTTTCCGAGTTTGAAGTGAAATTCGTTTGCAATGGTTGCTCTCTTTTTGTGAATGATTTAGGTTTTCATTTTGCAGGCAGGTTTTCTGGTTGGACATTGTCTGGATTTCACACTCACTGACTCCAAACTGCAATATGGTTTGTTCTAGCTTTTTTCATGATGATGATGCGCGCGCGTGTGTGAAACAGAGAGAGAGAGAGTGTGTGTGTGAACCGTCTTCAAAAAGCAGTTCACACCAAAAGGGTGTTCCCTTCATAATATTATAGATTATAGATTATAGATAGATTATAGATATACTTACTTCTTAGTTTACTTTCAGAACTCTATGTATAAGTTTATAGCAGTATAATCTTTGGTTACTGGTTGTAGGTTTTATGGAATTTGATGCATAGGAGTCTTAGCTTTTGATGCATTTGAATTTTGTTTATATGTGCATTCTAAAACTTTTGAGAAGGCACTGGGGTTGCAGGGCCATTCTAATAACATTTTAGGAGGAGGGTTACTTTTGGGAATATCAAAAGTTATAGTGTCCCCTATGCTGTTCTTAATGGTATGTGCGCATTCAATGGCGTACAGAGAAAAGGTAAAGAGAAAAGAAAATAGACGAAAGTCGTAAGAAAAAATGTGGATTGATAATTTCTAGAAATGAAAAAGAAAGGGATGTCTAGATGACAAATGCATCCTAATGTAAGACAAGGAGTTCCCTTAGCCATTGGTTGGCATGAGAAAAAGAGCAAGTACTCACACTTGAAAAAAAACCTCTCAACCTGGACGCTTAAATTTTAGATCCCCCTGGCAAAGGTACTAGCCAAGTGAATGCTTTGCAGCTTTTGGGGGAAGAGATGTGACACTATAGTTTGTTAAGGAGCCACAATATCCTCTAAATGATGGTTTCCAAGCGACCTCAACATTTAGGTTTGCTTTGTGGTTGGAGTAGATTTTCATGAGCAGATGATTACTTTTTGTATTGATCGAATGAGCACAATGGGTTCATCCTCACTTACAAACATAAAAAATCAGAAAACTGAGCTATGATATAAACGTAAGATCAAATCTTTACCCTACCCACAAATTTCTCACCTATCTCTTCTATGAGCAATGAAGCATGAATACTGATACAAGATATGGATATGGATATAGCGATGCGAGAAAATTTAAAAAATAGGATACTTTATATAGGGTATTCAAAACATATCCGATATGTCAAAAATAAAAATAATAATCTTTATATTGTGGATACTTTTGGATACGTATCGGACAAATATTGGTATCCGATACGGATACAACTCCCATCTAGTAGTATCCATTCTTCATACTCTACGAGTGACTACGATTCTTTATTTTTGACGCGCATGCTAACCTATAGTGTGCTATCTGATACGTCAAAAATAAAAATAATAATCTTTATATTGTGGATACTTTTAGATACGTATCGGACAAATATTGGTGTCCGATACGGTTACGACTCCCATCTAGTAGTATCCATTCTTCATACTCTACTAGAGACTATGATTCTTTATTTTTGGACGCGCATGCTAACCTATAGTGTGCTACTCTAATGGACATCCATTTATTGAGACTTTTCATGATGTGATGTCTCTCAATTTTATCGTTGATGATATTGCTTGTAATTTCACTGGCTCTTAATTTATTTGTTGGAAACCGAACAGACTTGTGTTATTCTAAGTGATTGTCTTTGGCAGTCTTTCCAGAACAGGGGATCCTGGATGCCAAATGGTGGTGGACATTTAACTGAAGGGGATGCAGCATATGATAACCCATCAAGGATTGAACCAAAGCGTTCTCATCAATGGTTTGTTGATGCTAATGAAACAGAGCTATTCCCCCATAAGAAGCAGGCAATACAAGCTCCAAATGGCAAATCAACCTCAGGAATCTTAGATGCGGATCCTCCTCTTCCAGGGAATGCTTCCAGTTTTTTTCCATCAGTCCCAAGCCATTTCATGGACCGGTTATTTGGAGGTGAGACAAACAGGCCTTTTAGTTTTAATGAACAAAGCATTTCTTCTGTTGGTGGGGTTGACTTGAATTTGAGAAGAAAAGGTATTAATGAGCAATTTGGAAATGACGCGTCTGTGAGTTTGTCTATAGCTCATACCATGGAGGATCCGGAAATTTGTCTTAGCTATGGTGGAGTTAGAAAGGTTAATAGCAATCAGGTTAAGAACTCTGACAATGGTTTTCATGCACCGGAAGTGCATCATGGCATTGGTCAGGCCTACAACCCAGGTAATGAAATGAATTTCTTATCAACGGCGAAGGGATATAATAAGGAGGATGAAAGTGTAGCGTTGATGGGCCATACCTATAAGGGCAATGCTAGCATCAGGTCCATTGGCTATGCGTTTGATAAGGGGGATGACCATAGCTTATCAATTGGTCACTGCTATAATAAAGGAGGGTTTAATGCACCATCTTTTGATGGCTTTCAACAAGAACCTGTTTTCAACCCACTGGCTAGGCCCTTGAGCAGCTATGAGGTGATATACGACCAATCTTGTGTTCAAACATCAGAAACCCCCGACAGGAGAGAGATTGTTGCACCAACTGCGACTGTGGACGTAAATGTTTCTCAGGTAGCTAAACCCAAAACCAGACGTGAGGCTGTGCCCAAGAATAAGTTGGATGTAAAAGTGGCTAAGAAAGAGAAAGAGGCTCCAAATAGTTTCCCGTATAATGTCAAAACCTTGATAACAACTGGTATGCTTGAGGGAATGCCTGTGAAGTATATTTCTTCATCAGGGGAGGTAATTTTCTGGTTTCTTGAGTCTATTTCTTATAAATTTGCTGTCTGGTGACTCTAGTTTCCCATGCATATTTAAAAAGGAGCTTTGTGGAATTATAAAAGATGCCGGCTATCTTTGTGGATGTCAATCGTGCAATTTCTCCAAGGTAAGATCAGCAAATTCATTTTTATGTTTCATGTACTGCTTTTGGGACCAAACTAAATGAATGAAATGGGTTATTTAAGGTGCTACTTCCTCATACATTTGAGCGTCATGCTGGATGCAAAACAAAACAACCAAATAGCTACATCTACTTTGAAAATGGGAAGAGCCTTAGCCAGGTAGTCCTAGAGTTGAGGAGCACTCCAGAGAGTCAGTTGTTTGATGTAATTCAGACAGTAACCGGTTCACCAATCAATGAAAAGGCCTTCAACATCTGGAAAGGTTAGAAATTGTTCGGTTTAGGTGATATATTCTTGTTATTTTCTCTCACTCAGAACTTCATTATGCTGGTAGACTGGTAGTTTTGACCCCCTCATTCTATATTTATATTTCTCTCTTCCCCAGAATCTTTTCAAGCAGCTACCCGCGAGCTTCAACGTATATATGGGCAGGATGATCCCAAGCCATAGTCGTTGTATCTTTAAGGCGCTTTTTCTTGCAAAATGTAAGATAGTAGACGTGCATGAAATCAAACTCAGATATTTGCTAAAATATGCTGTATGAAAGGCTGCTTGGTATGGAAGGTCTGTTGCTTTCGAGTATTAAACTGTTAGTTTTATTGCATTTTTCTTTGGGTTACTATTTCTGAGACGAAGATGCTATTTTAGACTATCTTGTAGAAGTTGAAAATCCAATGAAAATTGTTAATATTATTATTTTTTATGTTACTGTAATAGTAATAATTATCATCATCATCTTAGTTTGACAATAAAGAAAGACTTTTCGGTGCTTCAGAGTTATAAATAAGATGAGGCTTGCAGGAGGAACAGAATTAAGGGAATATATTATTTGTTGATGATTTGGGCTTTTTGGGTATTGAGCCAGCTTGTCACAACTCATTAGGGAAATGGCTTTTAGAACAGAGGCTTTAAAGTGCCTTTTGCAACTCCTGTGGTGGTGGCTCAGAGGGCGTTTGCGAGATTGAAGGGTTGTGGAGGATAATTGAAGGAGTGAAAGGGAGATGCCTTTTTTTTTTTTTTTTTTTTCCGTACTCAAGGTATTTAGCTGGTGTTGAAATTATCTCAATCTATTGTTGACAAGTTCTTGGAAGATCAATCCCACCGTTTACTTGCGGGAGTTTCATTTAAAGTCAAGATTTTGTTTTGTATGAATTGGTCTCATAAGAATTAATAGCACCTGAAAGATTTTGAATCTAAAATTTAGGTGAGAGTAGACTTTTGAGTCACAGGGGATTATCAAGCTAACCGCATTGGGTTGATAGGGAACGTACCTGGAACAGTAGATTTGTCATCAAATCTAATAGGGTATTTCGGATAACTGTTTAATAATTATATTTTATTATAGTTTTGAAATTATTATCAGGTTATAACAAAAATAGTAGCAATGATTGTTAAAAACTGAAAAATTAACTTATAAATAACTTTATAATTCAAATTTTCATTCTAAAAGCACTTCGAATCCTTGAAATGTCATTCTAAACACACTTGAAATTTAGTTTCTTTTAAAAATTAGGTTGTAGCCTTTTTCAACGGTTGCAAATTTCTAAAATTTCAAGATCTATTCATACGAAATTCTAACAAAATTGATTGTTTTTTAAAAGTTAAAATTTTTAAATTTATTTTTATAGAATTATTTTTAATCGTGCACTAAATTTTGTGAAAAACAATTTAAAGTTCATTTTCTCATTCCATAAACTCTACAAAGGGCCAATTTGGCCTATGATTTTTTTTTTTTTTGTCTTTATTTTTTTTTTTTTGCATTTAGTGTTTAAACCTCAATGTTTTGTAGTTTATTAGTCCGTCTTGATGAAAGGAATCTAAAAAGTATAAAATTATGTCCAAAAGTTAAAAAAAAGTCACTAAAGGCAACGAATAAGTAAAAAAAAATTTTGTTTTTGATTTATTTTTATCTTTTCTGAACTTTTTTCAAATTTGGCCGATAATTGATAACTTTTCTGAAAGCTCTTGTCGAGATCAACCAATAAATCACAAAAAGTTAATGAAAAACAAAAAATTACAAAAAAAATTCACATAAGGACGAAAAAAATTTCAATAAATACCACAGTCCAAATGGATCCAAAATTATGGGAGAACCGAATCTTTATTAGATAAAAAAAGAACAAAAAATTATCAAATTATATATTTTTAATTAAGTTTGAGGAGCGTTAAATGTCAACGATTGCAGATTTTTTTTTTTTCAAAAAAAACACAAATTTTCTATAATTAAAGCTGTTTGGTTTGATAGTCAACGAAATAACAGCTTTTTTTCCTTCACGGTGAACCATCAAGATGTTGCCACGTATTTGAGAGCTGGCTTCATCAGATCATTACCAGCTTCATATTCTGGAGACCATCGCACGGTTAAACTGGGCCTACGTCTCGATCGATTTATTAATGACACGTGTACGGTAATGAAAGACCTAAGCGTAACATTCAACCCAAGGTGGCTGTAGCATAGGAGTATTTTATACTATCCCCTTTCGCGAGCACAAATCGAGTGCTCCATCCGCACCATATCAATCTCCTCACCCCCCTCTCTCTCCCTCTTCACCATAAAACCTAAGCTTTCTCTCTCCTCAGTCGCCGGTGTGCATTTCCAGTTTATCAGTTGAAGAAGGGACCGTTCGTACAATACGTTGGAGGTACGTGTCATTTCTGATAATTCATTTGATTCTATTTCTAGGGTTAAGGAATGGGTAATCCTTTCATGTGTTGAAATCTGAGACTGAAGACTTCATTCATTGTACTGATTGATTTTTTTGTTTGAATTGGAAGTGATTTTTTATGAAATGATGGCTCGTTTTTCTGTGAATGATCCCAAGTTTTCATTTTGCAGGCTTTTTTTCTGCTGGAGTTGTGTACCAGTGAACTTGAAACTTCAAAATGGTTTGTTCTAGATTTTTTCATGATGTGCATGTGCCTGTTCCTCTGCCTCTATGTTTGTGTGTGTGTGTGTGTGTGTGTGTAGATGTTCAAAATGCATGCATATGTGTGCATCTGTTATTGCACATGCAAATTACTTACTCTTTGGTTTCTTCCAGTGAGTGGATGTACCCACAAATAGCGCTATGATGTTTGGTTTCGGATCATAGCTTTTGTGGTAATTGATGCACAGGATCTCAGCTTTGATTTTTGATGCATTTGAGTTTTTTGATATATGCACTCTGAAGCTTTAACAAAGTGGATTCATAGTAATGGCGAATGGTTGAATGGCTGCAGAGCCAATTTGATGATGTGTTGAGTGGAGGGTGTTACTATTTGTGATGTCGAGAAAAGAGTGTCCCATAATTCTTGGGGTATGGATGCTTCTAAAGAGAATCAGTGTGGTTGTTGAAGGCCTATCCAATATTGATACTTAGCATGCATTCGTTATCTTGTGATTAGGCTTCTTTTCCGAATATATCAACCCCATCATTACTGCTTCAATACTATGAATTATGTCAGGCCGCTTGGCCCTTCCTAAACGTTAAGATTTGGCAGGGCCGCAGGAGTGTTTCGCAACTTGCCTCTGATTGGTTTGGGTGGGGTTGCAGGGCAAGGCTGCAAGTTTCCAACCCTGCCTCTAACCTGTGCCAGGATACACACCTTCTGTGTATTCCTCTGCCCCTACTCTGGCTATGTTGCCACTGAACCCATTAAGGGCAACCTTTTTTGGCAAGTTAGGCTTAAGTTCATTCTCTGCTATATTGGCAGCTGGAAGGAAGGGAAATTGGATGCTGAGTTTTTTGGTAACTATTTGCAAAAGACGACCGCTTCAGGGTTGGACCTTCTGTGCTCGTTTTCACTTGTTTCTTATATTCGGTGGTAATAATAGGACTTCATTGATTCATGTAAGCTTTTGCTAGCATGAAAACACTTCTATTGGGGTTGAAAATAACTGCAATAATTTAACCTTTAAGGTATGACTTTGTAAGCTATTCTTCCCTGTGTTAACATGCCCATGTTCTATGAACTAAACTATTTTCTTGATTGACTAGTTACATTTATCTTTTCACTGGCTTAAACAAGTTGACTTCATGACCGTGGCTTTCTTTTACATTTGATAGCATAGTTCTCTCTAACAATCTTTCCAGGACAAGGGATCTTGGATGGCAAAGGGTGGTGGACATCTAACTGATGGGGATGCAGCCTATGATAATCCATCAAGAGTTGAACCAAAACGTTCTCATCAATGGTTTGCTGATGCTAACGAACCAGAGTTATTCCCCAACAAGAAGCAAGCAGTACAAACTTCAAATGGCAAACTAACCACGGGAATCTTAGATGGAAATCCTCATCCTTCAGGGAATGCTTCCAATTTTCTTCCATCAGTCCCAAGCCAATTCATGGACCGATTATTTGGAGGTGAGACAAACAGGCTCTTTAATTTTACTGAACAAAACATCTCTTCTGTTGGTACGGATGACTCAAATATGGGGGGAAAATGTATCAATGACCACTTTGGAAATGATTCATCTGTGAATTTGTCCCTGTCTCATACTGTAGAGTATCCAGAAATATGTCTTAGTTATGGTGGAGTTAGAAAAGTTAATGGCCATCAGATTAAGGACTCTGACAGTGGTTTTCATGTACCAGAGGAACATAATAGGGGCATTGGTCAAGCTTATGACCTGGGAAATGAAACCGATTTCATATCGATGGGGAAGGGGTATAGTAAGGAGGATGGAAGTGTAATGATGATGGACCATGCAACCAAGGGCAATTCAAACATCAGATCCATGGGCTATGCCTTTGAGAAGGAGGATGACAATACAATTGGTCATGGCTATAATAAGGAAGGGTTTATTGCGCTGTCTTTTGGTAGCTTTCAAGAAGAACCTGATATTGACCCACTGACTCGCCCCTTGAACAACTATGAGTTTACGTTCGATCAATCTTCTGTTCAAACATCTGAAACACCCAACATAAACGAGTTTGATGCGTCAACTGCAACGGCTCTAACTGTTTCTAAGGTAGCTAAAACCAGACCAAACTCTGTGTCCAAGGTTAAGTCAGAGCAGAAAGTGACTAGAAAAGAGAAAGAGGCACCAAATAGTTTCCCATGGAATGTCAAAACCTTGATATCAACCGGTATACTTGATGGAGTGCCAGTGAAGTATATTTCTGTGTCACGGGAGGTAATTTTCTCTTATTTTGTGTTCACTTCCTTAAAAATTGCTGTCTGGTGACTCAAATCTTCCTTTCATATGTATTTTAAGGAGCTCTCTGGAGTTATAAAAGGTCCCGGTTATCTATGTGGATGTCAATTGTGCAATTTCTCCAAGGTAAGGCTACCAAGTTCATTTTCTTTTCCTTCCAATGTTGTCTCAGTCCTTAAGGCCTAAGTGAGGAATCAAATGGGTTGATGTTTAAGGTGCTAAATGCTCATGAATACGAGCGTCATGCTGGTTGCAAAACAAAGCACCCCAACAATCACATATACTTTGAAAATGGGAAGTCCACTTACCAGGTAGTCCAAGAGTTGAGGAGCATCCCAGAAAGTCAGTTGTATGATGCAATTCAAACTGCCACTGGTTCCCCAATCAATCAGAAGGCCTTCCTCAGCTGGAAAGGTGAGAAATCGTTGGTTTGGATTATGCTTTTGTTCATCACCACTTCTTTTTTTTCCTTTTATGTATTCGTGAAGATTCAGTGCTCTCTCTCTCTCTCTCTCTCTCTCTCTCCCTCCCTCCCTCCCTCCCCCCAGAAGTTCATAATGCTGGTAGACTGGTAGTTTAAACTTTAACCCCCACTCATTCTCTTCGTATGTTGCCCTTTTCCTCAGAATCTTTTCAAGCTGCTACTCGTGAGCTTCAGCGTATATATGGAAAGGAAGATCTGCATAGTTAATATTTATGAGCAAGGATGCTCTGTCAATCTCGTTGATGTGCATAGAAGCAAATTCTAAATTTTTTTTAAGTTCACCCTATGAAAGGCTGGGGTAAGCATGGTATGCCATACTGTTTTTTCAGGATCTGTGAAAGCTTTTCGAAACTGTTATATTTAATATCCATTTATTGTTATCGAGATTTTGAGCATTGGAAAATTGTTGTCTATGTGAATGCTGAAGCGACAAGGTCTTTTCTTCGCTCGATAACTCACTTACATGAAGCCAGTTTCGGAAACAAGCCGAGTTAAATTGAAGTGTGGGTTATACAGGGTGTAACTTGAACGAGTTTCTAACAAGCCGAATACAAATTGAACCACATTATTGAGAGGTCAACTGTCATTCCCTTTTCTAGATGAGCACATTTTTCATAGGAAAAATCTACGGTTCTCAAAATTAGGTCAAGAAAGTTTTTTCAAATTTAAAATTATTCTTCATGATTCACTTATATTTGTGATCTCATTCATCCAAGTAAATCATGATTACTGATTTTGAATTCGAGGAAATTTTCTTGGCCCAATTTTGAGGTCTGTAGCATCGGTCTTTTTCATATTAAACGATTTAGGTTGGTTGAATTTATAAAGCTTGGACAGGACTGGTTACTATTGTGAAGGTTCCCACGTCTATATGAGAAATGAATGTTCAGGGGAGCTACATATCAATAACAGCAATTGGTCTAGTTAAATCACAGGGAAAAAACAGCAATTTCCTGTACAGAAGGATCACTGCTTCTACTGGCCTTGCTATAGAATACAGCTAATATATAACTTTGCCGTATAGAACTAAAATACCAAGACAGATAAGTTTGAAAAATAGTTAGGAAACACAGAAGAATCTGCAGCAAAATAATTTTTCTGAAACAATAAGAACCTATCTTTCACACGCTAAAACAAGATTCGAAAAGATTGACATCGAGGAAAATTACAAACACCCATAAATCACAATTAGTTCATCTTTTGCTTTTTCTTCAAATTGTACCCTTCAATGTGTGCTGTGCCATCACCCCCAAAGATGGTTTACTTAAGAACCGCAGCAAGCCGATTTTTGAGCTAGTTGGCCAGCCCCAGCTGCCTGGTCTGGTTGGTTGATTTTGATTGTCTTCTGAGGCTGAAAAAAGAAAACAAACAAAGTTTTCAACACCAATATCAGTTGACCGTATTGAACGATTTCAGGACGTTTTATTCAAGTACCTCTGCCCTGGAGTCCGTGTCAGCAAGCCTTTGCTTTATATCCCTTGCTATTGAAAAGAAGACTTGCTCAACGTTAAGATTCGTCTTTGCACTCTGTAGTGAACATTAGCTTTAGTAAGTACCAAGTATATAACTGTATTAACTATCAAGGTATGAAAGAGTTACATGGACTCATACTTACTGTTTCAAAGAATTTTATGCCGTATTCATCAGCAAGTGCTTGGCCCTTGGAGGTTGGCACAGCCTGCAGATATATTTTACGGGGAGTGATTGTCAAATTGAGGGCTTCATGAGCAAACTTAAAAGAGAAACTAAATTGAAGGCATGAACTGAAATGAAATCTGAAGCAAACGTGAATGTGAATGTTCTGTTTTTTTTTTTTGAGATAGAGAGAGCAACATACCCTTTTGCTTTCATCCATATCAGCCTTGTTGCCTACCAGTATCTTGTTGACATTGTCAGATGCATGCTGCTCGATGTTGCGAATCCAGTTCCTAATGTCTGCAAAAAGCGGGAAGCAAGATTGTTACGAATCAGTAGAGAAAGCTGACAACAATAGTTCTACAAACAAAGACAGATTTTGAACCATTCACCCTGACACTATGCAGTGGACATAAGAAGAGCCTTTCAAATTTTGCAGCATATCATGGAAAGAATCCAGCTAGTAGAGTTTTCCACAAAGAATAAAGATATCATACGGGATTCCATTGGACTTGGGTCATCTAGCATCAATTATCAAGATCCCTTTCCAAATGAGTAAATATATGTGCATATATATGTGTTTACATAGAAAGGAAAAAGAAGAACACAACTAAATCTTGTACTTACTGTTAAAAGATGATTCATCTGTAACATCATACACCAGCAAAATACCCATGGCTCCACGATAGTAAGCTGGAATAGTTCAAAATTAGACGGAAAAGAGAGGGAAAAAACAACTTGCATAGAAGCACCTTAAATCAAACACAATAGGTATCATGCCGTAACTACTCAAGGGTACCCAAATGAAGGTCGCACAAACTACTAACTAGGTATCGATGCCATCAACATCACCGACCCCTTAAATTGAGGTAGGATCCCCCACTGTGAGAGACGTTCTAGAAAGATGATCCGATCCAATAGTCTAAAATATTAACATCTCGAAAGAAATGGGACACTCTATCTGCAATCAAAATGCAGCACTACCGACTGGAAACTTTTTTAGCTTTGACTAGAATGTTTGAGAAATGGGGGAGAAAATTGTGGTTACTTGCAAAAATTGGTCATGAACTGGGAAGAACGTAAAAGTTAAAAAATGAAACTCAAATCACCCACTTCTATTCATTCAGTACTAGTGGGTAAATGGAAGACAGCTTCATCGTCTGTCACTAATAAACCTAAGATAAAATCATCTAGAATACTCAGAAACTTACCTGTGGTGATTGTTCGGAACCGCTCCTGGCCAGCTGTATCCCAGATTTGCAGCTTAATCCGTTTGCCATCAAGTTCAATGGTTCTTATCTTGAAATCAATGCTGCACATGGAAAACAAATTCAAAGAGGTCAGAAGCAGCTTCCATAGAAAAGAACAGCAATGATTGCACCTTAACTCTAGATCTCAAACTGTGCGCACCCAATGGTAGTGATAAAACTGGTTGTGAAGGAACCATCAGAGAAACGCAAAAGAAGGCAACTCTTACCGACACCTGCAAAGCAAAGCAGGCAAAGAGAAAAGGATAAAACAATTATTGCATTATGGTTGGTGAACATTTTTGAAATCTCAAAAAAATTTGTAATCATAGTTGCATCCAATTATCATTCACGTAGGGGTATGGTAAACACAAATGTACAGCACTTGATACTATCCTCACAAGAAGAACTAGGAACATGGTGGACAGTGGACGCAATCCTTTGCACTAACAAGTTACATACTGCATGGCCATCCTTTCTCTGTCTCCAAACTACAGCATTCATCCTATCACCATGTTGAATTCCTTCCAACCCAGAAATTGGAGTGTGCATTTAACTATATAGCTAGCAAATCACATTGCTTAAGTTGGCGACAACAATATCAAACAAGTATTTAATCTCCTAAGCTCCTCAATCAAGTTCACCACTCGACCCGACATAACAAAAACTAGGCCTGCTATTTCTTAAAGTTACCCAAGCAGAATTTCGCTCAACTAAAAAATATCCTCTAATCTAAGGATTCAGAGAAATACCCTCTAACCTCACATTATCCATACTTTCTTATTAGAGATGTCAATTAGAACAATGCCAAGATAATATATAATCGCTTCACAAACCCAGTTGAGCCCTGTCCAACACCCAGTGCCATAAAAAAATTAGAAGAAACTTTACTTGTAAATATGCCAATTAACTGCCTTCAAGAAATGTCTAAGCAGAAATAGTTCGTGTCTTATATGCTCAAACTGTCGAGTTCCAAGCAACAAAACAAAGGAAACTCTTGCTGTAAAGATATCATACACCTTTAACATAGATCCATTTTGCTATAACCTATAGGCATTCTATCTTCCTCTCACAACAAAGAGCTCAGCATAATAAAGCAAGCATTCTTTTCGCAGCAAAAGACTTGGAAGGCCAACAAGCCACTTTATAATAACATGCAAGCTGTTCAAGTGTAAGGCAAGCATTTCACACTCCAGATATGGAGTTCGAGGCTCAAAGTGTTACAGCAGTTAAACATTGAACAAAATTCAACAGATTTAATGTGCCCCAGCTTCTTTTTTCCCTGATTGTAAATCCAAACCACAAAGGCCTCACATTGGGTGCATCCAATATTAATCAACTAGATCCGTTCAAAAACCGACTTTTTAATGCCAGAATTAATGTAACTCAAACAAAAATTCCACCACAGAAAAAGGGTCCTATCTCGATCAATGTCTCCGTTTTCAAAGGCCATCCATACAAATACAAACATTGAAACACTCTAAACATTTGAAATTTATTCAAACTAAGAAATGTGAATCACGTACCGCTATCGCCGATCAGAAGGAGCTTTATGAGGTAATCATAATCTGCTCTAGCCCTTGCAGGTGGAGCTGCCATTGAAGAATCGATCCAAAAAAAGCCCTAAATCGCCCATAATGAAATAGCCAAAAAACATTAATATCAGAAGCGACAATCAAATAGACGAATCCATGGAGAGAGAGAGAGAGAGAGAGAGAGAAATTAACAGAAGCAAGTACTGGATCAGCAAAGTAGAGAGAGAAAATAAGACGAGAGATTGTCCATGGAAAAGAAGATCTTGAGAGAGTGTTTACCGATAGGTTCACCGTCCGATGATGGCTACGATGCGCACCACCTCTCCCACCTTTCTTTTACTTTTTTAGCGTGCGCCGATTGGTCCCTTGCGCAGGCTAGCAACTCTAACTGCAACCGATAACACACCATCAGAGGAGAGAGAAGGGGAGGGGCCTCCAGTTATTTTAGTTCCGCTCTCTCCACTCTTTACGCGTGGGGAGGAGTATTCAGCTGATTACGAACACATTACAACTGAAATTCTTAGTCAAATCTTTGCTCCCGTGTCGCTATTTCATTGATCTTTACGGTGTTTAGTCAATAAATGTCCATTAGTGCGTGGTACGGGATCGGAGTGAGGCATGTGATCTGGCGTCCTACTCAGGTATATACGTTAGATTGGTTCCGAATCATTGAGATACAACTGTCAGATGGTATGGAAACAACGGTAAACTATGCCGTTAGCACCCAATCATTACCTGATATAACATGATTGGCCGGTCGAAAATCCTTTTGATGGTGGGTTGTCTCCGGTGTATTGCTTGAACACGTCAAGATAAATGTGACACCTGTTCAAGTACAGTGATCAACGGTTGGGGAAAATAGTAACTGGGTCCCATAGTGATGTTGTTTGAGACAACTCATTTATTGCTGAGTTTGGACTAAATAAGTTTGACCACGGTTCATGAGGTTGTAGATAACAAAATTGGAAAGGTTCTTTGGTGTATTCCATTCTTTAAAAAAAGATTCGCAGAGAAGAAAGGTATTTTTACCTATTTTTTAGTGGAATTTGTAGAATACGATTGTGAGGCGTAGAAAAGGGGTTGTATTTATTTTATTAAACATGTACATAGGTATGTGTATTGTGCATAGTAATTCGTGTTACACGTTAAAATGATATCATTTTAATATGGGTCTATTTGGCGTAACTAGATTATGGGATTATTGGATTGTTGGATTATGTTGGGTGCCGGACGGAATAATCTAGCTCAAAGTATTTTGACTAAATTATTTGTGGATATGTTGGTTATGTTGTGTTTGGAGCTAGATTAATCCAGATCGTTTGGGTGAATAATTTAGGCCAAATGGGGCTAGATTATTTTCCTAATAATCTAGACAATCCAAATAATCTAGTTTAGACAAATAGAGCCTATGTAAAATATTGATCGAAAATTATTCGGTCAACGTTTAACTGTTTGGATAATATTTTGCGCGTCAAAATGACATCATTTTGGCGCTACCATTTTGGCGCGCAGCACGCTTTGTTATTCGCAATGCACAGTAGAGTTTCGTGGTTCGTGGATAATATATACATAATACCAAATAAACACAAATATCAATGGATATTTTATGGATATCAATATACGATTTATAAATATCGATATACTTTTTATATATTATCCATCGCCGAAATAACATCATTATTTGGACAATATTTTGCGCACTAAAATAATATCATTTTGATGCATAGCATGAGCTGTTATACGCAATACATAACAACCTTCCCTGATCCCTAAGAAAAACATAGTCTCAATGGAGAATGCGATGGATTACCTCATGTGTTCTAGTGTTTGTTTGTTCGTTTTATAACTTAAAATATTTGAATTAATTTATGTGTTTTTTAATTATTTTTAAAAGATCAATCTCGTTATCCATTAACATAATTAAGAAAAGTTGAACTAAATTTTAATATGAACTAATTTTACCAGGAATTATAACACCAGAGGCCTCAAACTTTGAGACCCTAAGAGTTGGAGACCCAAAAAAAACAGTTAATAATTATCCTAAAATGTGACCGAAAAATCAGCCGACATAAACATGTGCATGCATGTGTGATCCATCCATCTGGAACTCAATCTCTCATGTCCACAATCCATTATTTGCCATGCAGATCAATGATTGGCCCTATGTATTAAAATAGAATGATTCATCCTAAATTGACTTTATACACTCCCGATATTTCTTTCTGCAAAATACAGAATATGTGACAGGCATTATATATATATACATACATACATATATGAGAAATGCTATATGAACCAACACTTTTTTAGATCAATATTAGACCAACGTCTAAACTCTTCGTTCTCGATTAAATTTTGATAATCCGAACCGTTCAATATGTTTAAAACATGTTTTGAAGGATACCCGTAAGAAATCAGCTCAAAATATTACCGGAAAGGACTTGATCTAAACATTGGTTCATAAAACAGTTCCTCTTAGCATTTTGAACCACTGTTTGCATCAAGTCCTTTCTGGTAATATTTTGAGCTGATTTCTTGCGGGTACCCTTAAAAACATGTTTTAAACACATTGAACGGTTCAGATTATCAAAATTTAATCGGGAACGAAAAGTTTAGACGTTGGTCTAATATTGGTCTAAAAAAATATTGATCCCTTGAGCCTCCCCCTAGTATGAAACCTGTGAACTAATTAGGGGTCAAAGTCTATAATTGATCTAAATATGTACTGTCGTAACGCTAATAAGATGATCGTTTTTTGAGTACAAATTTAGAATAGTCTTAGACAATGGTCATTGTCAACAATCGCAACAATTGAGTTGAGGTGATATATATGAAGGGACATAATTATTTTAGTTTTGACTCGCAATAGGATTATTAATCAAATTGCACAAAGAAAATAAATCTATATTGTCGAATCTAAAAAATCAAAAAACTTTGTTGAAATATGAGAGGCGGATAAATTGATTTTTGGAATGAAGAGCTATTTTATGAGTTCCGGATTAAGGGAGTTTGGTCTATCAATCGAGTCCTAAGTATAAATTTGATTTGAAAAGTTTGAACACGAATAAGTAATAATTTCATTAAATTAAATGATGTAAAATGAATGATGGAAGCCTAATCATTTGTGGGGAAAAAATATCTTACACATATTGAGTTCTCTACCTACTTCTTATTATTTTTATCGTTCTGTATGATACCCTCTTTGTCCTACTCTGCTCTCGTCATCTTCAAAAACAAGTGAGGGTACTCATCTCTCATCATTCACTTCTCCTCCCAAGTCTCCTCGAACTTGTCATAACACTGCTATCGAACTCTACAGTACATGCCCTAATGAAGCCATTGATTACATCTGGCTATCTTGGTGATGACGATCGGTATCGTGGTATAAGTGCGCAAGTCTGTGAAGTCCAAGTTCTCATGAGAAGATATGATCCGCTCCTCATCATACGATTTCTGGGGGTATCGTACATCCCACGAACTGGTTGAATCCCTCTAACGCGTCCAAGCAGTAGGGCCTCATATAGCGGTACATGACTACTACTGACCCAAGGTAGTAGGGATATTCCAAATAAGCCTCCCATAGGCATCTGACCCATGGTGTGATATGAGCATACACCAATGCCCCTGACGTATAGGATGGATTGTGCTTCACAACTTTCACCCTTAGTTCTCCAGCTCATAGTGTGGCAGCGGTGGGTGATCGATATCATTGTCCACTTCTTCTTTTTCTTCTTCTTCTTCTTGATCCATGGCAGCTAGATCTTCCCAGCCGGCTAATACCATGTGTGGGGGTAGTCCGAATGGAGCTGGTGTTGGTGTTGGGTTCTCAGTTGCACCCTCCTCTCTTGATCTTCTTCAATATCATCCTCCTGATCATCCATAAGAAAGTCATCGCAGTTTGAAGAAGTCATCTGGTTCCTCGTTGAAATTGAGGAAGGTGTCAAGCTCCAGTTCTGAATCGACATCTACCAAAATAAAATATTTATATATTAGACTTACAGTAATAGCGCATATAAGTCTAAGAAGTGAAAAGTCTAGTTAACGAAAAATACTTGAGAATTGTGATCTACCCATTCTACCTAAAGTCGTAGGGGTAGTTAAACTTATGCTATAATACCAAGTTATAACCCCTTGATTTCTATACAGAAATAAAAGGACAGAGCTTATTAAGGGCATGGCAACTAAGTCTCAAATAACCTTCATCTTCATAGTCCGGCCCTTCTTACTTAGATTGCATCTCCATCTGACATGAAATGTTAGAGGTAAAGAAATTGCTCCATGAGTGATGACACTTAGTAGGAAATATTATCTGGAAAAAATTCCAAGATATGCACAACAAATTATAGAAAGCAGAGTAAATAATTAGTAGAAGAAAGCACATAAGTTCCTTATAGATCTTCATTTATGTTTCTAGAATCCTCTACCTAGAATTCAAATATCACTCATCGACTCTAGCGTAAGGCCCTTTGTCAAGATTAACTAGTCCTTATATACTCTGGGACCGTAGTCTGATGTGATATGCACAACTAGATAATTGACGACGGCCTGCAAGGAAGAGACCTTTTACCATCTAATCAAGTCAATACATACATCACCTTACCTAGATTTTACAATGGGTATGGTGTATCATGTCCAACCCAATGAATCTTAATACTTGCTTTTCCAGTTCAGAACGTCATGATACTGATTGTCATCACTTTAGGATTTGAACCTGCACTAGCAGACGACCCCAAGTCACCCTTAATTGTCTCCAACTCTCATAGTTAGGGTTCTTTCAATAAATACGTAGCTTGATCAACCCACAACAACCAAATCATCATAGCAGGACCACCCAAACTAATTAACATTTCCTTATTAAACTTAGGTTTTACTATTCATAAGCTATTTACAATAATCACTCGACACCCTTCGTTGCCTTGTTTTAGTGTCATTCGAACTAGTGTCTCTAATGTATTACTCTAAGTTTTTCTCATATATTGGCAAGTGTGAAAATAAATGGGCATCATAACAACGATACATTAATCATAATAACCGTAATTAGAATCTCCAACAACAAACACACAATTACATTGCATCGGCATAAGAACGATATCATAAAGTTAATGAATTAAAGGTCAATATTAGTACTCCTACTCTCACAAAATTTCACGGGATTCGTGGGCATGGTAATTACGAGTCTACGTATACATGTTGTATGTATCGTGTGGGTTTGGATTCAATTTCTAACATTTGGACATTCAGCCCAAGGTCCAAAACCCTAACCGATCATCACCCTGATAGTCAGATCGGTCGATTGTCTTTGCATTTGACTTTGTGACCGGTAGTCCGGTCAGCCTTCTGGGTTTCAACTTGCACTGATGATTATCTTGTGATTCAATCTTAAAAATATGAAATCTAGGGATGAAGGTTATAGATTCCTGCAATCTAGGGTGCATTCCAACGACGATTCGCTGGAGTCCGACCTTCCCTCCTCGTGACATTGCTCTACCTCTCTCTAGAACTCCAAAGTTCTCTCTCTCTCTCTCTCTCTCTCTCTCTCTCTCTCTCTCTCTCTCTCTTTCTCTCTCTCTCTCTCAAAGTGATGAAAGGGAAATTAGGCTAGTATAGACACAAAATGTAGTTAAGATAAGGGAAAAAATGAACCTGTTGAATTCATGAGAGAAGAACATCATCAAGGGTCATCTGATAAGGGTTAAGAATCAGAAATTAATGATCTAGTGTCTCTTGCCCTGCACACCCACACGTGCACTTGCGACATGAGCCACTCGTTCAGCATACAAAAAGATTATAATTAATTATAAAATGGACAAATTAATTATTAATAAATGCCATTTTAATTAAAGAAAAATCTTAAGTTTTATTTGAAATTCTGGGCTATTATCACGTGTTAAGAGTTTTGATAAGTCAACACTCACATAATGGATACCAACAAAGATATAACAAAAGGTGATGGAAATAAATTAGGTAACCAATTAAGTTAATGGTTGAAGCATATGCTTAGAAGATCCTCTCTCCACCAACCCCATTCTCATCCCTTTATAAATAAACAAAACTCTTATTAACTCATTCTCCCCCTTTGGGTATTCCCCCCATCTGGGTTTCAACTGCAAGTTTCCCAATGAGGTTCTGATGGGCGGTGCCGCCACCACCACCGGCAGCGGTGGTGACAGAGATAAAAAGGAGGAGGATGAAGTTTAGGGTGTTTATTTGAAGTTGTGACCTCTAGTTTACATTTTGGGCAACTAAAGATCCTTTGGCAATGCATCTTTGGATGTGATGATTGTGTCTCAATTACATCATCAGTTAAGCTTTTTTTTTCTTCTTTCCTTTTTGGTTATTGGAAGATTTTTACTGTCCTATCTTCCTTATGTGTCCTATTGGATATTTTGATTATCGATACTGGAGGAAAGATAATCGAGACCTTTTGTTTATTTGCTCTTGTGGGCTTGCTTTATATCACATTTGATAATCAATTGCTAGAAAACATAATTCTCAATGAATAGGGTAAAGCTTGTGGAATTATAAATACCATAATTCGCTTAAGTGTGTGGAGTTGCTGATCTAAGTGAATTATGACATTTAATTTTGTCTACGGCAAAAAAAAATTTAATTTTTATTTTAAGATTGCATCACTGTTAAAATAACAAAACATGTAGCGTGATTGAAATAGACTATAAAGGTTAAGATTACTTCTGTACTTCAACATGCGATACTAGACTGGTTTGCCTCTTCTTTGGCCCCACCTAGTCTGTAACACGATGATCCACAAGCGTTCATCTCATAGACTTTGCAGAGAAAATTTATTAGGAAAAAAAAAACTTGGATCAAAATATCTAACCATTCATTTGGAATGGAGAGTTAACGTTTGAAATTTTACTTTTTTGTGGGCCTTACGAAATGAGTGGTTCAAATTATATTATTGTGGGCCAAAACAAAAAAGCCTAGAAGATTGAACTTATATGGAGGTGAGTTTAACCCAGACAGCATAAGTTCATCAACGAGCTCAGTGATTCCACGTTATGTATTTCGAGTCTTTGGACTATGGATTTGTGAAGAGGGGGGAAAGTGGTAAATAATGTTAGGACAAAATTACCCCTTCCTCTGGCGAGTTCTTGATCTCAAACAGTGAGGCCTTAGTTCCCCAAGAGTGCTACATACACATCATTTTAACACATCACTTTTACACATCACTTAAAACTACGTCGTTTTATGTTAAGGAATATCCAAATATGTTTTCAACGATATGGGTCAAAAACAAATATGATTTTTTTTCAACACAAAACTACATAGTTTTGAGTGATGTGTGAAAGCGATGTGCAAAAGTGGTGTGTCTTTAACATTTTGTTAGTTCCCTCTTGTCGTCCAAAAACAGCCAATCATGGGCTGATATTACATCCGACAACTCGTCCTCCAGTAGAGAGAATGAAATCAAGTCAAATTTTCTTTGATAAAGAAAACTACCTCCACAAATCCAAAGATTTTGAAGTCTTTTTGTGCATAATGCACAGCAGAACGTGTTGTGCATCAAACGACATCGTTTTGACGCATAATTTTTTTTCCCGTACAGTTAGGGTAGTATTCAGATGATGTTTTGCTACACAACATGCCTGCTCCAAGTGTCCAACACCCCTTTCCCAATTCATGAGCTCCTTATATCGGTGATCTGTGATCCAAAAGGTGAGTTTGAATTCTAAATTTGCAGAAGAGTTGAGAGAAGGCATAAGATCCAAATTGTTCATAAATTGTTCCATCTGTAAAAAGCAAACCACTTGAGAGGATTAGATACAAGTTGACCAAAGGCAAAAACAATTGAAGGTCCACCCTGTACCCATAATTATCAAGCCCTGGATTAGAACAAGATTTGATCCGAGGTCCCAAATGCACCAAGGGGAGACCTACCAAGTTTAAACTACTTAGGTACCTTCCTTACGAACGCAGGCCATTTGGGGAGAAGTATGATCTCATCTATGATTGGTTAAGATATTGGAATCCGCCGCTTTAAATTAAATAAATTTTCTTGTTTCAAAATAAGTAAAAAATAAGATAAATTCACCAGCGTGTTAGGGAGTAAACAAATATTGTTCACCACTCACTTTCTTATGAAATCTCGTTTCAGAAGAACATGCCATGTCAAGAGTGGAGAATTTTAGCAAAGAAGACATCAACAATTACTCTTCCCACACAAAACGCATCACCAAGGCACGACACAACTCAAAACCAAAATGTTCACAAATTATCCCCAAATCCAACACAAAATTTCAGCATCAAAACATAATTCTTCTACCACTAGAGAGAGAGAGTAAATATTACTAAAACAAAATCCTTTGAACCAGTCTGAAACTCAATTTCAGTAGAAGAAGCCAAGTACTTTGCCACCAACATTCTTTCTCCTAGCTTCTTCATGGTCCATGATGCCCGCAGAGGTTGTCAGCACGATGTACCCAAACTGCAAGGTTATTATGGTCATCAAGAAACCCCAAGTGCGTATATATAATCCTTAGTGAGGTAAAATAAAGGGTAAAGAAGAAAATAAGGCATGTATATACACATACATACATACTTTGATCTGCATCACACAAAATTCATACAAGAAGGAGAAATACAAATCTAAAAAGAGAACTAGAAGTCCTGAAAAAAGTATAGTCGATCGGGCATATAATATAAGGTGAATGTCACTTTGCAAAGTCGCAAATAACCAACCCCCCCCCCCCCCCCCCGCGCGGTGCAAAACATCATACAACCACATCATTCATTTTCTCATCATAACTCCAGTAGGTTCTCTTCAGGATATTCTAGTTCTAATGTTCCAATTTTCATATTCAAGAATTTAAAAAAAAAAAAAAGAAGTAACTTATTCAAAGACCAGTAAGCCAAAGAGTGTTTCTACAGCAAACCTGTCTAGAAGGGAGCAGTCTTGCCGTCCAAGGTTCGATCTCTTTCACCCCAACATCAAAACGGGGACTAATGACCCCACACTTGTTCAGCCTCCCATTCAATTCAACCACAATTTTTCCAGATCTGTGATCATCAACAAACTCAAATTCGCCAATGTAACCTGCAAAACCAATTAAAAGTTCAATAAACATGCAATTGTAATTTTCAAAAACATAGTTCAAGCGGCAAGACAAAGAAGACTAACCATGCTTTTGCATGACAATAAGAAACTTGATTATCACTTTTGAGGATGGCCTGATCATGACCTGCCGTTTTCCTCTCTTCTCTGCGTTGTACATGCTCTTGAGAGCATCATTCAGCACACTAACTCTCACCATCCTCCTGAATGCCTGCTGGAGAAATAGCAGCAGAAACCGAATTGCTAAAAAATCTCCCAGGAGATTCAGACATGACAACCATCAGGTAAGGACAACAACACGGAGGAGATTCAAATGCCCATCATGAGGGAAATAAATGGCAAACAATGTATTTATGAATTCACTTCAACCAACAAATGGGAGATTACCAAATGGAACCCATGACGATAAAAGATAGATGGGAAATTGATAAGCAGGAGCCATTATGACTGTTGGCTGTATCTACAGCCTCCTGTCTCACAAGGACAAAAACATAATAACCATGGTTCAAAATAGGGGTATTGGGAGACTTGGCATTATCAGTTGATGTAGTGCTACTGGGTGTATGGAGCAATATGGATTAGAAATAGTGTGATGGGGTTGTGGATTTTCCAAATCACAGTAACCATCCAAAACTCAAATGTACAAACTTTTACCCTCTTTTAAGCTCAATTCTTTTCATATTTTAGTCAGTACTTTGGTATAAGGCACTCTTCTCCTGCACTAACCTTTGTTTCATCCTCGGAAACTTAAAAATCAGAATGCAACAAGAGTTTCAGCTTAAGAATGTAATTGGACATCACACCACAATATCCAAGAACCGAGTTATGGAATTTACGTATGTCACAGCCATGACACTTAACCTCAAAGGTCAATTTCATATATAACAAGAACAAAAACCAAACAATTTCAAAGTACAATCTGGGTAACATTTGAGACGCTTAGGGTTGTCATCATTTACTCTCCTCCCGAATCGCCTCTAGTAAAATGGAACTCTCAAGTCTAAACAGCTTTGAATTGGATAAGCCCAAGGATGCCCATTCCTCAGGTCAAGGAGTGAATTCTCCAACGACAATCTATCGATCAACAGATTCGCGAGGAATCCCCCACAGTACGTGACATAAACATTATGATTTGCTGATTCAAGCACCAGCTAGTGAATGGCAACACTAAAGCCGTATTATTTCAGTGCAATGCGTCCAGATTCTTTGCAAAGATACCAAAGTTGCGTCGTAAAAATAAAAAAACCACCATATGACGCTCACACTTGTTTTCTTCTAAAATTATGTGGATTTAAGCATTTGTTAGTTATTAACTGCTAAATTTATGGAAAAAGTTTTCTTCTGTCTGTATATCGAACCTTCCGGTATGTAAACAGCTCGAATTGTATTCATCGCCGTTCCCATCGCATCAAAAGGGTTCAAAACACACACCAAAAAAACCGAGCGAAAGAACTTGCTGTTTTGCTCCAGACGTCCATTATCGTGCTATAGATACATATACAAGTAAATCGAACATGGATGAATAGAGAGTCGAACAAACGAATTAGATCCTAATCAAATCGAGTTTCGGCAGTGAAGATTACCTCGCAAATGAACTGGCGGCAGCTCTAGCTTGAACGGCTGTGATGGGTATGAACGGCAGACCGCAGAGAAGAGTGCAGTATTTGCTAGGGCTCGTGGGCAACGATATGGGCCGGGAGCAGCTTATAAATGGGAAAAATCTCAAAATTTTCCCAAAACTATCAGCCAAATATCTCATAAGCACCTTAATTTTATCAACATTTCAACTAAACACCTCAAATTGTCACAATTTTATCAAAATGTCAAGTAAACACCCAAAAGTAGTCAAAATTTTATCAATTGGATCTTCAACGTCAAATTCCATCAAATTCCAAACGACACTGCCTGTTGTGGATGTTTTATTTGACATGTGGGTGTCACGTGTACGATAAATAAATTTTTTTGGATATTCTATACACAAATATACATACAATCCACCCATAATCAAACTCATACACTATCCAACCCATAATTCAAACATTAAGGACCTGTTTGGCCTAACTGTTTTTCGGATTATTTTTTTTGTCTCTATTATTTTTTTTTTGCATTTGTTGTTTTAACCTCAATGTTTTGTGAATTGTTAGTCCGTCTTGATAAAAGGAATCTAAAAAGTATAAAACTATGTCCAAAAGTTAAAAAAATATCACTAAATACGACAAATAAGCTCAAAAATCTATGTTTTTTATTATTTTTGTCTTTTTTGAATTTTTTTCAAATTTGGTTCATGATTTATAACTTTTCTGAAAGCTCTTGTCGAGATGAACCAACTGTAACGACCCGTTCCCACCTTGTACAATATTGTCCGCTTTTGTCGCCCAAACCCCATTGACTTCCCAGTAGGTCACTCATTCCTGAATTGCTCCAGGATGAGCACACTTAACTGTGAAGTTTCATTTAGTGTTGGCGCCATCACGACTTTAAAAGGCCTTGTATAAGAAAGGTTCATAATCTTATAAATACCACCGAACTTACATCCACCAAGCGATGTGGGACCCTTGACCACCCGTCCGGACGTCCCACTGAGACTCCATCTCATGGACGCCGGTCTCATAGTTGGCACCACGGCCTGGCTGGGGTGTCACAATCTCCCCTACTCAGGAACACACGTCCTCGTGTGGGGCCCAGATTTGTCCCACATTTCCAATTGGTGCAGGCTCTGATACCATTTGTAACGACCCGTTCCCGCCTTGTACAATATTGTCCGCTTTTGTGGCCCAAATCCCATGGACTTTCCAGTAGGTCACCCATCTTTGAATTGCTCCAGGGTGAGCACACTTAGCTGTGAAGTTCCATATAGTGTTGGCGCCATCACGGCTTTAAAAGACCTTGTATAAGAAAGGTTTATAATCTTATAAATACAACCGAACTTACATCCACCAAGCGATGTGGGACCCTTGACCACCATCCGAACGTCCCACTGAGACTCCATCTTATGGACGCCGGCCTCACGGCTGGCACCACGGCCTGGCTGGGGTGTATGAACCTTCCTTATACAAGGTCTTTTAAAGCTGTGATGGCGCCAATGGAACTTCACAGTTAAGTGTGCTCACCCCTGGAGCAATTCAGGGATGGGTGACCTACTAGGAAGTCCATGAGGTTTGGGCGACAAAAGCGGACAATATTGTACAAGGCGAGAACGGGTCGTTACACCAACAATCCTCAAAAAATTAATGAAAAATAAAAAATTACAAAAAAATTTCACATAAGGACAAAAAAAAATAATCCAATAATCCAGTCAGTCCAAACACCACCTAACTCAAATTCAAACCTAAGCATCAACTCCTCCCCAAAATCTCAACAAACATCTCCACCACAATTGACCACCATCAATTGTCACCATAACCATGACTGCAAATGACAAACACAAATTTCAATTCAACTACTTTCTCGATTTAGAAAAGATGGGTAGTTTCCCTTTTCCATATTTTTTCAACAACAATCAATGGCAACGAGACCTAGAGGATAATAGGTCCAAGCTGGCCCAAAATCCTGCAAAAATAAGAGATCAAAGACACGTGGTTTTGCAAATACGCAATCTATTTGCAACGCCCCAAATTTTTGAAATATTAATTAAATTCATTTAATCTTATTTTAATATGTGAACAAGAATTAAAGAAAATTTCTGTTTTAGCAAATATTAAAATTGAGTTTCAGAGTATTTTAAAGTAAAAAAACAAAAATATCCTTCTGAGTTTACATTGTTTATTTCAAAATAAATTAAACAGTATAACAAATATGGCAACCACATGTTGAGCTCTTCTTTCGTGACAATAGACTCCTCTTGTTTGGGCGGGAACTCGCTCTGCTCGTATCCATCTGGCAAAAAATGTCAATAATAGAGAAGTTGCTCCAGTAAACAATTAAACTCAGTAGTAAAAATTATTCGAAAACTAAGCCCAAATGAAAGACAACAGATACACATATGATATAAATATATTGAATGTTAGCAGAAAATAAATTGAACAACTTATTGTAAATACGTAGGCATATTATGATTTCATTCTTTCATATTTTTAAGATTCCACCCAAAAACTCTGAATGTTACCCAACTTATCTACTATAAGACACTCAATTTATAGTCATCAGTCGTTATCTATTCATAGCCGGTAGTTTGAGATTATGTACCCAACTTGAATACTGACCCAGTAAGAAAAGAACCTTCTACCATCCACTCAAGTCGATATCTACCTCACCCTTATTAGATTCGACCAAACGTAACGTCACTGGGTTTGGTGCCAACAAACTTTAGCCGTTTTTCCTTAATTAACTCAAGGACATTCAAGATATTAGTAATCACTCACTCGGGGTCAAAAGCTACCATCGCGACATCTCCAAAGTTACCCTCAACTGTCTTCAACAACTCATAGTTTGAGTCCTTACATGGCACGACGCCCAAACAAGTCAAAAATGGGATGACGCTTGGAAATAACATTATAGTTGTTATCATATAGTTGTTGCATGTCAAAACAACTCCTCAAATCGAGCGTTATACTGAGTGACACTCATTGCACCCTACTTCTAGTTCACAAATTCCCGCAGCTTCGCCAACTTCACCAGAGTTGGAAAATACTCTCCCAAAACAACCCATTGAACTTGGCCCAAGTCAAGGTATTCACTGTCAAGGTCTCCGCTGTCAAGGTCTCGGTTCCACACTATGGGTTGTCTTAACTGCATCTCACCAGTAATCGGTCTCTCCCGCATCTGATGGGCGGCCATTGCAGTTTTGTCATTGTCCCTAGTGATCTCCATTGTGTCATTTAGTTTTTATATTTGCTTAGCCAAACTTCGGCGGTTGTGGGGTCGGATTCTTCATTGAACACCAAAGGTCGTCGTTTGCAAAACCCACGTAGAACGCCTCAAGAACTTCAAACCCAACGTAAGTTTACCTCGCCTTAATCCAAACTTATGCTATGGAAGATTATCGAGGCTCTACGGAGCGTCATGGAAGAAAACATGAAGATTAGAGTTTCAGCAGACCACCGGCTGTATGGTTAATTGGCCGAATGGATGGGTCGAAAAGTGACTGATTTGAGTATTTATGAAGCTATTACACTTAGGTCCTCCTGTTATTTTATATCTATTACTTAAATGTGTATTCATAAATTGCAATTTAACCCTTGTGATGAAAAATGCGAAACTCCCCTTTTAGCATAATTATAAAACCGCCCTTTTGGTAAATAAAATTACATATTTGCCCCTACAGTTACTATTTTATCCTATAAATGTTGGAAATTGCCGAACTACCTTGAAAACTATTTAATTATGATTTCACTATAGAATTACTAAATTTATGTTTTGGATCCTTATACTATTTTAAATTTATAAATTATGACAAATTTATTAAATTATATTGTTGCCGCTAACTTGAATTAATTATATAATTGTACCATGTTAGGTTATTTACATAATTAAGCCTATGTTATTGATATTTATAAATTATACCAAATTAATATTTAATTCGCAAGGTCTAACCATTTTTAAATATTTTTAAAAACTATACAAGTAATTCTATGTGAGATTGTTTTTTATAATTAATATTAGACTTGTAATTAATTACATATATACCTAATTAAACTTAGATTATTTTAAACACATAATTATTTCGTTAGGATAAGTTCATAATAATTTTCAAAATTACGAAGACGACAACTTCACCCTAGTTCACACTAAACTATTAAAATTTATATTTTAAACTCCAAAACTAGTTTTACAATATCACCCTTAATACATATAAACTACAACCTAATTGTAATTTACTATACTACAATTCAACCACGCGTTATCATTACGTACACGTTCAATTCGTGTCAAATTAATTGTATACTCAAGTTATGTTATTTTACAGGGTTCCATTAAGTCATATTACGAATATGAGATCCCATGCTAATATATATATATATATATATATATATATATATATATATATATATATATATGTTGGGGGGAGGCCTCCATGGACCAACACTTTTTTAGACCAGTATTCGATTAGCACCTAAACTTTTTATTCCTGATTAAATTTTAATGATCCTAACCATTTAATATGTTTAAAACATATTTTCAAAGGTACCCACGATAAATCAGGTTAAGATATTACCAGAAAATGGTTGATTCAAGCAGTGATTCAAAATGCTGACAGAAACTATTTTATAAACCATTGTTTGGATCAAGTTATTTTCGATAATATTTTGAGTTGGTTTCTTGCGGGTACCTTTAAAAATATGTTTTAAACACGTTGAATTGTTCAAATCATTAAAATTTAATCAGGAATTAAGAGTTTAGATGTTAGTCTAATATTTGTCTAAAAAAATATTGGTCCATGGTGCTTACCCTATATACACATATAAATTCATTCGAACATGTATATTTTATTATTTATGTTATAATTAAAATATTCTATGCTATTTGTCTTGATCAATTATTAGTCGATGCCGAGAAATCACACGATCATATATAAGGCATGAGAATTGTAATTTGGACTTTGAGTCCTAGAGGGACACAATCAAACATTGATCCATGATAACATAGTCTTAGGGATTGAACTCCCATAGTATACCCAAATTGTCTGTCATACAGTTTGTGAGCGGTTTTGCTGTCAATATTTTGGTCGTTGTAAATGACTGATTATGACATGCTTGTTGATTTGATGATGGATATCTGTTTTTGCTGTCAACACTCCGATTGTTGCAAACGACGGACTTTAGCATACTTGATGATCTTATGATGTGATTGTTATCATAGATGTTTGTTGATACTATCGATGTCCCAAGCGTTGGATTTTAATATGCCTTATTTAGTAATGTGACAATTGTCATGTACATCAGACAACACTGTTAGCGACCCTCAATTCACTATGGACAACATTGTGTCGAGCAGATTTTGAGATATTGATATGACAAATTTAAAATCGATAACTATGGAATAATATTTGAAGATTTTTATAACACACAAGACTGCATGAGTTAGAAATTTGACTAGACAGATAATACTTGTTGTTTATACATGACAAAGAACACTTGGGAATTTAGTATTAGGTCATTGTACTTTATTTATTGTACACTCATTCTTATGTATTATCGTTTATATTTAAACTACACATATCTTATTATATCACATATGTCACATATTGTGAATTCATATATTGGAACATAAAGGTAGGTTAACTTATTATGTGTCGTAACTTATGGTGCATATTTCCTTCCCTCTAGCGTTTCATGTTAGATACCGAAGATGGCGGTGAAGAACTGGAGCAGCATGTCAATGACGACATGACGTGGAAGAAGAGCATGTCCAATCATAATTTACTTTGAATAGGTTAATTTAGAACTCTGAAATCTCAATGTAAAGTCTTTCGTTTTTGGAAAATATGTTTTGAAGATTTTTGTTTTGATATTTCTCATTTTGAAATTATAAATAACGTACTTTATTTTCTTATGAAATAAATTGGATTCTCCTTTTTTTAATTAACGTGTCTAAAAATTGGGATCTTAATAATTGTTGAGCCTTATCACTCAACGATCATGTTCATGACATTCCACGTCAGGTATCGAAGAAGGAAATGAATGTCATGAATACCCGGTCGATGAGAACACAATAGACGAGGACTCTCTAAAGTCATGGTTCACCCATGGTAAGGCTTTGTACTTTCTAAAAGTTTTTTGTGCTATAAATTACTTTTTGTTATAATTGTACTTCGTACTATCAAAACTCGAGTTGTATTTTGGCAGTCTATTCTTGAAATTCCGGGAACATAATTATTACTCTTAAAAGTTTTAAGTTTTTAAAAATACTTTTAGCTTTTTAGTATTAAATGAGAGTGAACGTTTTTCAAAGTGTGATTTTTAAAAGAATAAGGAGCATTAAGAGAACTTTCACAAGTCAATTATAAAATTGAATAAATATCTTGAAACATGTAAATGTAAACAAATAAACTGGAACGAAAGAAGCACAAAAATAAGTAAAATTTGAAAACTCTTTTACTAGCTTCTCTAAGAAGAGGGACTTTTAGCTGAGCGGGTGCAATTTTGTTCACCTTCAAAAAAGGGAAAGGTGAACATTACCCTTATTCTTATTAGTTGAGATGGTGTAGGTTCTGTCTCTGCAAAATATTTTTTGGTAAGAATGTAACCAACTCAACTAATAAAAATGAAGATAATATTCACCCTAAACTTCAACAAAATCCATTTCCCAAATGTGTGGTTAGAGGAAAACACCCACAATGGTTATATTGCATCATCATCTGAATTTGTCACTTGTAAGTCACATATTATTCTCTCAGTTTCTTTTCCATTTGAAAAGCAAATAATTAATAATACACAAAATAATTAAAATGGTCAAATAATTAATTCTCTCAGATTTTTAAAACTTTCATCATGTGTCTTATTGACATGCACTCGGCAAAAAATGAGCTCACAAATGTTTGCTAGTCATTCTCCATTAGAGATCGGATTGAAAATCAAGAGTGATTTATATATTTTTGGAGGGTCAGGGATGAGCCTTCGTTGCTGGGCTAGTTATTTGGGCAACCAAACGTGCTCCGACCCATAGCCCCTAATAAGAGCGCCAAACCAAATTACAAGGCGTTCCCTCCTTTTCAACCCGAAAACAAAAGCTAATCGCATCTCAACCGTCAATTGTTTGATTCCCTCCAACAAGTGCATCCGACAGCCAAAAACTATGACAACTCATTAATCCGCGTGAAATGCCCACTATCCAATAAGACACCGTGAGTCCCATCTATTTAAAGCACAGGTCGCCAAACTTACCCCTCGGTACTCATCTGGATTCCAATTCCAATCCTCTAAATTCCAAACCCTAGTACCTTTCTCTTTCTCTCTCGACATTTCCGATGGCGCCCAAGGCTGATAAGAAACCCGCCGAGAAGAAGCCGGCAGAGGAGAAGAAGTCCACCGTGGCCGAGAAAGCTCCTGCGGAGAAGAAGCCAAAGGCCGGGAAGAAGCTGCCAAAGGACGCCTCCGCTGCCTCCGGAGACAAGAAGAAGAAGAGGTCGAAGAAGAGCGTAGAGACGTACAAGATCTATATCTTTAAGGTTCTAAAGCAGGTGCATCCGGACATCGGGATCTCAAGCAAGGCCATGGGAATCATGAACAGCTTCATCAACGATATATTTGAGAAGCTTGCTCAGGAGTCTTCTAGACTCGCCAGGTACAACAAAAAGCCTACTATCACGTCACGGGAAATTCAGACCGCTGTGAGGCTTGTTCTACCCGGTGAATTGGCCAAGCATGCTGTTTCTGAGGGGACGAAGGCGGTGACTAAGTTTACAAGCTCTTAGATTTGGTGTTTGATCGATGGAACTATGTCTGGCCTAATGTCTAGGGTTAGTTTTTAAATTGTATTAGGTGGCTCGTAGTGTGAGTATGTGTTTAAATTTCTTTGTTTGGTTGTTAATTTGGACGAGCTCGATCCAGTTGTCTACTTGTGCTTATATGGAATACGATCAGATGGTTCTGTTCAAAAATTGCATCTTTGAATTTTAGTAGGTATTTCAGGCGGTAGCTACAATTTGTAACTGATCCATGAGCTAAAGTCGCATGCTGTCTTCTAAGAAAAAATAGATCATTTTCTGTGCTTGAAATCTAAGAAGCTCAATAGCATCAATCGATTTGGGATTAATTCATTTTCTCTGAAGTCTCGACATTTTAATTAATCTGACGAGGATCATGTAATTATGCACACGTGTTGTTATGGATATGGTACGCTGCCCAAGCATGTTTAAATCATTTCTGGCTTGGAGTGCTTGTGAACCTTGAATTTGCACTTGTTATAATGCAGGAAGGTAGACACAATTGGATGGTATGTTACCTTCTTTTTCTTTTCTCAAGCTGGTTTTGGTGGTTTAGCAGGGGTAAATCATGAACTACTATTGGTAAACCTGCTACTTGTCCATTGAATTGAGTTATTGTTGCGATCCTCTTAAAATCAAGCATGATGATATCTTTGATCTGTAGTTGTGTTTTTAGGTACCTCTTAAGAAGTGCATAAGATATCATGATTTGAGGAACTGGTATGAAAAGCTCCAGTGGTTGTTAATTCCGGTTGAAGTTTAATTGTAACTATTTTCTCATCATACAGATAGAATCCCATTTCATTTGTAATCCGGACTCATGTATATTGTTTATGCAGGCAGAATGAACCAGAGGATTCTAATGCTGGTTGATGCCAGCGTGTATGGCAGCGTGTAGGCATTGCCAAAAACAAGCATACTAACGCAGTTTGGACTTCGGTGCAGGAACTCGTGATCCGTTGACCAGTTTTTTGAGTCAATCACCTTCGTGATCTATATTTATTTTGCGGTGTTAGTGTGAAGGTTTGACAGCGCAGCCCATCATCCGAAGAGGTCATAAGAGCATCCACACCAATCTTTTTTGAGCTGCTGCTTCTCTATTTTGGTTAGTAATTCTTCTAGATACGTTCCACATCAGTTTCTCTTGATGTGTTCTCTATTTTGTGAATGCTACTGTGGATTTTTATAACTGAGGACTCATTGTAGCCTCCTTATTTAGTGAATGCAAAGTTGGAAACGGTCATTATTCACCCTATATAGAGAGTTGGATGCATACCCTATATAGAGAGTTGGATGCATGAGATATTAGAAAACGTGGCTATCTAAAGTAGAAAAGTGAAGATTTATCTCTAATTTGGTCCAAAAAATAGAAAAATTGACGTGGATGTCTTTAGTACTGTAAGAGATGCTGCAGGTTTTTTTGAGGGTGGAAGTAAGTTCTACAATTTTTGCAAAGTCTACGACATTTGAGAGGCTATCTATTCGGACATTGGCTAAATCTTCCGACTGAAGGCTACATGATTTGGTGGGAGTTGCAGGAACACACATATGACCAGGCCCAGAAGATATTATTGCATTTGGAACCTCTTCCAATACCCTTATAAATACAACTCCAAGAATTCTCCCATTCGCTTCATGTAGCATTCAAGCATCTCTTTTTTTTAGTAATTGCATGTGAGTCATTTCTTAGTATTAGTCAAATCACGTGCACTTTCTTAATATTAGTCAAATTTCAAATTGCTGTCTTGATCTAAATATAGGTCTGTAGGCTAAGACATCAACAAACAATTCTTTCTTAATGGGATGAGGGGAATAAGTAGATGATCAAGAGAGAGGTTAAAAATAGGCAGTACTACAACTCCAAGTCCACCAAGAACTCTCTCCCTCTCCCTCCTCAAATAGAAATTGACATTGGTATTCCGTCCAAAGACATGTACAATCCACATGCATACATTGTGCCAATGAAATTCTTGGCAATTACCATAGTATTCAACCCTCAAATTTGGACAGGAGCATGATCCATGCTTCTATTCGTTAATGACATCACGTTCAATATCATTGATCCGAGTAGGACATCAAGAGAAGCTCAGACCAAGGTGGATAAGATTGCATTTGAGTACTTTTTTTTCCTTCTAAAAAGCTGCATTTGAGTATTTTTCTTCCCCTAATTACAGCCAATACATTCCCCAATCCTCCTCCCTTCGTTGGCCGTCAATGATTCCAAGGCAACTTGAGCAGTTGCATGTTTGGTTTTTTTTTTTTATTGTCGAGAAAAATTGAAGACTCATGCATTATCCCATTGATGGGTCATGACGTGTGGGCCGAGCCCTTTGGAATTCTGGTCGGTCGGCTGTCAGCTCGGTTCAGTCACCGTCGGGAATGCTCAGCTCAGCCATCACCCTAGTCAGCTCGGCTCAGTCACTATCTTGTCTGCTCAGCTCAGCCCTTGTCGGATCTGCTCAGCTCAGCCCTTGTCTGATCTGCTCAGCTCAGCCAAACGTCTTACTTTGCAGGATCTTCTTATCTTAAACGGATCATCCCACAAGGAAAGGATGTCCCCATCAAGATCCCCTAAATCTCTCCACTTCCTACGAGCCATTTCCACCAGATTTCCCTATTCAGGGCAAGGATAATCGTGAGAGATGCGGTTACCTAATTAAGGGCCACCACCCTTGATTCGCTCCACGAAATCAGGGGATGATCTCATCCTTTCCTGATTTCTCGCCAAGGAAATCTCTATATAACAGAGAAGACTCTATGGTACAAGGTACGAACATTCTGCCCAATTATACCCCCATTGTCTTTCCATACAGTTCCTTCATCCTCAAGTTAACTTAGGCATCAGAAGGGTTTTGGCAAGATACCACACCGGTGTCAAGTTTCTTTTTGCAGGTCGGACGGGAAGACGATCTTCAATCCGTTTCATCAGTTGGACGACCTTAAATCCGTTTCATCACCCATCAATTTTAGCCTTAAACTTGAAGCGACTCATATGTGGAAGGCCTTCACGTAGCTAGAATACTCAGCCAGTGAGATATTTCTCTTTTGAATATAATTTGGCAGCAGATTTTTGTACGAATGTGGCATATCAATAATTTTTGAATTGGATAAGCCTGAGGATGCCCATTCCTCGGGTCAAGGGGTGAATTCTCCAATGATAATCTATCAATCAACAGATACACGAGGAATCCCTCGCAGTATGTGACAAATGTTATAACTTGCTAATTCAAGAACCAGCTAGTGAATGGCAACACTGAAGCTGTATTATTGTCAATGCAATGTGTCCAGATTCTTTGAAAAGAGAGAAAAGTTGAGCTGAAAAAGAAAAGAAGCACCATATGACGCTCAGACTTGTTTGTTCTTAAATTATGTGGATTGTCTGCTAAATTTATGGAAAAAGTTTTCTTCTGTCTGTATATCGAACCTTCTCGTATGCAAACAACTCGAATTGTATTCATTGCCATTCCCATCGCATCAAAAGGGTTCAAAATACACACACACAAAAAACAAGCGAAAGAACTTGTTTTGCTACAGATACATGTACAAATAAATCGAACATGGATGAATAGATAATCGAACTAACGAATCAGATCCTAATCAAATCGAGCTTCCGCAGTGAAGTTTACCCCGCAAAGAAGGGCCCTGATGGGTATGAATGGCAGATTGCAGAGAAGAGTGCAATATTTGCTAGGGCTCATGGGCAACGAAATGGGCTGGGAGCAGCTTATAAATGTGAATAAGCACTTGAACTCATAGAAATATCAACTAAACACCTAAAGTTGTCAAAAGTTTATCAATTGGACTGCTACCTCAACATCATGCCCAGTCGAACCGGAGTGTACACTTCTTAATGAATTCTACAAACGTCGACCTCCGATTTTTTCTGACGAGACAAACCCTATTGTAGTGGAGACTTTGCTGAAATAGACTGAGAAATTATTGAAAATCATGGAAGTTCGGGACAACAATGACTGAGTGGCACAGCATCCTACCAAATGCAGGACGAGGCTAACCACTAATGGGATGTGGTCAAGATGACGCAGGACGTACAGACAATGACTTGGATTGCTTTCAAGATCCTATTTTTGGCCAAGTTCTTTTCAACACCTGTCAACCAGGTGCCCATTTGAGAATTCATGAAGCTCAAGAGGAAGGATTTGACCCCGCGACTATACGAGATACCTTTTGCATTTTTTTTTAGTACGGACATACCTCAACGAGTCCTCTGGATTTATCACTTGCCTACTAACCCTTGGATTGCAACACACGTTGGACGACTCAGTACTTGGGAGAGAGGTTTCACCTTGTTAAGGGGGATAGACGAGGCTTACCATCAGCTTCACATGATTCCTTAAGTTGAATGGGTGTATTTAAATCTTATTTTGACTATGAAATGAAAATACAATTGGCTTTTGATAAATTATTTTAAATTAACGTCTCTAAAATTCGGGATGTTACAACCATGATACACAGGACTCAGGTTCGGTATTGTGTCTTTTGTTTCCGAATTATTATTGAATTATGTTCTTTAATATTCGATTATTGTTTTATGAAATTATTTTTTAGAAATGGAATTCGATCAACTGTCCGCAATATGTTTTTCTACAATCTTAAAACAGATTATTGATCGATGTTCGGTTTTTCCTATAAGACTAATCCTTTCTTGTATATCCTTTTTTTTTTTTTTTTTGTGCACAATCATAGTCAATAATGACATCCGAAAGCTTTTGGCCACCGGATGAGAAGTCCTTGGCAGAATAAATAAAGGCCTCACCATCTCTCAATTTGTGCGTGGTAACCAGATTGGTGATGAGTGACTGATGACCTTCAAACCAAAGAAGCAAGAGGTGGCAGATTTTGATGGTTTTTATGAATGTAAAAATAAAAATAAAATAAAATGTGTATATATAGAGCTGAGTGCCTATTTTTTGGTTTGATTTGATCTTGAACCAAAGCTGAAAGAATTATTGAGAGAGAAAGAAACTCTGTATATAATTGTTTATTAAATCAATGTACAAAGGCTCCTATATAGAGATAGAGATAGAGATAGAGATACATAATCCTAATCCTAACTAACTAGAATGATAGAGATAGAGATAGAGATAGAGATAGAAATAGAGATAGAGATAGAGATTAGGATACATAATCCTAATCCTAAACTAACTAGAATATTCTAATATATTCTAACAGCCCCCCTCAAACTCAAGGAGGGTAAACATCAACCAACTTGAGTTTGGAAACGAGATCAAGGAGGCGGCTCGAAGGTTGAGTTAGGCGGATATGGCGAGGCGCTGTTGTGGCCAATGACGTAGGCGCTGTTGTGGCCAATGACGTAGGCGCTGATGTGACCTATGATGAAGGTACTGGTAAGGCGCTGTCGTGGCCGATGACGTAGGCGCTGATGTGACCTATGACGAAGGTACTGGTAAGGCGTTGTCGTGGCCGATGACGTAGGCGCTGATGTGACCTATGATGAAGGTGCTGGTAAGGCGCTGTTGTGGCCAATACTGAGCACAGAAGTTGGTGCAAGACCGTGTGATGCCGCATGTGTAACGAACGCGGAAGCAATTGTAGCACAGAAGCTTGACACAAGTGCGCATAATGGCGCAGGATGAACATTAATAAAACAAAGAATGGCCCGGCGGACGGCAGGAAGGGTTAGGCCGCCCGCCGGTGAACTAAAATCAAATAAACCTTAACCTATTGCTCTGATACCATGAAAGAATTATTGAGAGAGAAAGAAACTCTGTATATAATTGTTTATTAAATCAATGTACAAAGGCTCATATATATAGGAGAGATAGAGATAGAGATAGAGATAGAGATACATAATCCTAATCCTAACTAACTAGAAGGATAGAGATAGAGATAGAGATAGAGATTAGGATACATAATCCTAATCCTAAACTAACTAGAATATTCTAATATATTCTAACAAAAGCAAACACTGCTTGGGTTTTCTCTTTCCATTTTCATCTGTTGATATTGCTGCTCTTGTGTGCTTATGGAATCTTTATTCCATAATCTCTTGTATGGAATCATCTACATTCCCATTTTAGAATTTGGTTTATTTCAATGGATTGATCATCATAGTGGCAGTGGACAGATCAGGGCAAGCAAAAGTGAGGTTGTTTCATACAGCAGTAACATCCTCTGATTTCTTGTGTCCAATTCGTCTAATCGACTTTCTAGTTTGGAAACAATAGATTGAATATTTTCAATTTTGAGAATTTGGAAAAAATTTATAATTTTAAGGAAAAAAAATAGATTTTTATATTTGAGAACATATAAAAATCAAATGAGGTTTTGTTTAGTGGAAGTTTTGGAAATCATTGGGAACTAATGGGAGAGAAGGTCTCTTTTGAGTTGTATCGGAAAATAAATGATGAGGTTGGATGAATTCATTTAGGTAATTATGAGATTGCTAATGATGTCTCTGAGAGATTTTTTGAATTGACATTGGCTGCTCCCGATGTTGTTGTTCTATTGCTATGATAGCCGTTGTTTGTTAAACCCACCTCATTACCGCAAATTGATTCAAGGGATAAGGTTCTGACGAATTGGGTGTTGTCACTTGTTGCCTCTTTCTAAATTATGTTTTTTAAGAATAAACTGCTAAAGGAGAAAATAAATTGAAAAGCAAATAATTTTGATACGATTACAAAGCCGAACATACATATCTTATCCAGTACAGGGATGTTCTTAAGTAATCGATAGGAAGCATTCGTGACTCATTTTTTGCCGAATGTCTGTCTGCAAGATTTTTTTAATTCTCTGTCAAGCACTTTCAAGCACGAAAAATCCCCTAGTCATTCTCCATTGGAGACTGATATTTCCTATATCATTAACGGGCTGGGCTGGGCTGGGCTAGTTATTCGGGCAACCAAACCTGCTCCGACCCATAGCCCCAAATAAAAGCGCCAAACCAAATTCCAATGCTTTCCCTCCTTTTCAACCCGAAAAAAAAGCTAATCGCATCTCAACCGTCAATTGTTTAATTCTCCATCAACTGTATCCGACAGCCAAAAATATGACAACTCATCAATCCGCGTGAATCCTCGCTATCCAATAAGACACCGTTAGTCCCATCTATTTAAAGCACAGGTCGCCGAACTTACCCCTCAGTACTCATCTGTATTCGGATTCCAATCCTCTCTATTACAAACCCTAGTACCTTGTTCTTTCTCTCTCTCGACATTTCCGATGGCGCCCAAGGCTGATAAGAAACCCGCCGAGAAGAAGCCGGCGGAGGAGAAGAAGTCCACCGTGGCCGAGAAAGCTCCGGCAGAGAAGAAGCCGAAGGCCGGGAAGAAGCTGCCAAAGGACGCCTCCGCTGCCTCCGGAGACAAGAAGAAGAAGAGGTCGAAGAAGAGCGTAGAGACGTACAAGATCTATATCTTTAAGGTTCTAAAGCAGGTGCATCCGGACATCGGGATCTCAAGCAAGGCCATGGGAATCATGAACAGTTTCATCAACGATATATTTGAGAAGCTTGCTCAGGAGTCTTCTAGACTCGCCAGGTACAACAAAAAGCCTACTATCACGTCACGGGAAATTCAGACCGCTGTGAGGCTTGTTCTACCCGGTGAATTGGCGAAGCATGCTGTTTCTGAGGGGACGAAGGCGGTGACTAAGTTCACAAGCTCTTAAATTTGTTGTTTGATTGATGGAACTATGTCTGTCGTAATGCCTAGGGTTAGTGTTTTAATTGTATTAGGTGGCTCGTAGTGTGAGAATGTGTTTAAATTTCTTTGTTTGGTTGTTAATTTGGATCAGCTCGATCCAGTTGTCTACTTGTGCTTATATCGAATACGATTAGATGGTTCTCTTTAAAAAATTTGTTTCTTTGAATTTTAGTAGGTATTTCAGGCGGTAGCTACAATTTGTAACTGATCCATGAGCTAAGTTGCGTGCTGCTTTCTTAAAAAAAAAGATCATTTTCTGTGCTTGAAAATTAAATGGGACAGTGACTCACTCAACTAGAATCTAAGAAGCTCAACAGCATCAAACGATTTGGGATTAATTCATTTTCTCTGAAGTCTCTAGACATTTTAATTATTCTGACGAGCATCATGTAATTAGGCAGACATGTTGTCATGGATTGGGTACGCTGCCCAAGCATGTTTAAATCATTTCTGGTTTGGATCAAACTGCTTGTGAACCTTGAATTACTCTTGTTATAATGCAGGAAGGTAGACACGATTGGATGGTATGTTACCATTTTGTTTTTCTTTTTTTAAGCTGGTTTTGTCGGTTTAGCAGGGTTAATCATGAACTACTATCGGCAAACATGCTGCTTGTCCATTGAACCGAGTTATTGTTGTTATCTTCTTAAAATCAAGCATGATGATATCTTTGATCTGTAGATGTGTTTTTAGGTACATCTTAAGAAGTGCATAAGAAATCATGATTTGAGGAACTGGTATGAAAAGTTCCATAGGTTGTTAATTCCGGTTGAAGTTTAGTTGTAGCTATTTTCTCATCATACAGATAGACTCTCATTTCATTTGTAATCCGGACTCATGTATATTGGTTTTGCAGGCAGAATGAACCAAAGGATTCTAATGCTGGTTGATGGCAGGGTGTAGGCATTGCCAAAAACAGGCATATTAACGCAGTTTGGACTTCGGTGCAAGAACTCGTGATCCATTGACCAGTTTTGTGAGTTAATCCCCTTCGTGATCTGTATTTATTTTGCGGTGTTAGTGTGAAGGTTTGACAACACAGCTCATTACCCGAAGAGGTCATAAGAGCATCCACGTTAGTCTTTCTTGAGCTTCTCCTCTATTTTGAGTAATAATTTTTCCAAATACGTTCTACATCAACCTCTCTTGATGTTCTCTATATTTTGTGAATACTACTATAAGTAGTCATTGTAGCTTCACTATTTAGTGAATAAAAAATTGGAGCCGGTCACTATTCACCCTATTTTAAGAGTTTGATGCATGAGATATTAGAAGATGTGGCTCTCTAAAGTAGAAAAATAGAAATTCCTTCCTAATTTGGTTCAAAAAATAGAGAAATTGATGTGGATGCTCTAACATTGTTGCCTTGCTATTGTAACAGATGCTGCAGCCTTTTTTGAGGCTAGAAGTAAGTTATATAATTTTTTGCAAAGTCTGACATTTGAGATGCTATCTATTCAGACATTGGCTAAATCTTCTGATTGAAGGCTATATGATTTGGTGGGAGTTGCTCGAACACACATGACTAGGCCCAGAAGATTCTATTGCATTTGTAAGTTCTTCCAAAACCTTAATAAATACAACTCCAAGAACTCTCTCTCCCTCTCCCTCTCCCTCCTTAAATATAAATTGACATTGGTATCCCATCCAAAGACATTTACAATCCACATGTATACATTGTGCCAACGAAATTCTTGGCACTTGCCATAGTATTCAACCCTAAAATTCACGGTGTCATGTTCAATATCATTGATCCGAGTAGGACATCAAGAGAAGCTCAGACCTAGGCGGATAAGATTGCATTTGAGTACTTTTTTTTCTTTTTGAAAAGCTGCATTTGAGTACTTCTTCTCCCCTAATTACAACCAATACATTCCACAACCCTCCTCCCTTCGTTGGCCATCAATGATTCCAAGGCAACTTGAGCAGTTGCATGTTTGGTTTTCTTTTATTGTCGAGAAAAATTGAAGACTATCATGTGTTATCCCATCAATTTTAGCCTTTAAACTTGAAGCGACAAATATGTGGAAGGCCTTCACGTAGCTAGAATACCCAGCCAGTGAGATATTTCTCCCTTGAATATAATTTTGCAGCAGATTTTTGTATGAATGTTGCATATCAATAATTTTGAATTGGATAAGCCCGAGGATGCCCATTCCTTGAGTGAAGGAGTGAAGTCTCCAATGACAATCTATCGATCAATAGATACATGACGATACATGAGGAACCCCTCGCAATGTGACAAATGTTATAACTTGCTGATTCAAGCACCAGCTAGTGAGTGGCAACACTGAAGCCGTATTATTGTCAATGCAATGTGTCGAAATTCTTTGGAAAGAGACCAAAGTTGGGTTGGAAAAAAGAAAAGCACCTGCATCAAAAGGGCTCAAAATACACATCAAAAAGAAACAAGCGAAAGAACTTCTTGTTTTGCTTTAGATGTCCATTATCGCGCTATAGATACATATTCAAGTAATTGAACATGGATGAATAGAGAATCAAATTGTGCTTTGGCAGTGAAGTTTACCTCGCAAAGGAAATGGTGGTAGCTCTAGCTTGAAGGGCCCTGATAGGTATGAACGGCATACTGCAGAGAAGATTGCAATTTTTGCTAGGGCTTGTGGGTAACAAAATAGGTAGGAGCAGCTTATAAATGGGAAAATTATCAAAATTTTTCCTAAACTATTACCCAAATATCTCATAAGAGCAAGTGCAACAACTTGGCTAAAACAAGCCTTATAGCTATTATAGCTAACCAAAAGGAAAAAAAGCACCTCCACCAGATTCTCTATACTGATCGCTAGAGTTTCTCCATCTACAGTTCTTCGGTTCTCCTAGCGAAGAATTGTTCAACAGGTTCGCTTATTTTATTAATTTATTCTCCCTTGTTTCCTTTTCTCCTGCGCGATCTTCCTACTTTCTCTCAGTGGTATTTCTGGGTTTATTTCCTCCCATACTTGGAATTGTTCTATCATTTTGTCAATTTTGAAGATCTTTCTGCTACTGAAAATAGGTATAAGTTCTTCAGTTTTTGTTGTTTTTGTGTGTGTTTGATATTACAGTAAGTTTGTAGCTGACATTGGCCCGCTTGGGTATTGCAATGAACGTACATGGCCAAAGAAGAATTGTTGGAGAAAACAACTTACTAACTGTTTGATAAAATTACCGAGTGATAATTGTTGAAAATAACAACTAGAGAAAACATGTATAACAGCTTAAAGTTTAAGACATGGGAAGCTTCTCGTACTCGATAATTGTCTTCCTCAACTAGTGCAATTTGAGGTGTCTAGAGACTCAGATAGCCCTAATTGAGATTGGGTTGTTTATGGTCCTGGAGTTGCAAAAACTTCTTGTTACTTCATAATTTATTTGTTAAAAGAATTCTGAGTATATGAAAATTACGACTTAGGAATCGAACTAACTTTAAAAAGACTTTCAAACTTCTCTCACATTTATTTGTTCTTAACAAAGTTTTCCTTTTAATGTTTAATCGTAATTCGACAAGGTACTTTCTTGCTTTTGTACGCTTATTAAGGTTAAACAAATGATTTGCAAGAGAATTTGATTAAGCATATGATACATAATTTTAATTCCTGATTTATATTTGGTATAAATATATCATAATATGATGAAGTTAATGATTATTGTGTGATGAGAAAACTTTGCAGCATTTGGGACCCACTCACCCTTGTTTGGAGCTTCTTCTACCCTCATACATCTATTATACCCAAGTGAGGATCGAGAACATGCATGAAATTCTACTTTGTTTTGACCGAAAAACAACCGGTTTAAATATCAAACATTCTAGCATCCTCTACAAACATGCATCGGTCATCTCGTTTTGGCTACTATCATTTTCTTATGTTTTATAACTCAATAAAGGAAGTGGATGCATGAGTGGTACTAGTTAGTTCTATTTTTCCAATACACAAAACTGATAGTATTTGGCACAGGATTAGAGTGTCTCATCCCTAAACATGGTTCGATGTCCAATTGGGCCAAAGGACATCAAGGCCCATAGCAAACCAACTTCTATTGACATACTAGTATAGAATCCTATATGTTCTGGCTTCTGGACCGCGTAATGTTCAAACCGTAAGACAACGTATTGTGTGGACAATACTTCGGTGTGCGTAAATTTGATATTTTTAGTTAGGACTTGAGGCTGGCCCAAATTGATTCAGCCCCAACTTAATTAGCATAATAAGGAGGGCATGGGAAGGCCAAACCTTACGTTCAAGTTGTATGAATTTTGCCTGTACCGACATCTTTTTCTCCCTCTCACTGAACCAGAGTACTGCTACTGGTACATCTAAGCCATAAGTAGATTTTGACAAAGTATGATTCTATATGCTAACCCACTTTGCAATTTGCATGCCACTCGTGAGATGCCAATATAAAAACCCAATTATGGAGTCTTTAGCTTGTAGTTCCTCTTTCTGGTCTTTATTTTGGTAGGTTAGCTTTTATTGCTTCGGGTGGCTTTGTCTCCTGCACTGCACTGAAAAAAGGTAGTTGGTTGCGCTGAAAGTATACTAGCCAAGGCAGTTGGTGGTTCTAATGAAAAAAATAGTATTTTAAGCGAATAAGTAAAATAGAGAATATTTTTTTTTGCTAAAATAGAGAATATTGATGGAGTTTTGAAATAAATGATGTCTAGTTAAACTAAAATATGCACGGTTGCGTAGAAAAAATACCTAGTGACCATTGCACTTGCTCTAAGCACCTGAACTCATAGAAAGATCAACTGAAAACCTAAAATTGTCAAAAGTTTATCAATTGGACCTTCAGCGTCGAACTTCATCAAATTCCAAAGGAAGTTGCATGAAGTGGATGCTTTATTTGACATGTGGGTGTGACATATATGATAAATAATTTTTTTGGATAATCAATACACAAATATACATACAATCCACTTGTAACTAAATGTGAGCCCCCAATCTAAAAATAAAAATAAAATAATAATAATAGTAATATAAAATAATAGAAAATACTATGAATAAATTAAAATTTTGATTGAATTAAGAAACAGAGACTTTTTAGGCCAATTAGGTAGTTTATTTAACAAATGAGGAAATACTCCAAAATTATTTTAGGGATAAATGAAGTTGGTTCAAAACATAATCAGAGACCGAGGAATAGTTCGATAAATTATTTTAAACATTAATGGTAACTGGAGGTTAACGTCGATATTACTCTAAGGGACAATTGAACGAGGTTAGGTGTTCCTAAAATAAATTTATGTGTTTAGCTTTTCTTTTTTTATAGGGGTTAATTTGGTAAAGAAATGATAGCTCGACGATAAATCGGTTTCGGTTCGAAAATCAAAAAGTGATCACGGTCTTAAATTTTATTCGTGTACGAAACCCCAGAGTTGAATTGGACAATTTATGCGTGAGACGTGACTTAGTGTGGCGCTGTGACAACCAATAAATGGGCGAGGAACACATAATAATTCTTATCCATTTTTTTTTGGATAAGCACAACCATATATTTGCATGGGGAAAAGCTGCCACGTGAAATGATTTTTGACATCTCCTACTTAGGCAAACTATATATAAAGCCATGTTGGTAATCCTTTCCTTTCCACACGTATCAAAACCTGAGAGTTCTGAGCGGGAAACGGCAAGAATAAAGAGAAAGAAGGTGGCAAGGAAGTGACAAGAAAGGGGCAAGAAATTTTGGAAAAATATACGACTCACCAGTCTTAAAGGCAAGGCATGAAATTAAATACCTTACGTCACTCAAGGTGAGTCCGGATATACCCATTTACTTGTAAATTTTTAAGATATGCCCTAAAAATAGAAATTTGCTATATTTTGTTTAAAAAAAAAGAAAAAGAAAAGAGAAAACTGTTATATAATAAACTTATGTATGCATGAGATATTATTAAAATTGTTGACGATGATCATATAAATATTATCTCGTAAAATGTGAATTCCGGTGATTCCCTAACCGCTGGGGTTGTGACAAGCAGTGGTTCGATACAAGGTTGGGTCTCACGGCCAGGTGGCATCGGATGACGTCATGCCAAATATATATTATATTTCAAAGGGTAGCTCCCTTAATCCAGTTCTGGCATATGCACCGAAGAATGAATTGTTGAATTTATTTCATTGATTATTTCTGTTTAAAACACAACAAACCGTTAATTCCAGTATTGATATAACCCACGGGTTATGGAAATTATATATTATTCATATATACGTCATCGACCACGGCCTATAGACCCAATCATAAGTATTGTCAATATACTAATAAATTATCTTTTTTTTTTAATTATGTCATGTAAAATCTGTAAAATGGTATATCTAGATTCATACTAGCTGTAAGCTAATGGGTGTTGCCTTGCAACACAACAGGACCCGTGGCAGGACCTGGCGGACAATGAAGAATTAATCAGCTAAATTTCACGCTTTGAATTTTGTAGTTGAAAATTTATGTACATATAGAATTCTATTTCGTTATGTTGAGGTCATATTAGGCCAGTACTACGGTTTGTAATAAGTATGGGATAAGCATGCTTTTAATTCAATAATGATTGTCAGGTTTATACGTCCTTGATGTTATTTTGTTACTTCCGCTAAACTCTGCAGCATGTCAAGGGTTAAATAAGATAATTCGATAAAGTTCATAAACTCTTTAATTAACGTAGGAGGCCTCAGCGAGTAAAACCGTTGGCGGTCACTAATTCGTTCCAATTTGAAATGGGTCGTGACACTAAACTCATACACTACCCAGCCCATAATTCAAACATTAACCCAAATGCAAATCCGAGCATCAAACTCCTCCCCAAAATCTCAACAAACATATCCTCCACAATTGACCACCATCATTCGTCGCCATAGCCATGACTGCAAATGACAAACACATAATTTTCAGTTCAACTACATTCTTGATTCAAATAAGACAGGTAGTTTTCATTTTTTTTTTTCTTTTCGATAACCATCAGTGGCAACGAGACATAGGCGATGACAGGTCCCATCAGTCCCGAAATCTTGGAAAAATAAGAGCTCAAAGACACATGGTTTTGCAAATGTGATGGCTAGCGTAGAGAAATAAAAATTTGGGATTTGGAGCTACATTTTTACTTGTAGATAGATAATTGGAGGGCTTTTTTCTTTCCCTCATTTTTCACAATTTTTATAAAGATGCAATCTCTCTATAATGTCCCGATTTTTTAAAATATTAATTAAATTCATTTAATCGTATTTTAATATGTGAAACAATAACTAAATCTCTTATTATTAAATAGCAAATATTAAAATTGAATTTCAAAAAATATTTTAAAATAAAAATAACTGAAATAGGCTTTTGGCTTTACATTGTTTATTTCAAAATAAATTAAATAGCAAAGAAATTAGGGGTATAGCAGTCACATGTACTCCTCCTTCGTGACATTCGACTCCTCCTGTTTAGGCAAAACTCGAACTGCTCGTATTCATTCGCCATGAAATACCAAGTACAAAGAAGTTGTTCTAGGGAGTAATTGAACTCATTAGTAAAAATTATTTGAAAACCAAACCCAAAGGAAGGACAACAAATAAACATAATATAAAACAAATTGAATGTTAACAGAAAATAAATTGAACAACTTATCGTAAACTCGTAAGTATAATATGATTTTACTTTTTTATGTTCTTACGAATTCCATCCAAGAACTCTGAATCTTATTCAACTTATTTAACATTAGGTACTCAATTGATATTGACCAGTCCTTATCTACTTGCAGCTCGTAAGTCGAGGTTATGTACGTGATTTAAATACTAACCCAACAACAAAATAATCTTCTATCATTCACTCAAATCAATATCTACCTCATCCTAGATAGATCCGACTGAACTTGGCTTCACCGGGTTGTGTACCAAAAAACTTCAGTCGATTCTCCTTAATCGACTCAAGGACGCCCAAGACATTAGTTGTCATTCACTCGAAATCTTAAGCTATCCTTGCAAATGTCTTCGAAGTCGTCATCAACCGTCTCTAACAACTCCGAGTTGAGGTCCTTACACGGGACAACGCCCAAACAAATCAAACACAAGACGATGCTTGGAAATAACATGATAGTTGTTGTCATTATAGCTATTGCATGTCGAGACAACTCCTCCAATCGAGCGTCATACCGAGTGATGCTCATTGTACCCTACTTCAAGCCCATGAATTCCTACAACTTCGCCGGCGTCGAAAAATGCTTTCTAAAAAACAACGCATTGAACTCGACCCAAGTCAACGTCTCCACACTATGGGTAGTCTTAACTACATCCATCCATAATCGACCACCCCCGCGTTTGATGGGCAGTCATTGCAATCTTGTCAATGTCCTTGGTGATTTCCATTGTATCATGCATCTTTTCCATTTGCTTTAGCCATATTTCAATGGTTGTGGGGTCGTGTTCTCCGTTGAACACTGAGGCCGTTGTTTACAAAACCCACCCGAAATGCCACCAAAACTTTGAATCTAACGTACGTTTACCTCATCCTAACACCAATGTATGTTTTGAAAGACTTGTGAGGCTCCATGGAGCGTCCATTGAAGAAAACAAGAAGATTGGAGTTTCAGTAGACTAATGACTATATGGTCGGGCAACCGGTTGGGTCGAATAGTGATTGGTTTGTATTTATGGTATTATTACACTTAGGTCCCCATATTATTTTATAATCTATTACATAAGTATATATTCCTAAATTGCGATTTGACCCCTGTTATGAAAAATACGAAATTGTCATTAGAGCTTTCAGCAAAATTACCAAACTGCCCTTGTGATAAATAAAAGTTACATATTTGGCCTCAAATTAGAAATTACTTTACCCTATAAATGTTGAAAATTACCGAATTACCTTCAAAAATATTTAATTACGATTTTATCCTAGAATTATTAAATTTATATTTTGGATCCTTAATACTATTTTAAATTTATAAATTATGTCCTAGATTATTAAGTTACATTGTTGCCGTTAATTTAAATTAATTATATTTTATCCTAGAATTATTAAATTTATATTTCGTACTTTGTGTAATTTTTTTTGTCAAGTTCGTTCATGTGAGGGATTGTTAAAAATTTGAAAGAGTTGTGAATGAAATTGGGACACCGAAAGATCTGACGAGGCAACCGACAAGTCTCAACTGTTACAGCTTATTCATGCATGAATTAATATTCATCAATGATCCTATTAATCTCTCACTTATGGGTTTAGCGGTTGCAAGAGCTTAAGGATTTCTTTATACAGTGAATCATTTTCTTTGTTTTGAGGCACAAAAAGAACAACGAACGACTTGTAAATTTCTTGTATGATTTTTTTTTTTAATTTTATGAAGAGAGAAGTAGACATAGTTGTCTCAACAGACAGTTGGTTAGGTAGTGTTCTATTAGCTGAGTGAGCTGATTTACCCTAGGAAACAAGCGTCTGTGCGATCCTCCAACACTCACGAGAGGCGGCAAATATGTTTTTAAGGAGACCGTGATATACAAGACTCGGTATTGTGCTTTTTGTTTCCAAATTATTATTTAATTATGTTCTGTAATATTTGGTTATTGTTTTAACGAAATTATTTTCTGGATGGAATTCAATCAGTTGTCCGCAATAATTTTTTCTACAATCTTAAAATAGATTCTTGATCGGTTGATCGATATTCGGGTTTTCCATGAAAATATTTTTTGCTATGAGGCTGATCCTTTCGTGTATATCCATTTTTTGTTTTTTGCACAATCATAGTCAATAATGGCATCCGAAGGCTTCCGGCCACTGGATGAGAAGTCCCTGGCAGAATACATAAAGGCTGCACTGTCTTCTGATTTGTGCGCGGTACCAAATCGGTGATGAGCGGGTGATGATCTTCAAACTAAAGAAGCAAGAGGTGGTAGATTTTGATGGTTTTTGTGAAGGTAAAAATAAAATATGTATAATGTGTGTATAGAGCTGAGTGCCTATTTTTTGGTCTGATTTGATCTTGAACCAAAGCAATCAGTGCTTGGGTTTTCTCTTTCCATTTTCATATGTTGATATTGCTGCTTTTGTGTGCTTATGAAAAACAAGAGTGATGTATATGTTTTTGGAGAGTCAAAGATGGGCCTTCGTTGCTGTTTCATGTTATTGATATTTCCTATATCATAAACGGGCTGGGCTGGGCTGGTTATTTGGGCAACCAAACTTGCTCCGACCCATATCCCCTAATAAAAGCGCCAAACCAAATTACAAGGCGTTCCCTCCTTTTCAACCCGAAAACAAAAGCTAATCGCATCTCAACCGTCAATTGTTTGATTCCCTCCAACAAGTGCATCCGACAGCCAAAAGTATGACAACTCATTAATCCGCGTGAATCCCCACTATCCAATAAGACACCGTCAGTCCCATCTATTTAAAGTACAGGTCGCCGAATTTACCCCAGTACTCATCCGTCTTCCGATTCCAATCCTCTCTATTCCAAACCCTAGTACCTTTCTCTTTCTCTCTCTCGACATTTCCGATGGCGCCCAAGGCTGATAAGAAACCCGCCGAGAAGAAGCCGGCAGAGGAGAAGAAGTCCACCGTGGCCGAGAAAGCTCCGGCAGAGAAGAAGCCGAAGGCCGGGAAGAAGCTGCCAAAGGACGCCTCCGCTGCCTCCGGAGACAAGAAGAAGAAGAGATCGAAGAAGAGCGTAGAGACGTACAAGATCTATATCTTCAAGGTTCTAAAGCAGGTACATCCGGACATCGGGATCTCAAGCAAGGCCATGGGAATCATGAACAGTTTCATCAACGATATATTTGAGAAGCTTGCTCAGGAGTCTTCTAGACTCGCCAGGTACAATAAAAAGCCTACTATTACGTCACGGGAAATTCAGACCGCTGTGAGGCTTGTTCTACCCGGTGAATTGGCGAAGCATGCTGTTTCTGAGGGGACGAAGGCGGTGACTAAGTTTACAAGCTCTTAAATTTGGTGTTTGATTGATGGAATTATGTCTGTCCTAATGTCTAGGGTTAGTGTTTTAATTGTATTAGGTGTCTCGTAGTGTGAGAATGTGTTTAAATTTCTTTGTTTGGTTGTTAATTTGGACGAGCTCAATCCAGTTGTCTACTTTTGCTTATATGGAATACAATCAGATGGTTCTGTGTATAAATTGCTTCGTTGAATTGTAGTAGGTATTTCAGGCGTTAGTACAATTTGTAACTGATCCATGAGCTAAGTCGCGTGCAGTCTTCTTAAAAAAAAAAGGATAATTTTCTGTGCTTGAAAATTCGATGGGATAGTGATTCACTCAACTAGAAATCTAAGAAGCTCAATAGCATCAAACGAGTTGGGATTAATTCATTCTCTGAAGTCTTTAGACTTTTTAATTATTCTGACGAGGATCATGTATTTATGCATACGTGTTGTCATTGATTGAGTACGCTGCGTAAGCCTGTTTAAATCATTTCTGGCTCGGATCAAACTGCTTGTGAACCTTGAATTACTCTTGTTATAATGCAGGAAGGTAGACACAATTAGATGGTATGTTACCTTTTTTATTTTATTTTATTTTCTTAAGCTGGTTTCGTCGGTTTAGCAGGGTTAATCATGAACTGCTATCGGTAAACATGCTACTTGTCCATTGAATCGAGTTATTGTTGTCATTCTCTTAAAATCAAGGATGATGATATCCTTGATCTGTAGAGATGTGTTTAGGCACATCTTGAGAAGTGCATAAGATATCACGATTTAGTTACTGGTATTAAAAGCCCTGTAGATTATTAATTCTGACTGAAGTTTATTCTAACTATTTTCAAATCATACGGGTAGACTCCCGTTTTGTTTGTAATCTGGACTCATGTATATTGTTTATGCAGGCAGAAACAGAATGAACCAAAGGATTCTAATGCTAGTTGATGGCAGAGTGTAGGCATTGCCAAAAACAAGCATACTAATGCAGTTTGGACTTCAGCGCAAAGAACTTGTGATCCATTGACCAGTTTTGTGAGTTAATCATCTTCGTGATCTGTATATTTTTTTGTGGTGTTAGTTATGAAGTTTTGATGGTACAACACATTATCCAAAGAGGTCATAACATAGTTGCCTTTACTGCGTTTAACATATGCTGCAGGCTTTGAGCTGGAAGTAAGTTCTATAATTTTTGCAGAAGTCTTTGACATTTGAGACGCTATCTATTCGAACATTGGCGAAATCTTCCGGCTGAAGGCTACATGATTTGGCTAGGCCCAGAAGATTCTGTTGCATTTGTAACCTCTCCCAAAAGATTAATAAATACAAACCCTACAACTCCACCAAGAACCGTCCTCTCCCCCTCCAAATATAAACCGATTTTGGTATCACATTCAAAGACATGTATGCAGACATTGTGCGAACGAAATTCTTGGCATTTACTACAGTATTCAACCCTCAAATTTGGCCCGGAACATGATCCCTGCTTCTATTTAACAATTAGTTTTAATGGCATCACATTTAATACCATTGATCCGAGCAGGACATCAAGAGAAGCTCAGAACAAGGCGGATAAGATTGCAGTTGAGTACTTCTCCTCCCCTAATTACAACAATACATTCCACAACCATCCTCCCTTCATTGGCCGTCAATGATTCCAAGTCAATTTGAGCAGCTGCATGTTCAGTTTCTTCTATTGTCCAGAAAAAGTGAAGACTCCCATCAATTTTAACCTTAAACTTGAAGTGACTTATGTGGAGGGCCTTCACGTAGCTAGAATATTCAGTCAATGAGATTCTCTTTTGAATTTAATTTTTGTAGCAGATTTTTGTATGAATGTTGCATATTAAGAATTTTTTTTTTTTTTTTTTTGTGTAGATATGCGGCATTCACAAAAAAATGTTGCAAAGCTATATTCAAAAGAGAAAATCTTCAATGGCTGAATAATTTTAGCGAACGCTTAGGCCCTCCACATATGAAGTTGCCATAAGTCTTTAAGGTTAAAATTGATGGGGATTACGTATTGGGGATCTTCAATGTAACACTTTGTAATTAGTCTATTTAGGCTCCGTTTGATAAACATGCAAGGAGTTGGGATGCGACTAATAATCCCATGGGCTTACTATGTGTGTGTTTGTTTTGCACAAAGCCCTGGGATTGCTAAACCCCTCACTAGGGGTATTAACAATACCAGGGTGAACCAAGTATTAACAAGCCATTTGAAGGTCGCCTGTGGAAACTTACCTTGTGGCCTTTGACATGGCAAAGAAATTACTGCAGATCTCAACCTGTACTATCGACGACATCGCTTTTGTTGCTCAATTGAGACGAATAGCATACTCGGTGAGACTGCTTTCTTTCTTTCTTTTTACCCCCTTTATTTGCGACTAATTCTCCTAAATGATTATGGGTAGTATACATATTACCATGATTTCTTTGTGGGTGTTGTAAGGCCTACGAAGCCTTTGGCATGGTGGAAAGGCGGTGGTCATATACTGGGGGGAAGAGATGGGCTCGTCGGAGGGACTTGGTTGGCTTGCATTAGAGACGGAAGGGTCGCTTTCCTCACTAATATTCACGAATTCAGTCAATCCCTCAAGCTAATAGCAGAGGTCACCTACCCGTTCGCTTCTTGGAGATTTAATTTTTTACTCCACATTCTCTCGCACTCCATGTGTTTGTTCTATTGCTCTAGTGAGTAGAAGTCCCACCAGTAGATTTTTCTAATAGTTTTCGTAAGTGCTATCTCAATGACTTGATTTTTCCAAGAGTTAGCCACTGTATACATTTGCAATAATCAATCACTTCTTCTAGGGTTTGCAATAATCAATCATTTATCATAGGAATGAGCTTTGCTCTATTGAACTAGTGTATACATTTGCATGATTATGAGCTTTGCATTGTATTTAGTTGATTTGGTTATGCAAATTTTACTACTATAATAACAATCTGGACATTCTTATAATCTGCACCTATTTTGTGAGTTGAAGCTATTTAATGCGAGATGTTTCTGCAGCATTGGTAAATGTAGACTGTGATCCTAGTGTAGTTGTTACTGCAAATGGTTGTTACTATGATGCTGCATCTGTTTGAGTTCTGGGCGTTCTCATAACATGCACCTATTTCTGCAGTTTCTGCACCTGTTGATGAGTTGCTGTCTTTATACAGCTGTTTGTTTAGACTATGCATACTTTTTTTTTTTTGTGCTTGAAGTTGTATTGGGTAAGGTATTTGAAAGAGTGCAGGAACCTTCCAATCTTGTAGATGTAAATTACCTGGTTTTAATCTTGTCAGTTGTCCAATTTCACGTTGTCCACATATCTTATGTTTTTTCTGTGTCTTTCATTTGGTTGTTTAGCACTTTGAACAAGGATGGGTATAAGCCAAATTTAGAGACTCACCTTATTTCCTTACTAGAAACAAAGCTTGAGGATACAACTTCGGATTCTAAGCCAGACCACTTAAGTTTCGTGCGACAATGTAGATGCCTCCACAGTAGGAGGATCATGGTCCCCTTGCTTGCTGCTTCTGACCTTCCTTGTAGTTGAAGCATGGGGATTACTGGTTTCATACTATTAGATAATATCCAATTTCACTTGTCATCCTCTTGCAAGGATCGCCTGCTATCTTTTCAATTCGTCTTTGTTTACCCAAGGTTCAATCTAATGTTTCTTTCTAATATTTGGCGAGTACCCATTGCATCCATTATGACTTTACACATGTCCTCATTTCTACTGCTGCTGCATATGTCTTAGCTGCCGCTGCACGTCCTGAATTCTACTGCAGCTCCTGGGCCGCTGAATATGATGCATCTGTTGATTTAGGCCCGTTCGTTACTAACCGTTGAAGCAACAAACACCGAATATGGTACGTACAAAGCTGCGGTTGGACAGTCATGATGTGGCCATAACTTTGCTTGATTCACTCTCGGTGCCGCTATGTTCCTCTTAGTCTAATATGTTGTATGCTGCATATGTATTTTTTGGTTTGCTAAAATCATATTTCTATTTCCGATGTAATTATAACACTTGTTTCATAAGTGTTATATCAATCATATCTTTGTTTCTGTCATTCCGTCTTTGAATTTTATTATGGGTCTAAAATTAGTATATGAAGAAATAGATAAATATAACAAAAAAGATTGCTCATTATCTATTTTTATTTGTTTCCAATGAGATAAATGGATAAATAAAATTAAAAAATTGTTCATTTTTTATTTTATAGGCCATGGACTCCATTTTGCGTTTCTTTTGGAATGACCAAGATAAATAATTAACCAATTAAGTTGACGGCAAATTTGAAAACAATGTAATTTAATTTCATCTTTTTTTTGGGCAAATAAACATCAATATGACACTATTAATCTCATCCTGAGTGTAAACAAACATATAATACTGGTTTTAATAATTTCTTGATATTACGAATCTCATTCTAATCTCACCACCTTACAAATTTTAATCTACAAAGAAGTTTAACAAACGAGACTTTAGGCTCTATCCGGTCAAAATTATTTAAATTGATTATTTTTTTGTTTTTATTTAAATTTTTTTGTATTTGTTCTTTTTTTTGTGATTATTGGTTTGTCTTGACGAAAAAAATCTAAAAAATATAAAATTATGTTTAAAAGTTAAAAACATTTACTAAAGATGAAAATAATTCAATATAGACACTGTTTTGAATTTAATTTGTCTCTTTTTAATTTTTTTAATTTTTGGGCAAAATTTTATATTTTTCTGAACTCGAACCAACAACTATAAAAAAAATTAACACAAAATAAAAAATTATAAAAAATTTAAACAAGGACAAAAAAAAAAGTGATAAGTCAATAATTATCAGAGTCTAAATGGGCTCACTCACTTTGTGATGAAAAATTATTCCATGTTCCTGGCGCATTGGTCCTAGTGTGTGGAATTTTGTTTGGTAGTGAAGGTCTGGAATATACGAATTTATTTGTTTTTAAACTCTTAAATTCAAAATTTTGTAGGGTCTATCAATTTTTATGGTGTTAATTTAAACATAATTTTAAGAGAAGTGTTACTGTTTTCGAAACATCTTTGAATTTAAAATCAAAATTAAGATTTATTTGGATTTAAAAATCTACGCACTTAAGTAAATTTATTCTATTTATTTTGAATTATAAAAAAAATTATAAATTTTTATGGACCAAAGACTTTCTCTAATTTTAATTTTGGCTAAACGATAAAATTGATAAATTAGTCAATATTTACTCTAAACACTTTAAATTTCATTGCAATTATATTGTTCATCATTTATTCCCTTGACAAATTACATTAGAGCCCCAAATACATTACAATTATCAACAAAATCTACAAAAACTTATTTGGTTTCTTTTGATGTATAAAAATGCTGTTTTTTGCGTGTTTTAATTTAATCTTAAGATGTTGGTTTCGCCATTCATATGTTGAATTTATTGAGAGTAAAATATTTATCAAATCTTAAATTATCAATTCAGACTTTATTTAGTCTAATTATTAACATTCATTTAAAATCCGTTAGGATGAGAATTTATTTTCTATTTCATTCATGATTAGAACTTTTAATTATATTGCTCTTAATTTCTTCAACTAGAATATATTTAATACTCATTTCCTCCTAAGTTAAATTTCTAAATTCGCGATTATGTAGAAGCATGGAAGATTTTTTAAAAAGAAAACAATAAAAGGAACAAATATTAATATTTTTAACACTTATTAGTCCTAATATTTGGTCTATTTAGATTTATTTACGGCATAAGGAAATTTGCGACATGCTCTCTATTTGAGGCAGGTCAATCAAAATATTTAGTAAAATACATTTTTTTACGAATTCAGCACGCTAGTTAAATAGTTAGGTATTGAATCATCTTTTTATATACTTTAATTAGGCAAAACATATTTTAAAACTCTTTAATTTGTGTATACTTTGATTTATTTTTTGAACATGTCGCATCATCAATTATTTATCAAATATGTATTAATTTATGTTTTTATATATTTTGATTAGGCAGAATACAGCACATAATTACAAAAAATTATTTAGAGCTCTTTGTTTTCTATGTACTTTGATTTATCTTTTGGAGATGTTCTAAATTTGAGAACTTCTCTCCCCACCACCATTCGTAGCGACGGCCGACGAGCGAGAGAATTGTTGAGTGTGATCGCACTGGTATCGGTCGGTCGTAGTCTCTCGTTCAATGGCAAGACTACTCCCTACCCAGCTCTTCGTAAGCAGTAAGTCTCTCTCTCTCTCTCTCTCTCTCTCTCTCTCTCTCTCTCTCTCTCTCTCTCTCAAACCGTAGTTTTGATGCCTTCTGGGTTCACGTCACGTAGGGTTGTCATTTTATACCACGATTGAAGAATTGAAGAGGTTGTTTTCCCCATATGGCGTTGTTAAAGAAGGTAATGGCTGTTGGTTTTGAGTTTTTGCTTTTTATTACTTAATTTAAAGGTTGTTTAGGGTTTTTAATTTTGGTGCCACTTTTCCGTACGAATTTGTTTTTTTCTGCTAATTGGGTGCCTTTTGGTTTCTATTTGATGTTAATGTTGTCATTTCTTTGTGGCGTTCCTTTGAGTTCATTTGCTGCAGCTAGGCTACTAAGCGACCCAAAAACAAAGAGGCCTAAAGGATTTGGCTTTGTCACTTACGAGTCAGAAATGGAAGCACAGAGTGCACTCAAGGCCATGAATGGCAGGGTACTCTCTCTGTCTCTGTCTGTGTGCGTGTGTTTGTATCCAAACTTTTGGTTGTAGTCTTTTACGTTAGTAGTTGCTTCTCTTTATCAGTTGTTGCTGGTGTTGGTGACTTGATGCAAGTAATTAAATCTAGTTAAGGGAATGAACAATGACTAATCTACTAGTAATCATTTAGAAGTTTGGAAATTCTTTTGTCTAATTCATTGAGCTATTAACCCACTCCCAGACAATAGCATTATAGCAAAAATAAAATAAAAAATTACATGTGCCCAGTTGGATGATTGAGAGCATACCTGTGTTTCAATACCATCCTAGTAACGGCTTACATACATCAACTGCTTTCTAGCATTTTTCTTGCACGACACTATGCCTCGATGCAATCTGCCTTATCATTATTTGCTTGTATGAGTACTTGAAAGAACATTGCCACTTATTGCTTAACTGATGCCATTAAGGCAAGAGGCCTACTCCGGAACCGTACGACCCTCCATTCGAAAAAACACTCCAGGCTTTGTCTCCTTCTATGCATCGGTATAGGGAATCCTCCCAAGGAGCCCCCAATACATAATAGCACGGATTCCTAATGAAACCGTCGAGGCATATCCCATCCTCCAATATTAAGGCTCCACTGAGCTTGGTGGCTCGCAATACTGTAGGCTAGGAATTGGGCCTAGGTACCTGAATCGGGACCAAGGAAGCATGTGGTTTGGAGGCTAGAGCAAAGGGTTTGTCAAAGAGGATGAGCCCGCCCTGGAGCGAACTCCAACTTGGTTGGTCCAAGAGAGGGGGGGCCACCACCCAACAACCGACACGTTGAATAATGTATCACAATTAGCTTTTGACACCTAGCAGTCCATTTCACATTTACCATATGTCCTGTGATCTAAACTATCTCTCCCATGATATAGAACCCAACTCCTGATCAAACGACTTAAAGAGAAGTCCTGTCAGCTTTCATCCTACCCCACCAATGAAAAGAAAGCCAACCAACTAAATGGTTTCCTTTTTTCCAAGACTCCTATATAAGGATGGTTTAACACATTTGTACAACAAGCATTGAACATGCATAATGCACACCTAACATACTTTACTTTATGGTTGACCATTCTCCACTACCATCCCTCCCTCCTCCCCTCTCTCTAAGGCCTGTCGTGAGCTCTCTCTTCCTCCGCACCTCCAGTGGTCTCAAGATGTTGTGGTGCCCGTCATTTTCCCGGAATGCCCTTTTCCACTCCTAATGTCCACATTATACTATGCTCAAGAAGATTGGTGTCACTACAATGGTGAGGATAAGTGATCAGACTCATACTAGTGTTGAAGTCACAGAGGCCTCGGGTGGCGATCAAGTGGAGCAACCTTGTCGACAAGCCATTATTGAGCAATTCTACTCAATAACGGACACCCTCGCGGCATGCAACAAATCCAAAATCTCTTAATGAAAAGCTTGCTCACGTGGCAGAGGGGAGTTTCCAACTTGCCCTCTTCTCAAGTAAAGATGGATTGATGTTTGCCTATGGGCTCAAAGACTGACAACCCTGACAATCTACCCCTTAATGGCGCACAAGCCCTTCCATCGAGATAGAATCTCCCTCTGGTGGCCGCGTCAAGCCAAACTCAACCGACAGAGAAGGCCTTGCCAAAAGTCCCCTCCCACGGAATGGCCTTGGTTGTCTTAGCTCAAAACATGGCAAACCCAACACCTGTCACTCATGAGAAAATTAAGGAGCAAGTCCCGAGCACTTACCAATCAGAGAAGACCTTAGACTCCCCTCCTTTTTGCTCTAGATGTCAATTTACGTCCTCCATACTCTATGGAGGTCACAAGCATGCCCTACCCGAAGGGGTACACAGTGCCCAAGCTTATACACTTCAATGGTAGAAGAGGGAATGCCAACGAACACGTGACTTGTTTTTGGATAGTCACGGAATCTATGGCACAAATCGTATAGCCTTAAATTACGAGATTTTTCCAAGTGTGTATCGAAGAGAGCATATCACGGTATGCCAACCTCGCTTCTGGCTCAATCTCTTCTTGGGAGGATTTGCTTTAGAAGTTCTACTGCAAATTCTTTTGTGTGGAGGAGCGCCTCACCACCCTCCATTTGATGAGGGTGAACCCCAGACCTTAAGAAGACCTCCACGCTTTCCGTGTATTGTCGGTGGACGTTCTAACCTGATAGAAGAGGACTACCTATTAAAGACGTGCATAGAAGGAATGCATTCGACGTATAAGCCTCATGTGCTTACCCATTGGCCATCACCTTCCAGACTTCTCTGTCTTTGTGAAGCTGCTCGAAGTGTGAGTAAATTTGTGCAAATCTTGCCACGAGACATGATATGCCTACCTCATTATCAACTCTCCTCGTGGAAGCCTACATGTCACCGTGGTCATTCAATTCACGTGGACTCTAGGCCATTAGCCTACACATCCTGTAGTCTATCCAACCGAGGCCATGGTGACTAACACAATGCCTAGACGTTTTTGAACCACCGGCTTTGCCAGTGACAGTGGAGGAGGCCCAAGCGGTCCTCGACGCTTGGGTGTGTGACGAGAGCGTAGTCCTTCCCCAAGTTAGGAGGGAGCAAACTCGTCAATAGTCATATGTTGTGAGGCAAAACGTTTAAAAACAGTCTCCCATCGGCATATGCTACTCTCTCGAAATGAAGTTGCACAATGCAGCTCTAGTTGCCCTTAGGAGTGGGATGGCCTCTACCCATTTAGTGCATAACTCGGTGGCTGAGAGGATCCCAGTGTTTTCTCGAAAAATAAAAGTATGTTGTCGAAGGGCTAATAAATAAATAATATTCACGCAAGCGCTCACTTGGGACACAAGTACGTGTGTGCAAGGGGAAATTTATGTGGGTTCTCGAAAGAACATCGCCATTTATCACTTAGCGGATGCAATTAAGGCAAGAGGCCTACTCCGTAACTGTACGACTCTCCATTCGAAATAAGCACTCCGGGCTTCGTCTCCCTCTCAGCATCCATATAGGGAATCCTCCCACGGAGCTCCCAATACATAATACCATGGATGCTTAATGAAACCCTCGGGGCATCTCCCATCCTCCAATATTAAGGCCTCCATTGAGCATGGCGACTCTCAATACCCTAGGCCGAGAGCAAGGCCGAGTTATCTCACTCGGGACCCAAGAAGACATGTGGTTTGGAGGCTAGAGTAAGGGGATTGTCAAAGAGGATGAGCCCACCCTCAAGCAAACTCCAACTTTATCGGTCCTAGGGAGAGAGGGGGCATCACCCGAGATCGACACATCAAAAAATGTATCATGACCACTTCCTAACACTTAGGAGGCCCATCACACCGAGCACCTGTCCTATGATAGGGGCTTCCACATATCATCTAAGCCATCTTTGAGTCCCATGATTTAGAACCCAACTCCTGATAATAAGACTTAAGAAGAAGCCTTGTCAACCTCCATTTTGCCCCGCCAATAGGAATAAAGTCAACCAACTGGCTTTTCCCTTCTCCAAGGCTCCTATGTAAGAATGGATTGACACATCATTACAAGCAACATTCAACACCCAGTGAATGCACACCTATCATGTTTTACTCTCTGGTTGACCTCTATCTACTGCCTTTCCTCTCTCTCTCTCTAGGGTGCCCTAAACTCTCTCCTCCACGTCATGTGCTTTCAAGCCATAGTGGTGCCTACCGTATTTCCGGAAGGCCTACTTCCACTTCTATTATCTACACTTGGTACTGTCAAGAAAGTGAGCGTCTCACTTTTGAATTGATCCTCGTGAATTTAACGTGTACACGGAACTAGATTGATCAAAACTGTGAATGGAGTAAATGATGATGATAGAAAGGAGAAGAGAAAGTGAAATATTCAAAGGAATGAAAAATGAGACGTCAAAAAGGTTTCGGCTCTAAATGGTTGTTTAAATGTCATACGATGGTTAGACAAGGAGCCATGCTTGTCTGAATTGGAAAATTGAATATCATGTGAACCGGTTGATGTAAAGAATAATTTGAGATAGGTAAAAGATACCAAAAAGATTAAAGGACCAAATGTGCATGAATTTGTACCCATCCAAGTTGTCGAGATTATCCTGATGGACCCAACATCTAGGAGGATGTCTAGGCATTTTTCTTACTTTTGGTAGAAATGCACGATGCTCATTGCAGCCCTTCTCCAATCCAATGGTTTTTTGTATTGTTTGTTGAGAACAGTTTGGTTTGAGTTGTGGTTGCAAACTAGATAATTGGCAGTTCCCTTTGCATCCATAGTTCTGTACCCATCCGAAGGGACTCATTGTTGGCTTTAATCAAACAATATTTATGAATTCCTTGTTCCAAAGTTGGGGGTTGTTTACCAGCTATGGGTAACTAGTTTATCCAGTTTTGTGCAGCAGCATCCTCCCCTGTTTTATCATCGTATCTCCCACTCTTGTCCTTGTTTTCTTTCCTACTTTTATTGATACTTGTTTTCCCAGGCGCTGCTGCTCCTTTCTCTTGGGTTCCCTCTTAGTACCTCCAACTTGTTGCTCCCCCACGTGCCCCTCCAATATGTCCTCATATTGCGTCAGATACCACGCATTTGCACTACCAGAGGGGGAGATTGCTGAAGCTTTTTGGGCCCGTGCTCCCTTCTATTAGGCATCTTTTTAATTAACCCTTTCTACTCTATGGTGAAGTCTTGCTTTCAGTACTAATGTGAAGGGATCCAAACCAGCCATTCACCTGATGCCTCTAGGATCAACTAATGCTTCATCGAACCATTCTTTTGCTCTCTCTCTCTCACACATGGTATGAAGTACAATTACTTCTTGAAGGGCGTCATACCTGTATCGGATACTTGCAAAACTTGCCCGAAACTTTATAACCGCATTTGTAACTGAAAATTTGATTATCGTCTTTTTTGTTATTTTTGAAGTATCATATACATCTCGTATACTCTCGATCACAACAATTTTCACGACAGATGTTATAACCGGTAGTAACAAAAGCACTAGTAAGTCCATAACAGTTGTACCTTATGAAGCACGATTACAGATACAACACAATACGTATATAGCAATATGGTTTAAAAAAAAAAAAGATATGGATATCTCGGGAATACGGTTGTAAAAATTAATTATTTTTATAATTACCGGTCATGTAATACGCATTAAAAAGAGCCAAGAGAAATAGAAGATTAGTTGAATTACTAATACTATTATAGCAAGCATTTAGTACATGTCAATTTTAAAAAATCATTCAAAATAGAAAGAAATCTACCAAAAATAAAACAAAGCACTTGATACATATCAAAAGTCCAAACCAAAAAGTGATAATTTCTATTCATATCAACTTCTATATCCAACATCCAATTGAATTCCCTTTCGCCTGAATATCACAGCTTCTATAATTACACTTTGCCCCCTTATATTTGTTATGTATTTTTGAAAAAATATATATTTTATTCCCGCTGTGTCCCAAAAGCATCCACCTGCATCCCTAAAGTATCCACCACATATTCAAAATTAAAATGATTTAATTTTAATGTTGGACACTTATTTTTCATATCCAATAAGTATCAAATACATGTACATGACTAATTTCAAAATCTCCGTGCTTCATAGGCTACACCCACGAACTATTTTTCTTTAGGTTTGTCCATATCTATTTACTTGCAAATTTAAACTGTCTTTTTGAAGCATACCTAAGAGGAATATTAATGGACTGCTAACTGGAGTATCTTATGCAGAATACCGTATTATAGCAGGTATCTTTAAGTACAAACGCACATTAAGTACAATTATTCTTATTTTTATTTCTCTAGAATTAAAGCCTTGTAAAGTTGAGATTCCTTTTAACGTGCAAATATGGAACATCAATAGGCTTCCAAATAATAATATCAAGAACGTGTACTCATTTCTCGGTTACTAGTTTACAATTTTTCTGTTTCTTGTTGCTATTTGGTTGTCATTTATGAACTCCTGCAGTTCTTGGCTAATTCTTTGCCGATACACTGCACAGATGGTTAATGGAAGGCTGCTCTTGGTGGAAGTTGTGAAGACTGAACCGCAAGGTTCCTCAAGCAAATGATACTATTTCATTTTCCAGACAGACGCTGAAATGGTAGATGTATTGAATGAGTCCTGCAAGATGATGCGTATGTGAAGTTGTAGATTTCAGTCCGGTTACAAGAATTTGAAATTTCTTCCTGTTGAACTTATTCAGTTCCCCCCATTTTGACTAATGGATTTGCATTTTATTCTCTTTTACCATTTTTTCTGAGTTCTGGGCAGGCCCGGCCCAAGGGGTAGGCCTACCAGGCCACCGCCTTGGCCCCCCAAATATAGCCCAAAAATAGGGCCCCATTGTTTTTTGATTCTTTTAAAAAAAAAAAAGGCCCAAAATGTTTAACCCCCAACTACATTTTTAAGTATGGTTCTATTAAAAAAAGGCCCAATTGATTCTTTTGAGCCTATATATCAGATTTAAGTAAAAAAATCTTTCCAAAATCAAAAAAAGAATGCTAAAGGCTCAATTGATTATTTTGGACCCACAACTAAAGGCTCCTGTATCCAACTTTTGTCAAAAAAAATTCATATTTTTTAGTTTTACTCCTTAGTTTAAATGTACTATTGAAAAAACTAAAAAATAGACATTAAAAAATATACAAGTTTTATTTTAGAGAGATTTTAGGTAATATCACAATTTTTTTTTTATGTGGAGTAATATAATCATACTTTATGTTGTATAATCCTTAAAAAATATTAAGTTGAAAGTTATATGTAGTGCTCTGAATTTTTTAAAAAAACAAGCAATATACAAGGCCTTCTTTTATAATCTCGCCTAGGGCCCCGAAATTTGTTGGGCCGGCCCTGGTTCTGGGAAATGATGCATTTGGTTTATCTAGTGTTATCTGCAACAAAGATTATGCTCTCTGGTACCAGCGAGCATTTCTAATGGGATACATCTAATTAGAGGATTCAACTTAGTTCCAATCCACTTCATATTGTAAATCATTTTCCTTCAAGTCATTCAACTAGCTACATGTAGCTACTTCCCTCACTAGATAAATTTCAAGTTTTTGTTTTGTTTCGTTTTATTCGCATTTCATCTCCAATATCTCTCTTTCACTAATTGTCTTGTATTAACCAGAGATTTTCTTCACAATTTAAAATCTATTTCTTAAATTAAAATATTAGTTATTTTTAGCGAAAAATATTTTTTTCATTTCTCTATTTCTTTCACTTTAATAATAGCACAAGTATATATTCATGTGGAGATGCACATCAGAGAATTTATCAAAATAATTTTTTGAATGTCTTTTCAAAATTAGTTAAGCTAACTTGTATACCATTAGTCCCACAGCATGTGCAGTAGTTGGATTTGAAATGTATGACCATTCACTTGTTTCCTTAGCCTTACGCAACATCAAAAGTCTAAAACAAACAAGAAAAGAGGTAGAAAAGGGGATATCATCCATTGATCAACCACTGAAATGCCTAACACAAATATTTCATAGATTAGCCTACACAGCTAGGAAACCAACATCTAACCTCTAAAATTACATACAAAGGTAAACAAGAGGTAACAAAAAACTGAGACAGGGTAGGGGTAAATCTAAGCTTTCTTGGGTGACTTTGTAGCCTTGGAAGGAGATTTGGGCTCCTTCACTGCCTTGTCACTCTTCTTTGGCAAGAGAACTGGGTTGATGTTTGGCAGGACTCCACCGTGTGCTATGGTCACTCCAGCCAGTAACTTTCCAAGCTCTTCATCATTCCTTATTGCCAACAGAACGTGCCTTGGGATGATTCTGTTCTTCTTGTTGTCACGGGCAGCGTTTCCGGCCAACTCCAGGACCTGTATCAAATAGCCTAATTTAGAGATAGAGAGAGAGAGTGAAAATTACAGGAAATTAGCGATCTCAAAAAAGGCGCAAATTTAACTCCAATCGCTATGAAAAGAAAGATCGACAACTAAACCAAAAAGAAAATGCACAAACATGATTACATCGATTCGCAGATATAAACCAGATGCTTATACAGGACAAGTATGTACATTTGGCAGATACTCAAACACAAATGTAGTTTTTGTGTGTGTGTGTGTGAGAGAGAGAAAGAGAGAGTTACTTCAGCTGCTAGGTACTCGAGGACGGCGGCCAAATAGACCGGAGCGCCGGATCCGACTCGCTGAGCATAGCGACCTTTCTTCAAGAACCGGCCAATCCTACCGACGGGAAACTGCAGGCCAGCTCTGACGGAGCGGGTAACCGACGGCTTCTTCGGACCACCTCCTCTCCTTCCTCCGGCACCCTTCTTCACTTTTCCACTGGTCTCCATCTCTCTCTTTATATCAAAATGAGAATACTGAATTCGATTAGGGAAACAGACACACACCCCACGATCTGGCTAGCCTATTTGTCCGATGGGATAGTCTCGGGCACGAACTACTAATATATAGGGAGGCCTTTGACGCGCCGCGTTCAAGTAGTGCGTGTTATGAGCCGTTGATCTTTGTTGCGATCGACGGTGGTGGAGATATGTGGCTCGATCCGTGTGATTCGAAACGGACCAATGGGAAAGCGTGATTTTTAGTCTTTCCACGTAGCAATTTTTCGGAAATGGATGGCTCACTTACTACTCCCGCTCGAAAATTGAAAAGCGATTACATTTCAACTCAAATATTTTTCAAAATAAGACCTTTTTAAGTTCTTTTTTTTAATAGAAAAATAACAAATTAACTCCTTGTATGAACTATTGAGTTTATACAAGTAAATACAAAAATCATAGAGCTTAAATTCAATATCCATGACAGCCTTCCTTTAACACCTTACGATGAGCAACTTCAAGTTATTTATTAAAATAGAGTAATTACTACCATTAAAAATAACAACGACGAGTTTGAATACTGATCTGAAAGGCTAAGTTAAATTATTTCTGAATAGAGATTTGTCATTCGATTGCTAAAAAAAAATAATAAATATATATATATATATATATATATATATCAAATCAAATACAAAAAGTAAATTCAATACTAACTCTGTGTCCTTCAAATTAATTGTCGCCTCACCAATGCGTAGGTAAAATGTGTGCGTTCTGAATACCACCTATCAAGGAAGAATCTATCAAAATATTTAGAAGTAAAAAAACTCATTTTATTTAAAACAAAAATGAAATTTTCAAAATAATCTACCAAAATAACCAAATTGGGTCTTCGTACTAAACAAAACATCTACATTGATATTTTATGCATGAAATAAGTTTGGACTATGTAAATACTATGTCATCTTTATAAAACACGAGCTACTCTATAAAGTTTTTGAATAAGGAGTATGATAATAATATTATGAAGTTCAAACAGTGTCCTAACCTTTACATTTAGTTTGGAAGTTGTGGAAAAAAAAAAGTAAACAAAAAATAATAATTAAGAGGAAACTTTCGAAGAAAATTAATTGTTTTTCCTTGTTTGGATGCAAAAAATATAGAAGTGAAAGTACAAGGTAAAATAACTTTCAGTCGTTTGATTTCTGAAAGAAAATAGAGAAGAAAATAATAAAAAAGTGAGAATAACTTCGAGTGAGTTTCTGTTGGTGAATTGTGATAAGGTCCAACTGTTCAAGGAGATGAGTGCAAGAGAGTTTTACTAATGCATTATTATGGAGATCTATAAATGCTCCAAGAAGAAAGCTCCAAATAGGACTTCTATGGAGATTATCTGCAACAGAAATAACGCAACAAATTGAATCAATACAATCCAAACAACATACATATATGTGGAGGTCAGATTGTAGCAAATCAGTGATTGTGAGTTATGGTAAACCGTCCAACGGCTTAAGACAATTGTTCCATGGAGCTTCCTGAATTGGGGAAGCAAGTTTTGTCAACAAGTGATTGTTTGAGAGGGGGGGGGGGGGGGGGGTATGAAAATTGATTTAGGAAATTGAACAAACACATAGTGGGCAGTGAACTCAATAGAGAAAAGTTATGAAAATTGCATATAGATCCACTATGTATAGATACATAAAGAGAAAGAAAAATGAGATAGTGAAATATGGAATTCATCCCGCTAATTTTTTATTTTTCCGCTAATTTTTATTTCTCTTCCCCTCTACTGGAAAACAAACAAGTGGGAGGGAAAACTTCTTATTTCCTTCTTTTCCACAAGTTCCAAACAAAGTCTTAGGAAATGAAAATAGGTGATGAAATAAGATAGGAATCATAGTAACATGATCATTATGGATGATGTCACATAGACTGGTACATTGGGGTCACTTTCTAACTACTATGAAACTCCAATGCATGTACTCGTAGTAAATCCTCTAATGTTTGAATAGTATTTTCCGACTGCGAATCTGCCTATGGATAGAAAGTCGTACTAAAATTCAATTTAGTACCCATTACCTTATGTAAAGACTAGCAAAACCTGGATACGAATCTCGTATCTCTATCTAACATAATGGTCACTAGTGCTCGTGTAACTGAATGATCTCTCTTACATAAAGGTAAAGCATCGATCCATTGTGTACATATTTTTGATTGCTAATAAATGTGTCGGCTTAGTCAAACGACTAACAATTACCTAGAGTTATTTTCTTTTGTTGCCCAAGGAAAATCTCAATACACAATCCATTGTAATATATTCCTACTTCCACTTAGATATCGGTAGTGGTTGAGGCAATTCTACTGGCTTCTGACATAGAACTTTAACTTGCTAGCGCTGGAGAACGACTAACATAATTCATAACATCACGTTTCATTCTCATCCACCAATATGTCCTTTTCAGATCTTGATATATTGTCATCATTCTTGACTGAATAGCCAACTTCATCCTTTGCCCTCCATCCAATATCCTTCGCCTAAGTTCATCATCTTTGGGTACACACACCTGATTCTGAAACATTAATGTTCTATCCGCTACTAAAAACTCATAATCCACATTACTTACTGTTTGCTCATAAATTGTCTTAAACTTGGAATTATTCATCAATTTTTCCTTAATTTCCTTCAAAATCGAAGGTTCAACAATAATTGCAACAGATTCCTTTAATGTTCCTTGCTTGTCCATTGTTGCTCTGTGAGCATCCAATTCACCTTCCTCTATGTCTTATGACTAAACGCATTTACCATTGCATTAGTTTTTCCAGGGTGATACTGGATATTGATATCATAATCTTTCATTAACTCTAACCACTAATGTTGCCTCAAATTTAAAATCCCTGTGGGCGTAAATATACTTCAAACTGTGATGGTTCATATACACATCACATGTAACTTTATACAAATAGTGTCGCCAATACTTCAAAACAAACACCAAAGTCGTCAACTGCAAATCATGCGTTGAGTAGTTCCTTTCACGAGCCCTGAGTTGTCTTGATGCATAAGCAATAACTTTTCCATTTTACTTCAAAACACACCCAAGACCTTGATGCGATGCATCACTATATACCGAAGCTTTCCCTACCCTCCAGTAATGTAAGAATTAGAGTTGCAGTAAGTCTATTTTTCAACTTCAGAAAACACTTTTTACGACTATCCATCCACACAAATACTTTCCCTTCCATGGTTAATTTCGTTAAAGGTACTGCTATCGTTGAAAAAGCCTGCACAAATTTTCAATAATAACCTGCTAATCCCATAAAACTTCTGAGCTCTGCCATCATCGTCGGCCTCGCCCAATTCACAACCTCCTCTATCTTTTGACGATTTACCATAATACCTTCCTCATTGATAACGTGTCCTAAGAATGTTACACTTCCCAACTAACAGTCACTCTTCTTAAACTTAGTATATGTTTTATGCTCCTTCAATGTTTGCAATACTACTCATAAATGTCAGCGTGCTACTTTTCACTAATTTGATATATCAAAATATCATCAATAAACACAATAACAAACTCATTCAAATATTCTTTAAAACCTGGTCATTAAATTCATAATCATTGTTGGTGCGTTGGTAACTCCAAGTGACATTGACAAAAATTCATAACGACCATATCTAGTCCGAAATGATATTTTCTCAGTAGTCTCCTCCCTTACTTTAAGTTGATGGCACCCAGATCGTAGATCAATATTTAAAAAATACACTTGTTCATTGCAACTAATTAAGTAAGTCATCAATTATAGATAAAGGATACTTGATCTTAATAGTGATATTATTCAACTCTCAATAGTCTATACATAATTGCATTGTTCCATCCTGCTTCTTAACATACGGCACTGGTGCACCACAAGTGAATAACCTGGTCTAATAAATTTGTTATCGAATAATTCATGTAGTTGAACTTTCACTTCCTTTACCTCTGCTGCAGCAATTCGACATGGTGCCTTAGATATTTGCTGGCTCTTAAGTATGGTGTCAATGACATAATCTATCTCTCTCTCTCTGTGGGTATACTTCGTAAAATTTTAGAAATTTCCTCAAGAAACTCTCGCACCACTGATACATCACTCACCATTAGCTTTCTTGACTTTGACGTCAACACACTATAAAGATAACCTTGACAATCCTTTTGCATTAACCGTTGAGCTCGAGACATCAATGTAAAACATGGAAGGTACCTTAATTCATTTCCTTTTAAATTCAACTTGCTCCTTATCATTTTTTATGCCACATGCTTACGAGCACAATTAATTGTTCCTCCATTCTTAGTCAACCTATATGTCCCAATAATTACATCAAAATGATTCATTTTCAAGGTTATGAGCTCCATACTCGACTCAAAGTCACCTATATAAGCATCACAGGCTCAATACACCGTAGAATTTACTATGACGAGATCAAGTATGTTGGGTTTCTTCAAAATTAAGGCCTTGTATATACTAGTGCTTTGTTGATATCAAATAGTGGTATTATGATTTGTTGACATTAGATAGCAATATTAGGAAATAGCCCTAATTTTGAAGAAACCTAACACACCTGATCTTGTTTGAGTCGGGTCGAAGTAAGGTGCCGACGACAGAAAGGTGGGACGACGAGTGAAAGTAGTGATCCACTGGAGAGAGAGAGAGAGAGAGAGAGAGAGAGAGAGAGAGAGAGAGAGAGAGAGAGAGAGTATGATTGAGAGAGGAAATTAGAAGGGGCTTGGAATGCTATAACCCAATTATGTCTTGACCCGTAACTTGCATAATTAACCCATTTTTAAAGTATTTTAATGGAGGCTGTTGGATCTCATGCAACGGCTAGAAAAAGAAGTCCGCAGATAACCCCAAAAGGGGATTTCTTACTTGAAGCGTATTGTATACACACACACACATGTATAAGTACAAAATACATATTATATTCAAAAATGCTAGAGACACATCACTTTTGCACATCGCTTTCACACATCACTCAAAACTATGTAGTTTTGTGTTGAAAAAAATCATATTTATTTTTGACCCATATTGCTGAAAACATATTTGGATATTCCTTAACATAAAACGACGTAGTTTTAAGTGATGTGTAAAAGTGATGTGTTAAAATAATGTGTATGTAGCACTCTTGATACATATTTTTATGTGCACATACATAAATAAATTAAATATATTCAAAAAGAAAGGGGAAAAGATTAAAGATTGAAATTTTAGTATTTTATCAATTAAAATTAACAATGTAGAAAATTAAACAGGAGGGAAAAATCTGTTAAATAGTTCATAAAGTATGGGAGATTAGTATATTTTTCAGAATCTCAGAGGAGGCCTTTGAATTTATCAGAAACATCAGGGAACGTCAGTGCAATTTACCCTAGTTTTATAGTTGTTTTTAGGAAATGTGTTACTTTAAGAACAAAATTTCCCTAGTTCATTCATCTCTCTCTGTATCAAATTGATCTTCCGTGTGCGCTAGGGTTTGCTCAAAATGTCGGGTGCTGCTTCTTTGGACATGACCCTGGACGATCTGATTAAGAACAACAAGAAATCTGCCGGTGGTAATTTTAGAGGCAGAGGTCGAGCGTCTTCCGGCCCCGGCCCTGCTCGTCGCTTTCCCAACCGCGGTGCCTATCGAGCTTCGCCCTACACCACCCCCATGGTAAGACTCCCTCTATTTCTCTATCGATCTGTCTCAGTCCGTGCTTATGTAAAAGAATTAGTGATTCGATGTATCATAATCTGTTTCGTTTGTTTATCTGATCTTAGAAAATTTGTTGGTTTTTGCTTCAGGCAACGGATCAGGAGATGGCGTACCCAGGACAAGCAGGCGGTCGACCCTCGTCTATAGAAACCGGAACGAAGCTCTACGTATCTAACTTAGACTATGGCGTTTCGAACGATGACATCAAGGTAGTTCCTTTTGATTGATTCATTACTAGTAGTCATCGCTCTTCCAAGAAAATCTTATTTGTCTGGCCAAAAGCTTGTTTAATTTGATATTTTAGTATTTCTGCCATAATAAACTTATGCATCTAATTTCAATTATACGATATGAAGATGAATACGTTAGCATTTACTTAATTCTATCTTCAGATTTATTTTGTAATGCAAAAGTGCTGCGGTTGGTTAGTTATTTTTCCTTTGATCGTATGGACTTCAACGTTTCTGCTTGTTTCTTTGGTTACGGGTTTCTAAGAAGACAACACTATCGTGGCATCTCTTGTTGAAGGAGCATTAGTACTTTTCTGTAACCTTCAATTGGCGGGGGAGTGAAGTTAGTACCGGGTGCCATTGTAACCAACTCCTAGATAGTGAAGATAGTTATGGAGGGTTAGAATTTGATTGCACGTTGATGGTTCCACAGCGATTGCATCTTCTGTTTCGGTCTACAGGATTTCTTAATGTGCTTTACGGCATTAGGACATTCTATATTGGGCGTCGTGCATATTTAGATCTGTGTGGATTGGTTGGCGTAGCGTAAATCTACCATTTGTATTGTTCTTGGACCTCGGGGGTTTTAATATGGACACGGTCCCTTTTTGATACCACTTTCCTAAGCTTGAACCAAAAGCTTGGGGCTTTAGCCCGTTTTGTTCTTTTTGTAGGAGTTTGCTTTACTATTGATTTGAATGACTTGTAGGCACTCAGTAAAGGTAGACTTCCGTACGATAAAATATAATCAATGCGTGGCAATAAAGTTTTTTTTTGGGGGTAATTTATAGAAAGCCCCCTTAATCTATTACTCGGTATCACTTAACCCCCTTAATCTTCTAATTGTCCCAATGTCCACCTTGATGTTTCCAATTGTAACAATCGACCCTTCAGGTGTGACTCCTTTAAAAAAGAAGACGATAAGTATGCATGTGAGGCGCACATGACCTTGTATTCCCAGTATTACCCCTGTCATATTCGTTCCTTTTTTCCTTCCTGGTGAAGTTTCAGTTTGAGAGGGGAAAATCTCTCTGATGAGTTGCCATTGCTCACCAATTTTGAACCAGTGGAGATCAAAATCTCAGCAATCCAATGAGCATAAGTAGTTCTTTAACTCTAAAATTTCAGTATTTTTTCTCCATTTACAACGAATTTTGTGAATCTAGACACCCTCAAACCCTAACCCTAACTCGGATGATACATATAGTGGCTATATATACAGAGAGAGATCTTCCAGAGAAGAAATGGATGTTGCGCTCTTCTTCGCGTCATTTGTGTCTCTTCGTCTCTTCGATCTCCAGATACAGCGCCTCCTACTATGCCTACACCTTCCAAAGCCCCTTTGGCTCCACCGTCCGTCACGGCTCTGGTTACCCTCCGGCCTTTGCATGCTTCATCTCCGGCGGCAGTGGCGAAGCGGAGAGTGTCTTCTGGTTGTTGCTTCAATCGAGTTTTTGCAATGAACTTTTCTATCTCAGTGGTTTAGGCTTCTGATAGTTTCTGTGTGATTATGAAGGTTTCTATCTCTATCATTTGGGGCTTTTAATTGAAGGACAATTATGTAAAAGAACTTATTCTGTTAACAATGTTATTGATTTGTTACAATTGTAAACATAGGGGGACATTGGAACAATTAGAAGATCAAGGGGCTAAGTGATACCGAGCGATAGATAAAGGGGTTTTTCTGTAAATTACCTTTTTTGGCCAAAATTTGCTTGTGTGGCTGTTTTTGCACCAATACTTGTGCCTTTTGATATCAGACCTTTTCTGTTCTTATGCAAGAAGGAAACTAGAAGATGCAAAATGTTCGTAGATCTTGACTCAGGTTCTAACATAGATTGTTCAGCTAAAATATTTAAGTATGACTATGTAGTTGATAAAGTTAGTGTAGTTGACATAAGGATGTTCAGGTGGAAAGATAGAGCTTGAATTGAAAATATTTGTGAATTGCTACGGGTAGCACCAATTTGTGATAAATTAAGAGAAAATGGACAAAGTTCGGTTGGTCACATTCAATGAAGACCAGAGGATGCAATGGTGATGAAAAAGATAAGATTATAGCTGAGAATAGAAATGCGAGGGGGGAGGGAACACCTAAACTAACATTGGATATTAAGTAAAAACTGATGGCAATTATTGCATTTAACTGAACATATAGCTATCGACACAGTGACGTGGCGAGAAAAGGTTAATGCAAATTCAATGGAATGTGAAACAAGGCTTAGTTTGGTTTGGTTCCTCTCTGTAGTTGATAAATCAACATTTTTTTGGTTTAGTGTTGAGAAGAGAAATTGACATAAACCTGCTATAAAATCCCAGTCGTTTGTTTTGATGGATAAAAATATTCTGAAGTGACAAATCTCTTTTACAGTGCTTTCTTTTTAATTGTCTTTCCCTCTGTGTATGCGTCTATGGATCTTCGTTCTGAATTTTTTTCTCCTCTTGCTTGTTTACAGTGTTCATTTTTTACACGAGTTTCATTGCTTGCCTTTACTAACATCAAATAAACGTGCACAGGAACTATTTTCAGAGGTTGGTGACTTGAAACGGTATTCAATACATTATGATAGGAGTGGGAGATCGAAGGTACCGTATCAAGTTCGGCATGCCTTTTCTTATGACAAGTATCAAATTTGGCATAACACGGTCATCCAACTATTTTTTCCCCTAATGTGCTTTCGATGTGACCTTTATTAGGGAACTGCAGAAGTCATCTTTGCACGACGACAAGATGCTCTAGCAGCTGTCAAGAGGTACAACAATGTGCAGCTCGATGGGAAGCCAATGAAAATTGAAATTGTGGGGGCAAATATTGGAGCTCCTGCCATGCCTCCATATGCGAATGCTTCTTCTAGAAATTTCAATGGTGTTCCAAGAAGGTACACTGGCTATCTTTGAGGATTTTGAATTTGCATTGGCAGTAGGGTTTTGTTTCTAGTTTTTTAGATTGGCATTATAAAATTTTTCCCCATTTGTTTGGTTAAATTGAATGATGTTGGAAGTACTTGGAGAACTAATTGGTATGCCAATTAAGTTTTATGAGGTACGGATGTTTGTGGTTAGTAATAGCTACGTGATCTACGAATCACCATATATGAAGTGAAAACCTGCCAACAATTTTCAGTTGCTGATAACATTAAGGATAATGTTCTCAAAGGAAACTTATTTTTGTTGTTCATGGATAAAAATCTTACAATTGGTGTATTACAATTTTTTGTCTACCCTCTGTACAACTTAAACTGCTTGGGTCTTAGAGTGGGTGTAAATAATTGCCAACGATTGGAATCAGAAGAAGCATAGGTTTCGGATAAGGGATAACTAAGTAAGAAATGAGGCGACGACGATCACTAGAACCCGACCATGACTGCTTTTGCCAGATGAGCTAAAAAGTGGGCTGAAACCACCTGCGACCTTAACCGTTTTCCTTCAATCCTCCTTTCGGCTTCATAACTTTCCATACTATATGACTTAAGGTTGTTGAAATAAAATTTGAAGAATGATTTCTGTCTGTTGAACCTATCCTCATCCACTCTTCAACAGCATCTTAATGGTGCTTTGTTCCTGTGTTACCTGGAACGCGAATTGTACTGGTATGAGAAACGTGAATGAGGACGTGGTACGGCACATGTTTAAATTATGGTACGCTAGTGGTAGCTTCTATAAATAACAAAATTAAAAACTTCCTATTTCAATTGATATACATCTAATAAAAATTAAGTCTCGTTTTTCAAACTTTATATGCAAAACGCATTCATACGAGCATAATCACCAAACTTTTAGTGTTTTCTTACCAAAATTTTGCTCTCTAGATTTTTACCCAAATAAGCTGATTTTGGGGGAAAAACTAAGAGGAACACTATGGATCGACAAATTTAAGAGGTAAACGTAAAACTAAGAGGAACACTATGGATCGACAAATTTAAGAGGTAAACGTAAAACTAAGAGGAACGCTATGGATTCACAAATTTACTGTTTTGGAATGGAAGTGTACCATGTTTCGGAACTTATGTACAAAAACGTAATTTGCTAGGGTGTTAGCATTCCCAGGTGTGTTCTTCAAGTTTCTTCTTTTAAGTTATTCATATGTTTTTAAGAAACATGATGCATTGTCTTTAAATAGTTCATGCAACTCCACACAAGATAATGCACCTTCCCTCATTAATTGGTTTTGATATGTGATTGGAGCAGTGGAGAAGGAAGGGGTGGTGCACTCGGGAGGATCCGTGGGGGCAGTGGTGGAGGCCGTGGATCAGGAAGAGGGCGTGGACAGGGAAGAGGCCGTGGTGAGAAGATATCTGCAGAAGATCTTGACGCTGAGTTGGAGAAGTATCACACACAGGCAATGCAGATCAATTGAAGAATTACCTTGTTGCTTGGTTCTCTACACCTTCTGCTATATCCGTTGTGTGCTTGATCATGCAACAACTCCAACTAGTTTGTATTTCTATCATCCATCTTTTTAGAGTAACAAGGAAGGAAAAAATGTTTGGTAACAGATAACTGTTAGAACCTTCGTTGTTGGAGCTTGGGCTTTTACCCTTTGATTGTTCCGTGCATCTGGGGATGTTATGCTTGTCAGCGTGCTGTTTTACGTATTCTGCATTCCAAGTATTTGGCTTCATTGGCCACTTTAGTCCTTTACTCATTCTGCACGTGGATGCATATAGTGGGGACTCCCTTTTGTTCAACAAAACGTGTATCCAAGGTGTTACTCATAAGGTGACAGAGTTGAGCTGAAAAGAGATTTCACCCCGTTACACATCTGATGACAGCTGAGGAGATTTCACCACTCACTGCTTTGGAGTGCTGGTGATTGATTCTTATGTGATTGAACTGCTGAGATACAAAGTTGAGGTAGTTTCCTATTTCTCCTTTGTCTTTGGGTTGTCTTTTCATTCTTATATAAAAGTTTCTGTGGTTAGCTGTTCTGAGTTGTATTCTTTCTTCACCATTTCTGTTCATGGAAATCCTAGTGCTTGTGTTAGGAACTTTACATGGCAATCATATCGAATTCACGTGGAATCTCCATATTTGGATGATCAGTTGACATGGTGTTTGGGTAGACGATCCAAAGTGAAGAGTTTTGCAGGATAATCAGGAGGAGTTGTTTGGTATCTATTCCCTCGTGGTGGGCATACCGAGTTCTGAATGTCGATTGCAGCTGCATTTCCAATTTCATCCAAATGTACTTTTCTGCTGCATAGGATAACAATTCTCTTTCCCTTGTTTCTCTGTCCAATTGCTCAGCTGTTGCCAGCGTCGGGTTGGTGCTTAGTTCAACATAATTGTTGGAGCTTGAGGATGGTGTAGTAGGTAGACTGGTCAGTATCTTTGGAATTATCGACTGTTGTGTTTTCAGAAGGTAATTGTGCTGGTCTGGCTTTAAGTGCTCTTTTGATCTGCATAATGTGTTGTACTGTCACAAGCACGAAAGTATGGAGGAGCTGATGGCTTTCCTTGCTTGTGGCCTCAGAAGATAATATAGTTGGATCTGGGTTTGAAGAAGTGCTATTTTGTGTTATAAGGGAACTTGATCTCAATCGCATGAGGTGAAAATTTAGGCCAAGAGGAACTTTCAGGTTGGCCATGTCCTGATTGCTCAAGTGTGTGAAGAATGTACACCAGAAGAAGTATTTTCGGGAAAGCCAAACTTCTCCTGGTGCCCTGGCTATTTCTTGCAAGTGGCTTTGGGGTTGCAATGTGGACAAATGCCTTCTTTGACGGCGGAAACTGTTTTTTGAATCGTAGAGAAACCAATCAGGTGTGTTATGTTAATAGGCCGTCTAGTCTCTACCCCATATTGTCTTATTGAATGAGACAACGTAGTTCAAACTGAAAATTGTCCATGATAGGGATGGTTGTTTCGCAATGGTTAAAGTTTGAATCTTTTTGGCATGTTAAGGGCTGAGGTGGTGGAAGTTAATTGTAATACACAAACATGGGGAGGTTGTGGAGGAACTTCTGCCCACAGGTACTCAAACTTGTGTGGAACAGGGATTTGGCATGGGCCAACACCCTCGATGTTTGGTGGTGGTGGTGCTTACTTGATGATTTTTTGCTTCGATGAAGATTCTGCCATCTTCCCGTGCATTGTAGTCAAGCAGTAGGTCACCTAGATCTGTTTGGGCTCGAAGGAAGCAGTGTAGAAACTTGCCTTGTGTTTACATGCAGAATTTCGAGATTTGAAAATCTATGTTGGATGGGAGAAAGTGTTGGTTTCAGAACCTGATCACCCCTATATTCTCTCTCAAATCTATAACTCCAGCAATAGTCAGGAACCCCTCTAAATCTATCACAATTTTTACGGCACCAGACTTAAAACCTCTCTGTAATGAATGTGTAAAGATGTATCTAATTGCCATAAATTAAGTGAGCGTGTATATTTTTTTTTTTTGGTATTTTGGGTGTAAAATCTTGCATATAGTTTGGAAGTACTTAATACGTGTGCTAATTTTAGAGAGATCTTACTATTAAAGGAGAGGAGAGAGAACAAGAGAGACGGGGTTGGGAAGTGCGAGCACGAACAAGGGTTCTACCTTGGGGCATCAACATCAAACTCTTTAAACACCATCCTTCTCCAATTTTGAGGAGAAATTTTTTTGTTCAGCTCCCACATTAGCCTCCTTATGCCTTGTTCCTATTTTTAAAATGCATAGCGACTTTTTAATTTAGGGTGTTTATTATTCACTCCTACTATTTTATTTTTATTATTTTTCTCTTCCATTATAACATTTGAATTAAATATAAAAAAATATTTTAATAAAATAAGAATAGAATATTTTAATAAAATAAAGATAGAATAAAAAATCTGATGCAGAAGACATTACAAAATAGGGTAAATTTCAGAAACACTCCCTCCATTATGGTGGAATCACACTGAATATCTCCGTATTTTTTGAAATCACACGAAACACCCCTACTTTTGTGTTTTTTGTAACAATCAGGTCCACTTGCATATTAGTCGTATAAAAAATTCTATCATCAGCAATTTAAAGGACTGATATACCAATAATACTTCTTTTCTTTATACAAGGGTGGGAAAATGTCTTTAATACCCTCTATTTGTTGACAAAAATACCCTCCATCTTTTTATACATAGTTAATGCCTTATTTCCATAAACATAAAAGATAAGTTCTTATATTAGTTGCTAACTTGGCCTTAATTTTTTTTTTAATTTTACTAAACAAATTCTTTTTTTTCAAGTTTTACGCTAAATTTTGTAAAATTATTGGTTCGTCTCGAAAGAAAACCTAAAAAATTAACTAATCACAACGTAATTTCTTTTTTTATTATTTTTTTAAATTGCTGATGATAGAATTCTTCGTACGACCAATATGCAAGTAGACCTGATTGTTACAAAAAACACAAAAATAGAGGTGTTTCGTGTGATTTTAAAAAATACAGGGGTATTCAGTGTGATTCCACCAGAATGGAGGGGGTGTTTCTGAAATTTACCTTACAAAATATGACTCTCTAAAATAGAAAAGTGAAATTTTCTCTTAGTTTGATGCAAAAAATAATAAGACTGTTGCAAATGCTCTTAAGTGATAGTATGAGCCAAAACCTTATCTTCTGTATTTGGAGGAAGCTCTCAGTCAGTACCCCTTCATCCAGTCTGGTCTAGTTATCCTTTTTCTGGATCCATTTTGCATAAAAAATCAAATTGATTCCACGTTGATTATGCTCATGAACATCTAAAAATAATTGATAGTTGAAGTCGAGAAAATATTTGCCAGCAATTTTCTTCTAAAACAAATCTGTTTTGTACAAACAGCTACCGGCATCCAATTATCAATTTGAATTTTTACCGTGGAATGTATTTTCATTGACCGCTTCAATTTTAACATCTCGATTATCTTTCCGGCGGGCCATTAAAAGGACTAACTGGATGCCAAGGGATCTGGTTGGGAGCCCTGTATTATACGTAACTATCACTCTGATCAAGATGAGACAATTATGAGGAGGAAGTAAGGTTCAACAAGCTCACACACAACAATGTAGGAACCCTAGGTCCACCGGGCAGAGTGAGTCTTTAGTGCAATGAGAGTGAGAATAATGTTTATCCAAGTCTTTGAACAAAATCAAATTCGAAATATCAAGTTCCTCGACACTACCACTACAAAACCAATTTCCCTTTCGTCCAGGCAATTCAAGAAATTGGCAATGGTACTCACATTCAGATTTTATAAGTCCAACCCTCCCACCACGCGTTTAAATAAAAGAAACTGATCACAGATAAATTAGAGTAAGCAAACCCCATTGATCTCAATATCGTTTCAATTCATTACTACTGAAGCAACAGGCAGCATATAATGCAAAATGTGTTCCAAAAATCATTTCTAGCACGAAACTGCAAAACTGGTTCAACTCAAAACTAATCAAATTCTGTAGAAGAAGGTAAAGGAGTACGAAGCCAGTGGAGTTCATACCTTACTAAGCTGGCGAACCAATTAGATGAAAAGGTAACTTCAGTTATTTGCTTTTGCTTCGCATGAACGTTCAAGAGGCTGATTCTCCAGACCTATTCCCCTTAATAATGGCAAAAATCAAACCATGGGAATGGGTTAAGAATGAAAGCTGAGAGAGCCTTTATTGTGAAATTTCGCAATACAGAATACAACCAGATTAGAATGAATTCGGTGATATCGTACCTGGATAGATCAATTAAGAAAGAACAAACTAAGAGAACATCTGCAGTCACTAGGGATTCAATCAAATTAAATAACGTGTAGGTTGCTTGCTAATTCCAATTCACTTGTACCACTTTTGCTAATCACATTCCCACGGCATCAAAATATAGTTTAAAAAGCAAGAAAATAATACAACAGAGAAAAAATCTCTTGACGACTTGCAGCGAAACAAAAGATCTAATTCTACCACGGTAAATCGACAATTACAAGAAGTTCAAAGTAACATGAACAAAAACCCCGAATAATCGAAAGATGCTGAGAAATTGATAACCAGCCTATGAAAAAGATAAGATCTACAATAACTACCGACGGAATCGAAACCCTAAAAACCTAACCGCCAAAGCCATAGAGAGTCCTGCCCTGCCTCTTAAGAGCGTAGACCACATCCATGGCGGTCACTGTCTTCCTCCTAGCGTGCTCCGTGTAAGTAACCGCATCGCGAATGACATTTTCCAAGAAGATCTTCAAAACACCTCGAGTCTCCTCGTAGATGAGTCCCGAAATCCTCTTCACACCTCCTCTCCTCGCAAGCCTTCGGATCGCTGGCTTCGTGATACCCTGAATGTTATCCCTCAGCACTTTCCTGTGTCTCTTTGCTCCTCCCTTTCCCAGGCCCTTGCCTCCCTTTCCACGACCAGACATCTTCTTAGAGAGAGAAAATTCTAGGGTTTGAAAATTGGGGAAATTAGGAGTTTGATTTGAATTTCGATGAGGAACAACGGTGCTTGGTGCGGGGGTACTTATAAGAGTTCGAATTGTGGTGGAGCTGTTTAATCGTGGACGTTGATTTTAGATTTAATCGGACGTATTTGAAAGTCGATCCGCGTCACATGGGTTTGTTTTTATGGGAACCGTTGATTTCATGTGAATTGACGGTCAAGAGTGTTGGATGTACTACGGAATTGGATCGTGCTTTTTTGCAGAGAGGACAAAGGGAGGGTTCGAATGTACATTTGAAAAACACTTCGAACTTTTGAAGATGAGAAACAAACGCGCGCCTCTATTTGGCTTATAGTTTTTAATATTTTTTTATATTTTGAATTCGTTAGTTTTTAATTTTTAATAAATTATTAATTTGTCTTGAAAAAAATTTATAAAGTATAATATTATGTTAAAAAATTAAAAAATACTAAAGACAAAATAAATAAAACACAAATTTTTGCCTTTTTAATTTTTTTTACATAAAAACGAATTAGTAATGCATAAAAATTTACATAAAATAAAAATTATAATTTTTTAAAATAAAAACAAAAAAATTAATACAATAATAACTAGAAATCTGGGGACAAAATGAGCCCATCCAAATTGTTTAGATGAAATTGAGAGAAGTCTAGATATGGGGACAAAATTGTCGACAAACTCTATTTCATCGACTTTGGTGACCACTCGAATGGGATCCTCTTCCTGAGCGCTGAGAGTGAATCTCCGTCTGCATCTTTGTAACCTCCTCCTGGATGGTGAGAAAGAGTTGGTCATTATCGTTGATCCTAGCTTGAAAGTGCTCAATGTAGACTCGAGAGTGATGGTCCATGGTGGTCCTATTAAGAAAGGGAAGAAGGTCTTGCGACACACTGACGATGCATGTGAATCTAAGATGTCTTTCTCTTGTGATGATGCAGCCTGACATAGATTTTTGCCCGTTGAGGATGTCATTTGGTACCAAAAAGTGGTTGGAGATTTTGGATGTAAGGGAGGGTGAGGAAGACGAGAAGAAAGGCTCTCACTATAGTCGTCATTTGTGAAGTTCTTTAATTGGATGTCGTATGATTCGTACTTAATTTGTAAGCTTTGCTGAATATCTCAAGTTATGCAAAAGTAAAAATCATTTAGTGCTTATTCGGCCACTATTAGCCAATAAATACTCTGACGTTTAAGTTAACCTGTGAACTAAAAGGATAATATGAAAGCACCTTTAGCAAGAGAATAACATGTATCATTACCGTTAGCGAGAGAAATGTATCATACTTTTCGCTTGAATTACCTTTTATACTTGGATTAGACTTGGACTCCGAGGTAGCATGTGGTGGTGTACTTGATGATATTTTGCTTGGATGAAAATTCTGCCGTTTTCTCTTTTCTCTTGCATCTACGAGCATGTGCAGGAGGTTAGTCAAATGATTTATTTAGATATTTTAGATAGCCAAAACCCAAAAAAATAACTCCAACAGCCTCAATCAATGATAGCTAAAATAGTTTCATGAATAGTAACTAGTTAAATTTAACTTAGTTATTGTTCACCCACCAAATATTTTTTATTATATTTTAATTTGATATTTTCCTCTCTCTCTACCCCCTCTCTCTCTTTCTTTTCTATCTTCTGTCTTCTTCCGCCAAAGTTCATCAGAAGAACCCACGAACCACTTTTCACAGGTAAAACCAAATCGCTCCACCAACATCGTTGCCGCCTTCATCTTCTGCACCTCCTTCCATAGCACCCGCCCCTCTTTGCCTCCGACGACTCTAGCTCCATTGATTCAATCCGCGCCAAATTCAAAGCCCCAACACATCTCGTTTCCTCCGGCAAATGCTTCATGGTTTGTTTCCTTATCTATTGAAATTAAAATAGCATTTGGAAACCATGGGTTGTCTCTATGAGTAATTAATTAGTATCTGTTTATGGAAGCCATGTTTTCTAACTAAGATAGCTTTTACATATCATGGGCATCAGTAATCATTTGGTATAATGCAACTCGATTTTGTTTTATCCTTCTTTTGTTTTGACTATGATCTTGTTTGATTATGTGATTTGGATTGTCAAAGGCATTGTTTTGTTGCTACATATAGTAAAACCTAGGTATGTGACTAGAAAAACATACCCATGTGTACATATATATTGTCTATATGTATGCTGATTACCATTACAATTTTTGACTTTGTTTACGAATTGATGAAATCTGGAAATTAGACACTAGACAAACTGATCAAAATCTGGACAAATTGTAATTTTATTTCATTCTTTTTTTTTTCTGAATTATTGAGGAAACCTTTTATAGATATTTGGTTTGAGGAGTATTTGGTGTTGTGTTTCTCGATAGTTGCTGGTGGAAACAAAAAAGTTACCGTTGATAGATTTGGAAAAAAATTGCCAGTTCGAAGCAAAAAAAATTCTATTGTTCTTAACCATTTGTATTGCAAAAAGATAAAAGAAAAAGACAAAAGAAAAAGACAAAGGAACAAAATAATATTTAAAAGTAAGGACAGATATATTAGATAGAATTGTTGAAATGATGATTGACGCGTGGCTAATTAGAATAAAAAAATAGATCGTTGACTAAATATTTTAGCTAAGAACTGTTGGACATGCTCTAATAAAGCGTAGGTCACCTAGATCTATTGCGGCTTTAAGGGTGTGTTCGGTTATGAGTTTGAGAGATTTTCTCTCAAACAAGTTTCTGGAACAGTTTCAGAAACAGTTTCTGGAACATTCTCCCAGACAACTTTTTCTCTCTATTTCAGAAAAAGTTTCTGAGACACTTATAACCAAACAACGTCTCAGAGACATGTTTCTAAAACTATTTCAGAAACACCCTAAAACGAACACACCCTAAGGAAGCAGTCTTATGCAGCCTTTTGCTGTGTGTATTTACATCTTTCCCCCTCTCTCTCTAGAATTATCCTGCAAGCTTTTTACCTCCCAATGTGTGGTAGGGCAGTCTTGGCAGAATGTGTGGATTCCTTGGACCGATCTTTCAAGGTTAAAACTCCTGTCCGTAAACTTATCAGACTTTCCGAACAAATCTGTTCAAAACCGTTAAATGCACGTGACGCTGTTGAATTATTAAAGACTCCACGTGTATTTAACAATTCTAATTCTGTGTTGCTAGAATTGCTCATCATGAAAACGTGAAGAACATTAGGTCCACCGGGCCGAGACATTCATCAGGTTATGGACGTGCACAACCAACGTTCAACTTAGTTTTCAAACAAAATCAAATTCGAAATATCAAGTTTCTCAACACGACCACTACAAAACCAGTTTCCTCTTGTTCAGGAAATTCAAGAAATTGGCAATGGTACACTCATTCCGAGTCTCCAAGTCCAACCCTCCCAACACACATTTAATTACGAGAAGCTGATCACGGATAAATTAGAGCAAGCAAACCCCATTAAATACATTACTACGGAAGCAAGAAGAGCAGCAGGCAGCATATAATGCCTATGTGTTTCAAATCATTTCTAGCACGAAACTGCAAGTGGTTCAAACTCAAATCATAAATCAGAATTAATCCAATTCTGTAGAAAAATGGAGTACGAGAAACCAGTGGAATTCATACCTTAATAAGCTAGTGACAGCAGAATGCTAGACTTGATTAAAGGAAATCGAGCAAGGAACAAACCATTTACATACTTATTCCCCATTACAATAGCAAAGAAAAACATTGGGATAGGACAAGAATGAAATCTAAGAGAACCCTTATGATTTCACAAATCAGAACACAACCAGCAACCTGCAAATAGTTGAGTGAAGAATGCAGCAATTTTCGGTTCAAAAACAACAAATGTAAATGCAATGTGAAACGAATTGTTAAATTTGGGAGCCAATGCCGCAAACCTTATTACAATGGATTTACTGATATCTTACTTGCCTAGATCGATTAAGAAAGCAAGAAAGAATGAACAAACTAAGAGAACATCTGCAGTCACTGATACAATCAAAGCCCTAGTAAGTAGTAACGAATGTGTAGATTGCTAAACACATTCCCACAGCATTTAAAAACAGTTTCAAAAGCAAGAAAATAATACAACATAGAAAAAATTTCTTGACAATTTGCAGCGAAACAAAAGATCCATCAAATACCACAGTAAATCGACAATTACAAGAAGTTCAAGGTAACATGAACAAAAACCCCGAATAATCGACAGATGCTGAGAAATTGATAACCAGCCTTAGAAAAAGATAAGATCTACAATAACTACCGACAGAATCGAAACCCTAAAAACCTAACCGCCAAAGCCATAGAGAGTCCTGCCCTGCCTCTTAAGAGCATAGACCACATCCATGGCAGTCACCGTCTTCCTCCGAGCGTGCTCCGTGTAAGTAACCGCATCGCGAATGACATTTTCCAAGAAGATCTTCAACACACCTCGAGTCTCCTCGTAGATGAGTCCCGAAATCCTCTTCACACCGCCTCTCCTCGCAAGCCTTCGGATCGCGGGCTTCGTGATCCCCTGAATGTTATCCCTCAGCACCTTCCTGTGTCTCTTCGCTCCTCCCTTTCCCAGGCCCTTGCCTCCCTTTCCACGACCAGACATCTTCTTAGAGAGAGAAAATTCGAGGGTTTGAAAATTGGGGAAATTTGGAGTTTGATTTGAATTTCGATGATGAACGATGGCGCTTGGTGCGGGGTACTTATACGAGTTTGAATTGTAGCGGGGCTGTTTAATCGTGGACGTTGGTTCTGGATTTAATCGGACGTATTTGAAAGTCGATCCGCGTCACAATGGGTTTGTTTGTATGGGAACCGTCGATTGCATGTGAATCGACGGTAGAGAGTATTACAAGAACCACGGAACGGATTGTGTGTTTTTTTTGCAGAGAGGACAAAGGGAGGGTTCGAAATTTCGGACGTGTATTCCGTAGCCAAGGACATCTGAAAAAAACTTCGAACTTTCACAGATGAGAAACAAACGCGCGCGAGACGAATCTATTCGGCTTAATGCCCCATTTAGGGTCCATTTGGCCTGTGGTTATTATTGGATTATTCACTATTTAGTTTTTTGTCCTTATTTGAAATTTTTTTTTAATTTTTTGTTTTTCATCAATTTTTTGATGATTGTTGGTTCGTCTCGACAAGAGTTTTCAGAAAAGTTATCAATCATCGGCTAAATTTGAAAAAAGTTCAGAAAAGACAAAAAATAAGTCAAAAACAACATCCGTGTTGGCTTATTTTCGTCTTTAGTGACTTTTTTTTAACTTTTGGACATAAATTTATACTTTTTAGATTCCTTTCGTCGATACGAACCAATAATCCACGAAAAAATGACATAAAAATAACAAATACAAAAAAAAATTGAATAAAGACAAAAAATAAGGCAAAAAAAATTTTTTGGCCAAATAGACCCTTAGTCAAAAATAAGCAAATTTTATTTCTATTCAAAAAAATTCACATTTATTGTTTTCACTTTAATTTTTTTAGATTATTAATTTGTCAGACGAATCTACAAATTATAAAATTAAATAAATCACTAAAAACGATGAATAAATGCAAAATATTTTTTTTCAATATTTTTATTTTTTCTAAATTCTTTTAAATTTTGTCAATTATTTGCAACTTTTCTAAAAGTTTTCATCGAAACGAATCAATAATCCACAACAAATTAACCAAAGACAAAAAATTGCAAAAGAAAAATCACATAAAAAGACAAAACAATAATCGAATAATCAAGTCAGGCCAAACCCATATATTTTTTATAAATCAATTGCCACAAAATTTAAAAAGTATAATATTATGTCAATAAATTAAAAAAGACTAAAGACAAAAATAGATTAAAACATAATTTTTTGTCTTTTTCAAAAAAATAAGTTTTTGAAATAATTTTATATTTTTCTTAAATTTCTCGTCGAGATGAATTAATAATTCAAAAAAATACGTAAAATAAAAATTATAATTTTTCTAAATAAAAACAAAAAACTAATATAATAATAACTACAATCCAAATTATTAGGGCTAGGTCCAAAGCCCATTATGATATTCTCTGTGTAAAGCAAGGCTTCAAAATGAGCCCATTCAAATTGTTGTGTGTTGCGAACTCAAGATTGTTCGTGAACCTCAGAAGACGAAATATCATACATTTATGCTCAGACTACAATGTAAATAAAATTTTAAGAAAAAGAGCTCTAAGGCGAAGATGATGATTGAGAGAAGTCTAGATTTGGGATAAAATTGTGGATAAACTCTATTTTGTCGATTTTGGTGCCTACTTGATGAGATCCGCTAACCTAAGCAATGAGAGTAGACCTTCGTTTGCAACTTCGTAACCTCCTCCTGAATTGTGAAATTAAGCTGGTCCTTATCATTGATCCTAGCTCAATGTAGACCCGAGAGTAATGGTCCATGGTGGTCCCGTTAAGAAAGAGAAGATGGTCTCGCGACCCATTGCAATGTGTGTGAATCCAAGATGTCTTTCTCTCGTGCAGATATAGTCTGACACAGAGCGCTTACTTGTGTTACCTCCTATATTGGCATTGGCGCCCGTTGAGGATGTCATTTGGTAGCAAAAAGAGGTTGGAGATTTTGGATGTAAGGGAGGGTGAGGAAGACGAGAAGAAAGGCTCTTGCTATGGTCGCCATTTGCTGATTTCTTCAATAAAATGTCGTCCGAATTGTACTTGATTTGTAGGCTTCATTGAATATCTCAAGTTATGTAGAAGCAAAACTCATTTACTGCTTGTTCGAACGTTAGTAGCCGAAAAATACTTTGATGTTTAAGTCAGCATATGAACCAAATAGATAATATGAAAGTATCGCTAGAGAGATAATAACATTTACAATACTTTTTGCTTGAATTTACCTTTTATACTTGGATTGGACTTGGACTCCAAGCTAATATGTGCGAAGCACGTTTTATCATGACATCAGAAATAATTGTTGCAATCTTAAACGCCATGCATGACACACTAAACGTTATGTCAGATGCCACGTGTTGGGGCCAAGCCATCTAGAAGCCATGCAAAAATGTGTGTGGTCACGTCTATTGGGTCTTTTTGGTCGTGTCCAGACTCAGTTCGGTTCACGCGTCACACGCCTGCCAAGTAGACTTGTTGCGCGAGGGCATGTGGGCCATGTTGGGGATTGATCTAACCCGATTGAATCCCTTGGTAGTTGGGCCTTATCCATGTCAGAGTCCATCCATGGTGTCAATCTAACCACTACGTCACCCAAACAAGTAATAATTTATGAAAAGATCTCAAAAGAAATATTATTTATATCTCACTTTAGGTTTGTGAGCCGATTACTATCAAGTTTGGACTCCACTCACTTATTAAATGAGTTTAAAATCGAGGCTAAGTTTAATTCATTTAGTAAACAAATCAAATTCAAACAAACTCTTATCTAATCGAGTTTTGAATAACTCGCAAGCTCCCCAATTTTTTTGCACCGGTGGTCTTCCGGTACAAGAAGAGTTAGTTTTAAGTTTAGGATTTTCTCGGATGGACTTAGACCACTTTGTTTTGGGCGTTGCCATTGACTATGAGCTAGTTGTTGTTGTATTTGGACATTTGAGGCCAATAGGTGATTAGGATTTTATCCTCGTGTGTATTTTTTAACTTTTGGTTGGATCCCAATTCTTCTGTTTAAATACATTGTCACTTTTGCCGATAAAAAAAGAGAAAAAAAGGCTACGCTAATTATTTTATTTGAAAGAAAAAGAATGTTCATTTATTTTTTCTATGAACTTGTCAATCCTGTGTAGATGAATAGTAATTCTATTTGAAATGAACATTTTTTCATTTGTTGGTAAAGCCAAGTATAAAAATAAGTGTTCTATTAAGATAATTATTTTATTATAATGTTCATTTCATTGAACTAAATGCACCTTAAAAAAGTTAAGGAACAAGGGTTTTGTAATGACAATGTTTTGTATAAAAAATAACAAAAGAAATTTATTTTTGAAAATAAATTAGTGTAGTGAAAGACATAAAAAAGAAACATAGTTTTTTTTATCTCTTCATTTGATAAAAAAAAACTTGGGCAAGATTAAGAAAATAGTAGTTCAAACATGTAAGAATTTTAGTGTAAAAGTAAAATTTCTACAAACTTTGTATTTTTTGCCAAATATATTTTAAAATAATAATAATAATAGAAAAATTAGAGACATTAATCTCGATAGTTTACCTAGTCAAATTATATAAAAAAATAAATTCATACATATTTAATAAAATAATTAATGATGTAATATTTTTTAATTGATTAATGAAATTTACCCAAGCCTTCAATGACTAATTATATATAGCTAGCTAGTTAAAATGCAAATGAGTAAAAATGCCCGTAAATTAGTCTGTTGGACTTGAAAATTTGTGTTTGAGTGTATATGTTAACTAACATGCCTAAAATAGAAAGACCGGTGGAGATTCTCAAAGAGAGTTTGCAATTTATATGGTTGAATTCAAAAACACATAAAAAATACTCCATTTCAATCGTTAAAATCAACAGTTTAAATTAAAATACCCCCTTACTCCCTCTCATTCTTTACACGTTAACTCTCTCTCTCTCTCTTCTCCATTGAGATTTTCTCTCTCCTCCCCATACCTTTCCCCTTCTATCTCCGATGGTGCAACCCTCAACTCAATCTCCATCTAATAGCTCAGTCATGTCATCGAGTCGATCAATTACTAAATAGAGTCGAGCAATTACTAAATAAAATAAATTCAAAACCATAGGTCAAGGGTTGTCGCGTTGTTAGAAACTATCAAGGATTGCCGTGATCGGTAATCAAGACGATCGAGATAAAGCCATTGCTGTTGAAAACCTATCATTACAACTTCACAACAGTTCTGATTTAAATTGATAGGGAACCATGCCTGATGAAAGAAAATGAGATTAAAATTGCTATTAAGATAAAGATTAGGCAAGATTTCCATTCAACCAAACACATTTGATAGATATAGCAATTTTGACCCATGGTTCTAAATCCATTTCCCACCAGTAGTGAGCTAGGGTGATTGACGGCAACCTATGGTTATGAATTCATTTTATCTAGTAATTGATCAACTCGATTACCAACCTATGGACAAAGATCGAGTCGAGGGTTGTATCATCTAAGTTGAATTCACCGGAGATGGGACGGGAAAGGTGTCAGGAGAGGAGAGAGAACGTAGTTGGAGAAGCGGGGGAGAGAGTTGACGTGAACTATACATAACTATCAGTATGATCAACTTGAGACAATGTGGAGGAAGTACAGTTCCACAAGCTCCACAAGACAATGTAGGAACCCTAGGTCCACCGGGCGGAGCGGTTCATCAGGTTATGGACGTGCACGTCCTTTCCACCTCATTGCCGGCTCCAGAAGCAATGTCTGAAAATAATATTCATCCAAGCTTTTGAACAAAATCAAATTCGAAATATCATGTTCCTCAACACTACCACTACAAAACCAATTTCCCTTCCGTTCAGGAAATTCAAGAAATTCCCATTCAGATATTTTTCTAAGTCCAACCCTCCCACCACACGTTTGAATAAAAGAAACCGATCACAGATTAAGCAAGCCCATTAATATCAATATCGTTTCATTTCGTTACTACGGAAGCAACAAGAGCAGCAGGCAGCATATAATGCAAATGTGTATCAAAAATCATTTCTAGCACGAAACTGCAAAACTGGTTCAACTCGATCATAAATTAAAACTAATCAAATTCTGTAGAAGAACGTAGAGGAGTATGAGAAGCCAGTTGAGTTCATTCCTTACTAAGCTGGTGACAAACCAATCAGATGAAAAGGTAACTTCAGCTATTTGCTTTTGCTTCACAAGGCTGATTCTCCAGACTTATTCCCCTTAACAATGGCAAATCAAAACATGGGAATGGGATAAGAATGAAAGCTGAGAGAGCCCTTATGGTTTCACAATACAGAACACAACCAGCACCCTACAAATAACTTAGTGAAGAATGCAGCAACTTTCGGTTCAAAAGCAACAAAGGTAAATGCCACGTGAAAATAATTGTTAAACTTGAGACCCAAAGCCGCAAGAAAACCAGATTATAGTGGAATCAGTGATATCGTACCTGGACGGATCAGTTAAGAAAGCAATAGAGAATGAACAAACTAAGAACATCTGCAGTCACTAGGGATTCAATCAAAGTAAATAACTTATAAGTTGCTTGCTAATTTCTAATTCACTGGTACTACTTTTGCAAGTCGCATTCCCACGGCATCTAAATATAGTTTCAAAAGCAAAAAAAAAAATAACACAACATTAAAAAAATTTCTTGACGATTTGCAGCAAAAACAAAAGATCCATTACTACCACAGTAAATCGACAATTACAAGAAGTTCAAAGTAACATGAACAAAAAACCCCAAAAAATCGGCAGATTCTGAGAAATTGATAAGCAGTCTAAGAAAAATACAAGTTCTACAATAACTACCGACAGAATCGAAACCCCGTAAAAACCTAACCGCCAAAGCCATAAAGAGTCCTGCCCTGCCTCTTAAGAGCATATACCACATCCATGGCAGTCACCGTCTTCCTCCTAGCGTGCTCCGTGTAAGTAACCGCATCGCGAATGACATTTTCCAAAAAGATCTTCAACACACCTCGAGTCTCCTCGTAGATGAGTCCCGAAATCCTCTTCACACCGCCTCTCCTCGCAAGCCTTCGGATCGCGGGCTTCGTGATCCCCTGAATGTTATCCCTCAGCACTTTCCTGTGCCTCTTTGCTCCTCCCTTTCCCAGGCCCTTGCCTCCCTTTCCACGACCAGACATCTTCTTAGAGAGAGAAAGTTATAGGGTTTGAAAATTGGGGAGATTTTGAGTTTGGTTTGAATTTCTATGAGGACTGGGGTCCTTTGGTGCTGGGTACTTAAAAGGAGTTTGAATTGTGGTAGAGCTGTTTAATCGTGGACGTTGGTTTTGGATTTAATCGGACGTCTTTGAAACTCGATCCCCGTCACAATGGGTTTGTTTGTATGGGAACCGTTGATTTCATGTGAATCGACGGTAGAGACTATTGAAAGTACCGCGGAACGGATTGTGTTTTTCTGCAGAGAGGACAGACGGACGGTTCGAACTTTTAGATATGAGAAACAAATGCGCGCGTCTCTATTTGGCTTATAGTTTTTTTTTTTTAATTTGTTATTTTTTAAAAAAAATTATTAGTTATTTTTTACAAAAATAATTTTAAAAGTATTACATTATATGAAAGGATTAAAGAAAATTACTAAACACAAAAAATACTTCATAACATAATTTTTTGTTCCTTTTGAATTTTTTTAAACTTTTAAACATAATTTTATTTTTTTAAAAATTTTTTATCAAGACTAACGATTAATTAACACAAACTAAAAAATTTATGAAAAACTAATAAATAATAATAATCTAATAATAAGGACCAGGCCCAAAGCCCGTGATATAGAGCAAGACTTCAAAATGACCCTATTCAAATTGCAGTATGTTTATAATTTTCATTAAGATTTTGACGAGCTCAAACTCAAACTTAAGCCTAATGTAAACATGATGAATCGAGGTAAACTATCGAGCTAAAATTGCTCATGAAACCCAAAAGACAAAATATCATATATGTATTTTCAACGTGCATAGCTACATTGTAAATAAAATTTTTAAATATAGAGAAGAACTCCAACATGAAGATGATGATTGAGAGAAGTTTAGATTTGGGACAACATTGTGGACAAACGCTGTTTCGGAAGCTTTGGTGCTCACTTGAACGAGATCCTCTGTCTAAGCACTGAGAGTGGGCCTCCGTCCACAACTTCGTAACCTCCTCCGAGATGGTGAGAACAAGCTAGTCCTTCTTGTTGATCCTGGCTTCAAAGTACTCAACGTAGTTCCGAGAGTGATGATCCATGGTATTCCTGTAAAGAGAAGAAAGAAGGTTGGGTCTTTCTCATTGACCCTATCTTTTATGGCCGTGAATGTAGACTCAAGAGTAATGGTCCATGGTGGTCCTGTTAAGAGAGCGAATAAGGTCTTGCAACCCACTGATGATGTGTGTTAATCCAAGATATCTTTCTCTCATGCAGCAGCGGTCCGACGTAGATTATCGCCCGTTTTAGGATGTCGTATGGTACTGAACAAAGGTTAGAGATTTTGGATTAAGGGAGCGCGAGGAAGATGAGAAGAAAGGCTCTCACTATGGTTGTCATTTGTGGAGTTCTTTAATCAGATGTCGTCTAACTTATACTTGATTTGTATGCTTCACTAAATATCTCAAGTTATACAGCAAAAATCATTTAGCGATTGTTCGACCAATGTCAATCAGAAAACACTCCGATACATAATTCAACCCGTGAACCATAAGGATAATCCAAAAGTAGTGTTAGGAAGAGAATAACATGTATCAGTATATAATTTTCGCTTGAAGTTAGTTTTTAAACTCGGATTATATTTGGGCTTCAAGGCAGCACATGCAGAACATATTTTTCTATGACATTATAAATAACTGTTGTTATCATAGTGCCATGCATGACGCACCAAACATCAAGTCGAATGCCACGTGTCAGGGCCAAGGCACCTGGAGGCCATGCAGGAATGGGTGTGCCCACATTGGTTGGGTCTCTTTCGTTGTGTCTTGACTTAGCCCAGTCCATGCGTTGTGTGCCCACTAAGCAGACTTGTTGTGCAATGGCATGTGGGTCATGTTGGGGGCTTCAATTTGACCTGGTTGAATTCCGGGGTAGGTAGGCCTTATCCATGCTAGGGTCCGTACATGGTGTCGACCCAATCCACTATGCCGCCCAAACAAGTAATAATTTATGAAAATATCTCAAAAGAAATATTATTTATATTTCAATTCATATTCATGAGCCGATTACTATCAGGTTTAGACTCCACTCATTTATTAAATTAGCTTAAAATTGAGGCCTAGTTAAATTCATTTAGTAAGCAAATTAAACTCGAACGAGCCCTAGCTGAGTTTTGAACAGCTCGCAAACACCTCAATCTACTTGCAAACCCACCATAATGAATCTCTCTCTCTCTCTCCACACACAAACATACATACATACATACATAAAACTTATAATAAGAAATTTCTTATTTTGCGAAATATGGACATCCTATTTTTCTGATTAAATTTTGATAATTGAAACCGTTAAATATATTTAAAATATATTTTTAAGAGTACCAACGAAAAATTAATTAAAAAAATATAAAAAAGTGTTTAATCCAAACAGATGTTTAAACAAAACTGTTCCAACTAATCATCTAAAAAGTTCAAGGAACAAGGTTTTTGTAATGACAAGGATTCTCTCATTTGTCAACAAATTAATATAAATATTTGTTAAAAAAAATATTAACAAAGTGAAATAAAGGAAAAAATTATAATTTTTTATCTATTCATTTTATAAAAGAAACCTATGAAATTTTTTTTAAAAAATAGTTTAATTATGTAAAAGTTTTTATAAAATCTTGCACTTTTTACAATGTATATTTTAAATCTTTTTATAACAACAAAAAAATTAGAGACGTTAATCTTCTAACTATTCAAATAAAACTTTAAGCATTCCCTTTCTTTTTATTTTTCCGCCAACGGAACAAAACCAAGAATAGATATTAAACAAATCTATTAAATTTAAGAGGACGCACATACATTATTTTAAATATTTTGATAAAATCCTACCGCAATAAACGAGTTAAACTTAAAATCAGCCTCTCGATCCTTCCGTGCCTCACCATCCATCATTTGCAATCCACTGATCTGTTGTGATTTATATTGCATTCAATTTAAACTTTCTCCAACTGGCTCAAGAGAGAAGCAATATATATATGACAGAGAAAAATCTAAATAAAGGGTACTGGTTGCCAAAATTCAAATGTGTAATGCTCCAAGAGTTCAATGATGTCCATAAAAATAAGAAGAAACCGAAGGTGATTTATTGGACCTTCGTTATCTATAGAAATCAGCAACCAGTGTAAAAAAGAGAGCACATAATGGGGGCAAAACCAAAACTGGTGAAGCCACAAGGCAGAAAACCCTATTCATATGCTAAATAAAAGGAAAAACTTCACCCAAAATGTACTTGAATGCCATTCATTTCTTCGGAACGGCGAGCCTCTGGCGGAAATCATCTTCCATGAGGGGAAGGCCGTCGCGCAACTTGATTTTCGGCTCCCATCCGAGCAATTCCTTCGCCTTTGCGATGTCTGGTTTCCTCTGGCGCGGATCGTCTGGAGTGTTCTCTACCATCTTTATCTCCACTTTAGGATTTATTAGCTGCAGGTCACAATTTCAAGCTACTTCAAGAAAAGGAAGAAACGTGTTGTATAGATAGATAAGAGTGAGAGCGGGAAATAACGGGCACATAGGAGATCGAGACACAGCCTCTGGGCCATACTATCAAATAGCCTAGGGCGCTACTGTACTCGTTTTTGTTGGGTTGCAAGCCAAGCCAATATGCCTTCCCTGATTGGTTCTTTGCGGATTCCATTATTAAGAAGTTTTATAAATCTCGTTGGTTACAGAGAGCCCTTCTAACGCAAGGACACTTCGAACATGTCCTTGCAGGATAAAGCCAGGGTCCTACAAGCCCGCGTATTGGGCAAGTCGAAGCCTTTCCAGCTGGAGTTGAACACAAAGCCCCCAGGCTTACATAGGTCCCAGTAACACATAAAAACACCTTATACGTTTTAACTACATGAATCAAAGTTGGTTTTGAAAAAAAAGGCTATCATGTGATCTAAATTGTTAAAGGGGAAACCGTACAAGCCAGATTTGATCATAAAAGAAGATCCTGTGGTAGATGGGGTCTCACCTCCTTTACAGTCTCAGCGAGTTCAAGCATAGTGAATTCACCTAAAAAAATGTCAAAAAAGTAAACCAGGTCAGGATGTATTATATTTGTAACTTACTGGTGTTTGAATATGGGCAACTTGTATTTATAGAAAAACTGTGCAAAATAACCTGGGTTTCCAATGTTGATTGGCCCAGTGTTCTCCCCTCCCATCAGTCGAATGAGTCCATCAACCTTCACAGTTTCAAGAAGAAGTTTTGAGCACATTAGGTACCCAACGCTTAACTAATCCAATGGCTCGAACATTATTGAACCAAAATAAATCTATTCCCTACCATATCAGAGACATAACAGAAACTGCGAGTCTGTGTTCCGGGCGCTTGAACAGTCAATGGCTCATCACTGCAAGAGGAAAGTCAGAAGTAAACATGACGAGCGAGGATTTCAGGTGTCAGATAATTCGCCTAGTATATATAACAATTTAGCTTTCCCAAGTCTCCACAGAACTCGAAGCAAGGTTGCAAACCATGCAAGTTCCCCTAAATCTATCTGATCAAATGACATTCGTTGAAATGACTAGGGCCTTAAATCACGAGATTTCTTAAGGGGTACAAAGCAGAAGCTTTGTGACATCCTCTAACGGTTGTTTTCTAGGCACAAAATGGGAGAATGTGAGACATCTCCAAAACAATGTGTACTCACCGAATTGCTTGAGCAATGAAGTTGCTAACAACACGTCCATCGTCTATATTCATGCGGGGCCCATATGTGTTGAAAATTCTAGCAATGCGTATTTCTGGTACAAGAATAGAAATGTGAGACACATCATAAAACAAAATTAGGCAAAAGTTACTAACTACAAGGAAGCAAAACAATTTACCTATTCCATGTTGTCTATGATAATCAAACATCAACGTCTCTGCCACACGTTTACCCTCGTCATAGCAACTCCGGACTCCTACATCATTCGAAAGTATCATTCTTAACAAGGACCTTTTCCTATAGATTCTCTCGTCATAACAAGTATTTAAATTATTCAAAACAATCAAGAATGCAAAACAAATGATTTCTTCTTAAAAAAAAAAAAAGAATCAACTTCAAAAACCATATCTACATAGACACATCCAGTAAACATATACACATATCAATCCACTGGCCTCAGGTTGTTTGATGGATGATATAACTTACCAATTGGGTTCACATTACCCCAATAGGTCTCCGGTTGGGGATGCACAAGAGGATCTCCATACACCTCGGAGGTTGACGTGAGCAAAATCCTGTACACCGTTATCATAAATGAATAAAACAAGAACATAAAAATAGACCAAGTTGAAATTATAGATGCACAAAAATCAGTCCGCCAACCTTGCCCCAACTCGCTTGGCAAGTCCCAACATGTTCAGTGTCCCGATCACATTTGTCTTTATTGTCTGCTCGAGTAAATTTGCTACAATTAGATCAACTCTAAAACAAAAACTCAGAAGTAAACTTTGTCTGGTGAATGGTGAGATTTATCAGCATGAAAAGTCAAAAGTAAAATTTGAATCAGCAAAGAGACTGGCAACGTGACTGGTTCTTTTTACACCCTTTATTCTGCCCTATGGTGTAATAATTTTGAGTATAATCTTAGCATGCTCTATACATTGTAAATACATTGATGCGCTTATGCTATTTTTTGTACATTGATTCTCTCTTTTGTTTGCTAGTTCCATCATGACTCTAGAAGAGACTAAGCTTTAGCTGAAAAAGGATAATGCTCCCCTGTTTTTTTGGTGGCAAGCTATGGTGGCTTTGATTAAAAAACTGTGTATAAGGCAACATATAAAGGTGCAAAACAGGACCAGCAAAAGATGAGCATTATGGAAAAATGTTCCACGAAAATAAGTGACGCACCAGAAAGGAAAATGAGAAGGTAAATATCGCAGTCAAATAGTGTGTCAACTAAATCGATGCAATAGGACAGTCAGACTTGATTTGTGATACAACGAGTGGGCAATAAAATTGAAGTCTCGAAGTTTCACAACTAGGGAATAAAACACGAGGACACGACAGAACAAAGAAAATGATGATAATGATTGAAATGTCAATATACTCACCTTCACAGGATTATACTTATAAAAAATAGGAGAAGCGGGGCATGCAAGATGATATATCTGATCAACCTCAACCAAAAGTGGTTCTGTGACATCTACAAAAAGAAAACACAAATTGATTATGATCAGCAAGGCAGTCAAAATTCACTCAATTATGTGGAGATGGACATGTGTGGTATTGCTTCAAATGTAACTACTATTCTACATACAACTCCTCTGTTAGATTATATAGCAACAAGCCAATGACAGTTTGTGCTATTGCAGAACACTCAGTTGACTTAGAGAAGATATTTTACTAATCAAGTTTTTCACTATACACGAGCAGTCCCAATTCAAATGATGATCAGGACTAGAATACAGAATAAAGCGAGTTGGAAACAAAAAGAACGTATAGCAACACTAGGTGACAAAAGCACATATGAATCTCATTGAATGCTGCCTATGGACCACAGTTAAGAGAAAGAATATGGGAAGTACCATGACGAATAAGCTCAAATCTGGGATGACCAATCCATTTTCTCAGATTGTCCTTTGAACCTGTGAAGTAATTATCTGCAACAATCACCTAAGCAAGAGAAACATTGCTTCTAGTCAGAGAATACTCATGTTGTTCATGTAATAGTGCATAGTTATCCCCCTTAGTCCTAAGCAGTCGCACTGCAGAAGATAAGAAATGATTACTTACCTCATTCTTTTCATTTTCCATCAATCTGTCAACTAAGTGAGAACCAATGAATCCAGCTCCACCGGTAACCAAGATTCTCATATTAGACTGCCAACAACAATAGAGGGTCTTATTGAAGAGCACGTGGATCAAGGAGAACTAGTGAAAGAGAGTATCACGAGACTGGCTGGCATGTAACTGATGATTACTCAATAAAACGAAATCTATTTCACGAAGTTGCATTACACAATATTACAAATCTTCATCCCTCAATTCCCAAAAGAGAACCACAATCTTCAATCTATTTGGCATTTGATTGATGGTTCATGAATGGAAGACAAAAACCGGAAGAGGGGGGGGGGGGGGGGGGGGGGGGGGGGGGGGGGGGTTGGTGTTGGTTGCTAGCATGGCTGTAAAATTTAATTGGAGAAAAAAGAGTACAGTTCTTGGACAGCACCTGTGTTACCAGGGAGCACCATTAACCTAGTGGTTTATGGTACGCAATTGACGTTCTGAAACATGCTACATATTCGTTCCATTTAGCAATCCAAAGCCATCCCCTTTAGTTCCCAAAAACAAAAAATCAAGTATTTCTAACTACAAATATTGACAGATGGGATTTTTGGCAAGGCAAGATGTGAAACAAACGGTCATTTTGCTGTTGGACAAGTGTATTTTCATAGAGAAATTTCAAGAGCATTGGGATGTTTACCGCTTGAAAGAAGCAAGTCTAATAGTAATAGGGTAATCTACAGAAACTTACCTATATCATACCATATATAAGATGCATGGACAACTATCGACATTCTAGGTAGCAGAGGACTGCACTCCGTAACATTCACCACTTTGGTGAACTTAAAACAATTAACTCGAAGCCAAAAACACACTTACTGAAAAACTAACTAAGAATTTGAGCACAAGATGCATAAAATTTTGTCTATCAAGCAGCATATTCCGTTACATATCACGTGTTGAACAGCTCTGAACTAGATCAAGTATGAGAGTTTGTCAATGGCACAAACAATATAATTAAAATAAGTGTGCAATGATTATAATCCGCATATCATGCACAATAACACTAGAACTCTTTCCTCACTGCACAATAAGAGAGAAGATCACGTACTGAACTATACAATTGATTTGGGAAACAAAGCCTTATTGAATATACAACAAGCATATATCTGAAAGAGCAAAACGAACAAGACCCTAATTTTAACAGTATTAAAAGAAACCAGATATACCTGAAAATATTTAGAAAACCGCAAAGGAGAGGGGGTGGGAGGTGGTTTCGTGGTTGTGTGGTGATCCCCATTAGAAGAACTCGTCGCCATCACTATTACTCCCAGCAGAAATATTGGATCCTGCCAATTTTGATCAATCGTGCTCTTCTCACCAAATCATTCAAATACAAAAAAGAACCAAGCTTTACGAAAAAATTTCCCTATATCATATATCAAAATTGGCAATAAAACACATAGACCAACACCCAGAGGAAAAAATCAAGATTATAACAATACCTACCAAAAGCCCTAATTACACACTGCACTCCCGTGTATATGTCAGTACTCTCTATATATAATGAGCTTAATTTCGACAGAAGATAATGGGAAACTTCTACTACCAAATACGTCAACTCGAATTGCGAGCAATCAGGAAAATCAAAAATAAAAGGATGGGTTAGGTCTTGAAATCCACGAAACGTAAAAGTTAATGAATGGTAACCAGTAACGATAACCGAAGCAGAAACCAAGCCCACTTACAGGTGAAAAAATCATTCTTTAACACTGGTTCAGATCGGGTCTGTATAGGCATAGAACAGAACAGCTTACCTCTTTGTTTTGTTGGCGCGGGAGTTCAATCGGAGGTTTGCTGCAAAGTTCGATTGAGACAAGCGGTGATCGCGATTGGGCAACTGACGAAATATATACTCGTGGGAGGCCCTCAGTGGGTGGGGAGTTGACGTAATTCTCTGTCGTAATTAGATTAGGACACTACCTAGAATATGATTCTCTCTCTCCCCCTCTCTCTCTCCTCGGTGGGTGGGAAGCTGACGTAATTCTCTCTCTTAATTAGATTAGGACACTACCTAGAATGTGACTCTCTCTCTCTCTATATTGATACCAAAGGTGTCACGATCTTTTAATACGCGCGGATATATCGAAATACTACTTCTATGCGGATATGGAATCACAAGCTCGTTTAAAGCGGGTTGACTTGAGAGTATACGGGCGATAATTCCGTGTTTTACATACATATATATAATTTATAAAAGGAAATGCTATATGAACCAACACTTTTTTAATCAATATTAGATTAACGTCTAAACTCTTCGTTCCCGATTAAATTTCGATAATCCGAACCGTTCAATGTGTTTAAAATATATTTTTAAGGGTACCCGCGAGAAATCAGTTCAAAATATTACCGGAAATGACTTGATCCAAACATTGGTTCACAAAACAGTTCCTGTCAGCATTTTGAACCACTGTTTGGATCAAATCCTTTCCGGTAATATTTTGAGCTGATTTCTCGCGGGTACCCTTAAAAACATGTTTTAAACACATTGAACGGTTCGGATTATCAAAATTTAATCGGGAACGAAGAGTTTAGGCGTTGGTCTAATATTGGTCTAAAAAAGTATTGGTCTCTTGAGCCTCCCCCATTTATAAAATTAGTAAGAAATATAAAGGTCCATTTGGCCTGTGGTTTTTATTGGTTTATTTATTTATGATGTTTAGAATAAATATTAAAATAGTTGATGGCATTTGAACTAATTTATTTATTGTGTTGTTTGACCGAATAAATTAAGTAATTTGTTTGACTTTGATGGACAAATGACCATATTGCCCTTGTCTTATTTGGGACCATATTGCCCTTGAAGGGTATTTTCGGTATTTCGGTCACCATACGGACTACGCCCGGACATGGAACCAACGGTCAGAATTTGGTGGGTCAAAAAAATAAATTAGCCCAAACCTGCTGCATTGTTTACCTAACAAATAAATAAAAAAACACTTAAAAACCACAGCCCAAATGGGGCCTAAAAAGTGTTATGCATGTGCTAAATAATATAAGAGATACAAAAAATTTAATATACATAAGAAAGAAAGCATGAAAATATTTTATTTTAGGATTATAAGAGATACAAAAAAATTAATAGACGTATGAAAGAAAGCATGGATAATATTTTATTTTAGGTAATCACTGGGAATAATTGGAACTAAAATTTCAAAATAATCAATGGAAGATATCAAGGCTAATGTAAGTTTCATATGTTGGGTGCTATGTTTGGATTTAGATGAGCTGTAGTGCACTTTCTTGTAGTGCACATGTAGTGTGAATATAACAAAATAATTTTGTTTGTTTTTTCCTTGAAACTATATCGTTTTAATCCCTATGTATTTTGATAATCATTCATATGATAAAATAAAACTATGTAGTTTTGAAGACAAAGTGGACAAAATTGTGTTGTTTTATCTGCGGTACATGTGCACTGCAGAAAAATGTACTACAACCTCCCTGAATCCACCATGTCATATTCTTGTCAAACCAAATAATTTTGAAAGCAGTTAAACTAAGTAAACCATGACTTGATGAAGTTCTTGTTCACAACATTGTTGTTGGTCAGATAATCTGAGTCTTAAATCCTGTCTTCAATGTCTTGCGCAAAATACCAACTACCATATGGACAAAAAGTAACGTGAACTATGAGACTAAATAAGTTATACCATCCTTTGACCCAACACACACACACACACACACACACACACACATGCATGTATATATATGACAAGCATGATATGTGCAGTTTAAAGAAACTAAACAAAGATAAGTATTATGTCATGTCATAATCTCAATTCATAAGTCCAATGATAATGTTAATCAATGATCCAAAATTCATAACTGACCATGTTCGACACTATAAAACATTAGCTGAGCATCTTAATTACCATGTCATTGAAATATCAAGCTTATCAATATCCGTGCTAGTTATCACTTCATGATAAATTCATAAAATTATATCTCTTTATATTTTCGTTCGTTATGATCTCAGTCTCTATGTTCTAGATCATTGTATTTATTCCTGATAACTACGTTCCTCATCGTCGGTTCCCATTCACTGTGTTTGAATATCAAATATATCATAAACTTACCTTTATGAAAACGACCACGACAAGACCAAAATAACGTAACTCCACAAAACATGACACAACTTAATACTCAGCTCACTCTCCTGATGGCACTTACCACATTCTCCAAATACTATATCAAACTAGTATAGTTTTCTACTTCTACAATAACCATGACGAGCAGAAATATCTAATTGTTCCCATCTCTAACAATTGTATTAATGAACTGTTTATTGTAGGGTCCCTTCAAAAAACAAGAATCAAGATGTATTAAAGGTTTGCATACACTCAGAAATACCCTCACCTGGGCATCACAGGTCATGAACAACATTTGAAACACTGTTCATGGTATATTTTAGGAGTGGCAACAAAGCAGATCGGAGCGAATATCTGAATATTCGTATTCAATATCCGAACACGAATCAATAACCGAATTTGACCTGATATCCGTCGATTATTAAAATTTAACCATAATCGTATCAAATGGATATCGGATAATCTCCGAACCGAATGAATATCCAAAATTTTATCTGAACCCTCCCAATCCGAACCGAATTTGATTTTCAAATAAATAAACTTCTATTCATATAAACAAAACCAACAAACTAAACTCACAAACAACAAATCAGACCTTATATAACCATAGAAAAAAATTCATCAATGGTAACCAAACCAACAATTTTTATTTATTTTTATATATACGCTCGCGCATGCACACACACGCATACACACACATATATATTTAAAAAAAAAGTCAATCTCATAAATATAATTCAGTTACGGTTCGGTTCGGATATATGTTCGGTTATTTTTAGATATTTAACCATAACCATGTCCGATTTGTATCCGGACGGATATTCATTTGCTTGCTCATCCATAACCATATAACGAGAAAAATTTCGGTTACAGTTCCGATGGATATCCAAACTGTAATCGAAAATTTTCTCTGAACTGTAACCAAAATTTTTCGATTACAGTTCGAATATCCATCGGATCGGACCAAAATGTCATCTCTAGTCTATCTACTTTAATCACAGCTCAGCTCACTGAACAAATATAAAACTTAATATTAGCTATGTAAACATAAAATTTAAACAATATGTAATTAAACTCGATAATAGCTGAACATATACAAAACCCAGGAGCTTAGGAAACGTGAATCTTAAATTGGTGCAACACTTTTACGTATGATGGACTATTTTGAAAGTCTCATGCTGGAAGAAATCCCAACTGAATTTGGTACTGTCTGATATTCAACTAAAACATTTATAGACATTAGACACTTGTACTTATTTGTTTGTCATTTATGAATTTTTTAAAAATAGAAGGGATTTACTAAAAAGATTAAATGATACCACGTGCAGTTAGAGGAGAGCAGATTTGCAACTTTTCGATTTTTGAAATTTATACTTTATTTGTAATAAGTTGGGGTATTTTTAAATACCTTCGCTGTAAGGAAAAAAATAAAAATTTATACTTGATTTTTCTTTTCTCTTCTCGTATTTTGAGCCTTGATTAACGTGCCTCAATTATGATCAACAATCAAACGAAAAAACGAAAAATGAGAATGTTAATAACCATGAGCCGACATTCAAAACATATGAAATATGAAATAACACCTGTCCTCACCAATATATAATAACTAGTGACAGAACACACGTGGTACGTGTACAAGTCGATTATTAGATCAAATAATAGGCTATATATGATTGTTGAATTCCAATGTTAGGGTCAGTGGGTGAAAAAAGAATAAAAATAAGTAATTACTAAATCCTGGGGTGTAATGATAAGGGTAGATAATTACTAAAACAATTATTTATTTGTTTACCCATACCTATGGTAGTTGAGGTGAGAATGGTTAGACTCCAAATTTTTTTTACGGTAACAGTGAAAATTATTTTTCTGACATGGATTTATTTCTAAAGTCACATCAAAATGGTTAACCCATTTATATTAGTATAGGAGATTGATAGATTACTATGGGTTAATGTATGTATCTACTAATTAAATGTATTGTACTTTTAGATAGCGTTAATGTCACCAACATGTGGCTGTAGTTTAGTGGTAAGAATTCCACGTTGTGGCCGTGGAGACCTGGGCTCGAATCCCAGCAGCCACACTTCATTATTTTTGTTTTCTCGGTTTTTTGGGGCTTGCTGGGCCTAACCATAATTTGGGCTTATTCCATGAAAATAGCGAGAGAGAGATCCATATATAGCTAGGGAACATTTTAATTTGGTCTAACTAATAAATAATTGTATTATTATTTTTTAATTTTTATCTATTTTTTGTATTTCGTTTGTAGACTTTTAGTTTTTTAAAAGTAAAAGTGAGCAGTTTAATAAAAAGGCAATAAGTGCGAAACTAAAAAAAATTAAGTACTGTGTCATGTCATAATCTCAATTCATAAGTCCAACGATAACATCCAATGTTATTAATCAATAATCCAAAATTCATATATGATCATGTTCAATTATCACATCAACTCAGTGTGCTAATTATAACGTCATTGAAATATCAAGCTTATCAACATCTATTCATTAGCCAATGATCGTGCCATCAATATCATTGATCAATGTCCGTGATAGTTACCACTTCATATAAATCCATAAACCTATTTATCTCCTTATGTTTTCATTCGTTATGATCCCAACCCCTGTGTCCTAGATCACGGTGTTCTTGATTACCGAGTTCCTCGTTGCTGGTTTTCTGTTCGCTAATGACTCAAAAAACATAATTTAGTTTAAGACATAACACAACTCAATAATCAACTATTTCTCCTAACGACACTTACCAATCCATTTTTAAATAATCATTAAATATAGTAATTTTATTTTATTTTTAGTTTTACCCATGTAATTAGCTATTGTAACATCATCATTCATCACATGAGAGAATCTATGCAGGAAGAACAACCAAAGGTTTTGGTTCTTCTTCTTTGAGATTTGTTCCATTAGACCAACGACTATCTTGAAATCTGCTATCACAACGCTTCAGCTATATATTCCCCATTAAATTAGTTAGGTATAAGTTTCTCATTCTTATTTTGGGTCAGTCATCTCTGAGTTATTCCTTATTTGTTTCGTATAACTTGGCTCAACAATTTTAATAGATCTTTATGAGCACTGTACAATAGGTAATTGATTATTATTTTTAATTAAAAAAATAGGCGGGCGGAGATTCCTGATTCTTATTTGGGGCGGAGATGGAGTGTCAAATTCATCCATTTTTGGGGAACAAGGCGAGGATGGAGGCAAATTTTAAATTCGCAAATTGGAGACGGAAATAGCCAAATTCGGCCATAACCTGCTCCGTTGCCATCTGTAAATAGCAGTGTCATCAATGAGGTAAGAATTCCACGTTGTGGCCGTGGAGACCTGGGCTCCAATCCCAGCAGCCACAAGATCTATTTTTGTTTTGTAGGTTTTTTGGGGCTTTCTGGGCCTAACAATAAACTGGGCTTATTCCATAAAAGTAGCCACAGAGAGAGTTCCATTTATAGCTAGATAACATTTTAATTTGGTCTAACTAATAAATCATTGTATTACTTTTTTAATTTTAATCTATTTTTTTGTATTTAGTTTGCAGACTTTTACAATAACAAGCAAAACCAAGGACCAAAAAGGCCTTGTCACGAGCTGAACTCGAACCAACACCTCTGGGAGCAAAAGACATACCCAGCGAACTACCTTTCATTCTGATAATGACTTTGAAAAAAGAAAGAAGAGAAAGAACTGGGAGTTGGCGTCTGCTTGCTTATATTTTTATATTATTTTGACTTTTTTAAATTTACTTCATATATTTTTACTTTTTAAAAAATTCTCGTCGAGATGAATTAATAATTTATAAAAATGTAACGCTATAGAAAAAAATGAAAAGTAATTTAAAAGAAAAATTAGACCTAATATAGTTATAAGCTCTGTGTTTTTAAACTTGGCTTATTATCAACCACTAGTATAAAAATTTAACTCAAATCTAATAATAACATAAAAAGTAACCAAAAAGACACAATAGAGACAAATTTAGGCAAAATAAATTAGTGGAATAGTACCCTCAGGATAAAAAACACAAGCCAGGTGGCAAGCGGCCATTGCTAAAGCATGCATGATCTCCACGTGGAACATCAATAATCTCCACGTGTAAACCCCGTTTCCCCTTAAAAAGAGCCCAGTCAAATACAACACCCCAGAAACACATTACAAAACCGGTACATTTCACAAAGCTTATACATATTCTGACTTTCTGTGTAATAATCGAAATCCTTCCAGAAACATGGCATCGAAGCTGATCCCCGTATTTGCATACACGGTGGTGTACGTGAAAGATGTAGGCAAATCCGTTGAATTCTATGCCAACGCCTTCGGTTACAGTGTTCGTCGCTTGGACAAATCCAACCGGTATATTTCCACATCCCCAATGCTACAGTCCCCGATCCCAAATTCAAAAATGAATGATCATGATTCAGTAGACTTCACTTCATATACAAGTGAATCGTGACCATATATTTTGAATTCGGAATTTTTTTTTGGGTTTATTTTCGAGACAGAATTTCTTAGTTTTGGGGGAAACGCATAATTTTTACTAACATGGGTTGAGAGAGGTGGCAGATGGGGAGAGCTAGAGAGTGGGCAGACCACCATAGCATTCACACCGGCGCACCAGCACGAGACCGATGATCTAACCGGTACGGTTCAGATGCCCCGTTCGGGTCGCGAGAGGAATCCGGTTGAGGTTAGCTTTGATTACCAAGATGTAGATGCTGCCTACAAGGTAAGAACTAAGGACTCTAGACAGATGATAATGCTTGATTGGATCTAATGTGTGTTTGTGACCGTTGGATGATCTGACTTTTGGTGTTTGCGGTTTGAATCAGAGGGCGGTGGAGAACGGAGCAGTGCCGGTGAGTGAGCCGGAGGAAAAGGAGTGGGGCCAGAAAGTTGGGTACGTGCGTGATATTAATGGGATGGTGGTGAGGCTGGGAAGCTATGTGCGCCAGCCCAATTCAAAATCAAATAACTGAGTTTGGGCTTTATTGGGCTTTGTATGTAATGCCCATCTGATGTGGTTGTCTTCCTGGGTGTTGGTGGCTCGGCTTCTGGCTTGGGTCTCCACAGGTGGGGGAGTTATTCGGTACTTTTAGTTATCTTTGCACGTTTTATAGTTGCACATTTGGGTTAGATATTTTCCTGTCTTCTGTTTTTTTTTATTACATATTTTCCTGTCTTCTGTTAGTGAAGATGAGGTGTTAGATCAAAAAAATAAAGTTAAGGGTTGGGATAAAGGGGTGTAGCTAATGCCGATGAGCACTGAAATAATTTTCTTCGTAAGTAGGGATAAGGTGGTGTTATCATGCCCGTGAGTAGTGAGTGAATAATTTCCCCGTTTGTAGGGAGGGGATATGCTTTGTAGCTTTGATCTAAAAACAAAAATGCTCTGGTAAGTGAGATATTATTATGATGATCTAAGAGACTTATATGATGCAATCGTGGTGTTATTTTAACTATTAAAATTATTCACTTAATTGGAATATAAATGGTTTGAATTGTTCGGTAATATTGTGAGAGTAATGTTAGGTACACAGATGGTTTAGATACATCATCACTTAATTGGAATATAAATGGTTGGAATTGTTCATTAATATTATGCGAGTAATGCCAATGCACAGACAAACCGTTGGATGCACGTGAGACCTTTAAATTGAGAATTTCACATGCATCCAGTGATTCTAAATTTATCTGTACCCGAATGTGTTTGGGTCGTTTGTGTACGTGGACTTTCAGAGACGATCTGAAACAGTCCTTTTGTAAGGATAAGAGAAACCAATTAACCAATTACAGAACTTTTGTGGTAAGGAATACAGATGATAGATTTTATATCCTTCCCTTGTACGGACCCGTGATAAAGAAGCACATAGGTTTTGTTTGATAAAATTGAAATTAAGTGCTGAAATGAATTTTTTAAACTATTTTTGATATGAACTAAACTTTATCGTGCTTGTAATTTACAAATGGTTATTTGATAGCAGAATTTGGAAGATTTATAGCATTTATATGGCCTATCGTAATAAACAAATAAATATTAATAAAGTATGAAATTAGATTTAATTTTTTTAATTAAGGTATATAAATATCTTTGTCTATAAAAAATGCATTCAACATTTTTAAAATTTTAAAACATAGAGAAAAGTAGTGAAGTTTTTTGAAATTGTTGCGTAACAGTAATTATCCATCACCGTGGAATAGAAATATCGAAATTGTTACTTTGACGTGAGATAATATGGGGAATTCATTAATAAATTTAAAGTTGTAATGCAACTTTTTTTTTTATGTATTTAAACTAGTTGTCGTCACTGTTTAAAGTAAAAAGTTATATATAAAAATTTACACAAATTAACTGAACTACTTTTGAAATTAAATAAAATATATTTTTAAATAATATAGATATAATTCAAAAAAAAGTAAGATGTATACTTTTATAAATTTCACTATCCGGCATGAAATGGAATAAATATGTAAATTTACAAGCTTAAGTTTTTTGTCACAAATTTTATTTTAAAATTTCTTAGTATTATAAATATATTGAGTAATAAAGTATTTGTTATTAAGAATATACATTTTACTTAAAACCCTTTGATAATGAAAGTAATACATGCAGAACAAAAAAAGAGGCATCTTATATAGACATTGTTTGGTTATAAGTGTTTCTGAAACAATTTTTAGAAACAAAACTCTGAAACGTTGTTTGGTTATAAGTGTCTCAGAAACTTGTCTGGGAGAAAAATGTTTCAGCGAAACTTTTTATAGAGATAAAAAGTTGTCTGGAAAAATGTTTGAGAAACTTATTCTAAAAACTTGTTTGGGAGAAAATCTCCCAAACAGCTAACCAAACATAGCCTTAACTCTGGTGGAGAGCCACTTCGCTTGTCTTTTCTAAGACATTCCTTTCCAACTTATTTATTTATTTATATTTTATTTTTTAAAGTCAAAATGTTTATCTAATTTTGACTTAGTGAAAATTTTATTAATGTCCTCGCTCTTATAAAAAATCACATACTAAAAATATGCATTTATTAGGATTTGATATTCACACTCTTTTTTGTACATTTGTATTTTTTTGGTCCTTATTATACAAAATTACTGATATATTTTTTATTAAATAATTTTTATTTCTATCTTGTGTTTAAATAGAGGGTATTCCAATAATTTTATATAATAGGGACAAAAAAGGAGTGCAAATGGACAAAGGGGATGCAAATATTATTTTCCAAAAGTTAAGGGTATTTTTGAAAAGTTAAAGATTATTATTTTTGGTGTTTGGATTTTTCTTTTTTGCCTCTTTTTAAGTGATACACATGCTCTTGTAAATTACAGAAATTAAATTTTATTTATTTGTTATGCTTGATATTAAGATTTAACTTGAGTTAAAAAAGTTTAATTATGAAGGAAAATTTTAGTTTCTTTCTTATCAGATATCATCAATGTAATCAATTTTTTACAGTAAACTTAGTTGCAAATTGGTAAAGTGTTTGTTGGTCATATAGTGTTCATAAATTAATTTGTTGAATGCATATTATGATATATGATAAATTTAGATATATGATACATTAAATGGGTTTTTTTGAAAATAGATATTGTTACACGATGATTATTTTAATATTTAAATATGTTTTATCTTCTTTTCTTTTTTTTGCATTCGATTGGGCTGATAAAACGATGAATAGTTGATTGCATAAAAAATACGATGGAGATGAGAAAAGAATAATTAAAAAATGTTAGTAATGTGTTTTGATGGTATATTTTGTGTTTTGATTATAGCATGTAATGATAAATTTACGGTCTGAATTGTAGTTGGCAATAGGTAACCCCAGCTCGACCTCAGCTATAAAAAAATTGATAAATTTACGGATTGCAAATTTAGATGTCATGGTAATTTTGTTCATAATGTGATGATTGATATGACGATAAACTCAGTGATATAATGTTACATTTGGCGATCATTTGATGGTACAATGCCAAATTTAGTAATCATGTAGTGATAGTAAATTTGTTGAATTAATATTATGTGTAGTAGGCCGAATAGTCATTAGTGGGCCCCCGGCCCATGATCATCCGAATCATACTCTGGAGATCGGCGCAGCTCAAACCAGCCTGCTATGAAACCCCCAGTATTGGGCCGAACAACTTGTCGGCTGGAGTTTGGGCTCGGCCCTACCGAACAAGTTTTAAGCTCGGGCTTCCTGAGCTGTGGTATTAGGCTCCGCGCCGATCTTCGGCTTCTCATTGCTCGGCATTCATCACTCGGCCACAGGATCTCCTTTGGCAGTTTCTCGTTCAGGACGTCCGAAAATGCTGTGACTCAGTTCCAGAACACTAACACACGTTCTCCGCTTCCTAAGGGACGTGCAAGCACACCCTTCCAACCCACTCAAGCGTGGGACACGTGGCAGAGGACGTGCAAAGCACATCCTTCCGATCCGCTTGAACGTGGGACACATGGCAACAGTCCCGTAGTCTTCGGGACACGACCTACATACTGGGCCGAACACTCCGGCAAACGGTTGGACTCCTACTCTATAAATACCCCAACGACACTCCTACTACAGGTACATGCACACTCGCGCTAAGAACTTACTTTCAAGTTACTTTCGTTCTTTCTAGAAGGCTAACTTGATCGTCGGAGTGCCCACCGGAGATCCAACCCCCGGTGTGCACTAATTTAATGTTGAGTGTTTTGCAGATCAATCGAAGAGATCTGATTCGTCAACCCGAGAAGTCAAGAGTGGATTCCAGACTCCACATTATGATATGATAATAAATTTAGACATATGATAGATTTGGATGTATGTTATGACTAGTATCAGTTTTGTTTTTCATGATAAAATATTGAAATTTCATTGATTGTTATTCGAATTTATGACAAGATCGGTAGATAAAGAAAAGCGTTTTGCGGAGGTGTGAAAGGAAAGCATTTGCTTTGGAAAGAAAGTTATAAAAGGGTAGTTTTGAGTTTATTTAAATTTAGGGGCTAGAAGATAATTTATTCAAACTAACTGGATGAAAATTTAAACCTAACTATTAAATGAGACTATATAATAAGTTCTCCATGTTTTTATAATAATTTAAAAAATATAAAGTGATACAATTTGTCATTCTCAGAGTTTTTCTTAGACTCTCCACAATATTATGCAGTAAGGGTTGGAATTGAGCTGACACTCGGTGGAAATACAATTTCGAAAATTTCAGGCCTTCTCAAATATTGTTTTTCAATGATGTAAATTGTTCAAATTATAGATTTTCTTGTGAAATTTAATCATGTGAAAATTGTATCAATCAGATATTAATGAAAATATTAATGAACACAGGGTCTAGAAACAAAATGTTATAATTAAGTGCGCATGAATGGTTTAGGTTCAATATAAGTAATATTCAATTAAATAAGTAATAATTTAGTCTGACCATAAAATAAGTAATATTCAATTAACATAGTTTTTAATCCAATCTTTTAAACAATATTTACAATATCAACAATATGAATAATAAAGTAGGCTGGAATTTAGAGGAGTTATAGTGCAGTTTCTTGTACTTGCGTGTAATGCGTAATTTTATATGCTTTGCCCTCGATACTATATCGTTTTGATCCTCATGCATGTACTTTTATAAAAATTCGCGTGATAAGTTAAAACGATATAACTTCGAGGGCAAAGAGAGTAAAATTATATCACTTTAATCGCATTACGTGCGCACATTAGCGGAACTACATGAAGACCGAGGAGATCCTGGATCCCCCAAAAAAACTAAAAAAAAAAACTAGAACCTTGGTATAATTTTTTAAAAATTATAAAAAAATTAACATTTCTTCCCCTCAAATTACATTCTTCCTTCTCTCTTTTTCAAAAATTAAAAATCTCGGCTCTTCCGAACGTAAAATATGATTTTGGTTTTATAAAACTGCACTACAGTCTTCTTACCCCCGAGGAAAGTACAATATTGGATATTTTCAGCTGTTTTTCTGAATTGGAGAGGAGCCCAGCTCCCATTGAAATATACTAGTCCCTCCAAGAAGTTCTTGAAGATTGGTGAAGTGCGCAAAAGCCAAAAATAAAGGATAAGATTAGCCTGCAGGAGGTGGGCCATCAATGACCAAATGCATGGTAAACAAAACACAAGAAAGTAGTAGTAATATTCTATTATTACTATTACACGTGAAAGGCAGCGTGAATCACTGACGCACGCTATGGAAAAAGGGAAACAAAATTTTTAAAAAAGCAGCACTCAGTCTGGTCCACGTTCATTTTTTTTTTTCCTTTTCCCTTTATCTTTTTCAAAAAATTTCTGCCATGCACTCACCTTTGTCTGCTTTTCAGGCCCTGACAGATTCGCTGCTACTATATGGCTTACCAGTTCAGTATACGGGTGCACTCCACCCTTTACACCCATGACTCATGAGAGAGAGAGAGAGCGCGCGCGCGCCCTTTTATTCAAGGGTCACCGACATGGGTGTAAATCAGAATTTTTTAAATTAAAATCGGACAAAATTATTTTGATTCGGTTCGTGCTTGGTTGGGTTCCAATTTCTGATTTTATTGTATCAAGTCAAATATAAAAATTTAAAAATAAACATTTGAGCTATTAAAGATTAACCACAAAGTAAAAGAATACGAATTGCGGAGAACTAAAAGAACAAAAATTACTAAAAAATACGTATTACAAAATAGATACACGTTACAAGAAATATAAATTTGAAAAAAAATTGGTACTTTTTTATTTTAGTGTCTGGTTTGGCATTTAGAGCGAGAAAATCGAAACCGAATTGAAGTTCTCTTAAAAAAAAAAAACCGCACTAAACTCTTTAATTTAGATAAAAAATCAAATAAATAGTCAGTTCGAGTTAAGCTTACACTCCTGCCAACGGCAATTGTCCTACACCATCTGAATCATATTATTGGTGGTAGCACTGAATAACTAACACAAGAGCTTAGCACAGTGGAGTGTAACGTTGGAGCTCAAACCAATTAGAACAATGCTACGTACACAGATTTGGAGATGTGTTTGGATCCGTCAAATGCACATGGGACCCTTAATAATTTAAGGGTCCCACGTGCATCCGATGGATCCAGACACATCTGTGTCTAGATCTGTGTACACAGACTTTCTCAACCAATTATTACTAGGTGATTTGATACAGAATTTTATCTTTTATTTTAATCAGATCTTTTTATTGGTAAAAAATGAAATTATTTCCTAAAAAATTAAGTAAAATGAGCGTAAGCTAACTTAAGAGTTCCTTAACTAAAGAATAAGCAGATTTTTATTGTTACAAAATTAAAATCAGATATTGAATTCGAGTAGTCGTTTTGGATTTTTATTGCCTTAATTTGTTTATTTTTAAGTACGTTTTGTTTTTATTTAATTTTTTTTTTACATTTGTTGTTTTAACCTTAAATTTTTGTGCATTATTAGTTCATCTGAATGAAACGAATATAAAAAGTATAAAATTATGTTCAAAAATTAAAAACGTCATAAAAAAGACGAATAAGCATAAAAGAATTATATTTTTAAATTATTTTTGCTGTTAGTATCGATCTATTATGTGTTTATAAATAGACCGGATAATATAATTATCTTACTTCTACAGTGTCTTTTTTCATTTCTTCTCGACTTTTTCCTTTATCCTTCCCCCTATTTTTGCCTATTTTATGAACATTTTAAACTTTTGGTCATTATTTATATTTTTTTGAAACCTCTTATAGTCTTAGTCTTATTAAAACGAAGTAATAATTTATAAAAAATTAATAAAAATTAATTAAATTATAAAATTATGCCAGCCTAGTCAAGTCTCTATTAGATGAAAGAGTGGGGTTGAGTCCGAAAATGCAGACTGATAGCTGACAGCTGCTGCATGCGGTACCCGGCAGTATATGCAGTACTTCCATCTAATTTTATCAAAAAAATCACGGTAAATTGCACTTACCTCCTCAAACCGCCCCTGAGATTTGCAATTACGTTCCCTATTTTTGAAATTATTATATACTTTGTTCACTGTCGTTAGATTCTGTTAATTATGGGTTAATTTTTAATGAGGTCATCGTAATATTTTTGAAATGCCTAAAATACCCTTGATAATGTCTATATACATAAATGAGATATTTCTAAAGTTCACAACACTTATTTCTCTCATCACCTCACTAAAGGTATGTAATTTCTTTTGTTTGAATTAATTTTTTTTATAAATGCATTAGTTGATTCTTTATTTATTTATCGGCATAAGATTTTGATTTATCACTAAAAATTAAAAATAATATACACATATGCCACTGATTTTTTTTAACAATTCTCAGACCATTGTTTTTTTTAAATCTCAATTCATGAAGAAGATTGAAAATTAAAGTCATTCTCTCTGTTTTCTAAAGATTAAAAATCCTCATATTTGTTTTTTGTAACCCCTGTTTATTTTTTTTTCGAGTACAGTCATGAGGGATTAAAGATAAACAATCTTTCTATTTTTTAAAGATTAAAGGATTGTAATGGTTCATTATAAAGATTAAATATTAAACCCAATCCTTAACCTTTTTTTGTAGTTTTCGTAATGATTTTTGTCTATTATAGAGCAATATAGAATTAAGGGTAATTATATTTTCTATCTCAATTTAAGTGTAATTATAAAAAATTAAAAATTGATAATTTGAAAAACAAAGTATCGATTGTACCCAATAAACATCCAGTACAAGCCGGACCAGAAAAATCTATCGAAAAAATCACGATTTAATTAGTCTAAAATAGGAACGGTTATGGTTTTGATTGTGCCTTTCCAATTTTTTTGATTTTCCGATTCAGTTGACCATATATGTTTTTTAAATTGATCGAACCGAACCGAACTGAACCGAGAATTAAGAAATCTTCCACTTTTTTAATATTTTATTTTGATTTGAATTATATTTTATTGATGTTTTGTTCTTAATATGTGTTTTGAATCAAATGCAAGAGTTTTAAACTAGTAGTCCTACGCATGCTTTATATGACCAAAAAAATTTATTTTTAATTCACATAGCTAAAAAATAGACCATCTTGGTCAATTAAAAAAATAGGCTACTTTATTGGATACCGACTAATACCGTTGTTTTTTTTATTTTTTAATCTTTAATCTTTATTGTGAAATATACGTTACTTTTTAAAAATAAATCAAAAACGGTACATCGATAAATAAATAAATAATCAACTAATACATTTGTAAAGAAATTAAGTAAAACAAAATAAATTATATGCCTTTAGTAAGGTGATAAGAGAAATAAGTGTTGTAAGCCTTAGAAAAATTTTATTCTATGGACACAGCCATTACCAAAGGTATTTTAGACATTTTAGAAAAATATTATAGTGACATCATAAAAAACTAACCCATAACTAATGGAATCTAACGGTAAAGGACAAAATGTATAATAGTTTCAAAAATAGAGGAGATAATTATAAATTCTGAAACCTCAATGTTTTTAATTGTCAGAAACCTCATAAGAGATAAATACCATTTACCCAAAAATACAATCCCCCATTCTTGGATAAATTGCATTGACCTCCCCCGAGGTTTCTTATAAAATACATAGATCTCTTATGAAAATTTGATAAATATATTGATCTGCCATACTTTACAAACTATTTAATAAATTTTTCCATGTCGTTAAATGTTCACAAATACCATTAATTTTAATTGATAAAATCATACTCTGTCCAAGAGCTCCAAAAATTGTCCTCGAATTTTTCTAGTGTAATACTTGAAATTCATCGTGAAACTAGAGATAATGATCTCGAAAAAAAATAATACTATCTAAACCCAAAAAGTAACTATAAGCAAGAGCTGATCTCGAATAATTATTATTCATCAGTAGGAATTTGATTGTGATAGCAATACGATTTTCCCCACCAATGAAGTTTATTTCTTAGCAATTCCTCTACAAATATTATGCACGTATTGTCCACGAGAGTATGAAAACTTCTCAATAAAATTGATTTTTAATTAAATGAAAGGAACCAAACCATATTAATTATGGATGGGTAAAAAGAGTTTGACTAAATAACACACAAAAAAAAAAGGTGCAATCAATGAATAGGGAATAAAAGAGTAAACGGGAAAAAATGCAAAAGTGAATGACGTGAAATTATAAAAATACAAAGGAACCAAACCCCTTGTTTTTCTCTTTGAAAAGAAAGAGCAGGTATCTTATATATATATATATATATATCTTAAAATTAGCCCTTGTTTTTTTTTTTAAAGATTAATTTCCAATATATATAATAACACACGTAATGGATTAAATAATATAAAAAATAAAGATAAAAAGACTAAAGAATAATATTTTAGTTTTTTATTAATTAAATTAACGGTGCTTATGAAATTTAATTGCAAGAAAAATCTACTAAATAGTTTGTAAAGTAAGAAAAGTCAATGCATTTATCAAAATTTCAAGGGAAATCTCCCCATTGAACTATTTCATTTTGAACTATTTTATTTTAATTCAAATTAAGTTACACATTATACCTACATCATGTCATATTATTTTAAATATAAAGTGTAAAAATGACATAAATTTTTATATGTATTCAAATTAATGAATATCACGTAAGCATGATATATAACTCAATGTACAAAGTGATGTATTAATAGCTTTGCTCTATTAATATACACATTCACACATGCATAAATCAGTGTGTTTTTCCTTTTAAATAGTAACTGTGCATGGGGTGATAGCATTTGACCCTCCCTATGATACAATAAAGCGAGCATCTACAAATCTCTATGTAAATCAATCCCCTTAGGTAAATAGTTAGTAATTTTTCTTTTTTGGGCTACAACACATACTTTATATGGCTAAGTAAAATATCTATTGTTCTTCTCGATGGTGGTTGCATATAGCCAGAGATTGAATTAACTAAGAGCATGTCCAAGAGTGATAGGTATAATACTTATTCAAAATTCAATTTTTTTCATTCTGACTAGTGATTTTTTATTATTCATTTCAACATCCTATTTATTATTGCTATGTCATTATAAATATTATTTATTTATTAATATATTAGACAAGATGAAATAGAATTAGAGAGATGATTGAATAAACATGTATATTTTATTGAATAAACTATAAGATATCTAGTAAACAGTTTCTCAACAGATTTACATAAGTACTATTCACAAACTAGAATAATTAGCCTTTTGTTGAGGTTGTTGGAACATAATTTTTGTATTTTGAATAGCTAAAGTAGCTAAAAATCTCATTTAACTAGTCTTTTGGTGAAGTTCTAAGGCTCATGGGGGTTGCGTATAACCCCCTTGAAATCCTCTCTCTCTCTCTTTTCATTCATGGTTTTAAATAAAACACATCCAGTGTAATGTGTTCACATACTTCAGGGGCTTCTGACCTTTTTTTGCTAAACCATTGTTGTGCCCTTTTTCTTTTCCTTCTTCTGTTTCGGCCCTTAGTCTTGCTTCCTTCGGGCTTAGCGCCACTATTAACAAAATTTTATTCTTAGATTTGAAGTTAGCGGTTAATCTCAAATTATTTTTTAAGTTACCAGTGAGTTTTAATTTTCTTTTTTGAAAATAAAACTTAGAAACTACGACGGAAAGAAATTTAAACGAGTAGTATCGGTTATGTTTTTTATACAACAGTAACAAAATAATTTTTTTTGCTTTATTTTTGTTACCGTTACATTAAAAAAAATGATCGAATTTATGAAAAAGTATTTCAAAATTAATAGCAAACTCAAAATTTTAAAATAATTTTTCTTTATATTCACAGAGAACATGAGAGATATTTTATTTAAAACCAAAACGATACTATTTTTCTTATACAGCATGTGTTTGGTGTGCTCATAACACAACACATATTCTATTTTCATATTTTAAACATGCAATCTAAATTTATATTTAAATAAAATTTACTCGTAACTTCTAAATTTTTTCTTTTAAATATGAAATTATTGAATCCGTCGCTACATATAACTAGCCAAGTGATGCTAAGCAAATAAAAACTAACATTACACTGCATCTATAAAAAATGGGTATTCTTTTAAGTAGGGGTGTAAGACTAAACCGAAAAATCGGACCAAATCGTCGGTCCGGTCTGGTCCGATTTTGGGAGCAGACCGGTTCGATTTGGTCCGTTTGATTTTTTTTAAATTGTTTCGATTTGGTATTCGGTTTTTGAGTTTTTGGGGCCGGACCGGACCGGACCGGACCGATTTTAATCCTAAGTCATTTTATACTTTATAGTTTTAAGTGTTTAGGTTCTTTATGTCTCACTCCCTCTGATTTTGTATTTTTTTATTGAGTTCGTGTACTTATTTTAGTGATTTCTGAGTTCTGGTCTTCATATACTAAGTTATTTTTTGAGTTATTTGTTTACTGATTTCGCATTTGATTTGTGGGTTCATATACTAAGTTATTTTTCTGATTTTTGAGTTATTTTTTATATTTTTTAATGATTTTGGTCTACGACCACCAAAATCGGAAACCAGACCAAACCGGAGCCAAAACCGGTCGAGCCAAATCGGACCAAACCGAACACCATCGGTCCGATTTTCGGTTTACGTTTTTCTCAAACCGGTCAACCGGTTTGGTCCGAATTTATAGGACAAACCGGATCAAACCGGATCAGTTACACCCCTACATTTAAGTAACTAAAATGATGTTGGAGTTGCTCTTTATTTAGTTTTTCTTTTTTTCCCTTTTTTCCTCCTGAATCATCATAGGAAGATATTTTTTTAAACTTTCATTTCTCTCTCGGGGTTCCAAACAAAGCTTTAAAGCAGATTCTTCAATAATAATAATAAAAAAAAGAGAACAAACCCAAACATAAACACAAAAGTCCCATCACACTGCATTACACTTCCCAAACTCCAGACTCTAGTACACACATAAACGTAAAAAGCGGTGCCCTTCCGCATCCTAGTGACAGAAAATGACCTTAAGCTCCCTCGGTGACGAGCAGTCGTGCGTAAGTGACGGAGTATCATGCCCGTGCGTCACCGTCGCCGGACACGCCTTCTTGAAGAACTCCGAAAAACTCGACGGCTTACACGTCTGCGGACTGCTATACTGATTCCTACAACACAGTTCGTCTGTCTTAAACGCCTCGCACCCGCTTTTACACGCCACCACCTTCCCGTTCCACCGCAGCTGCAGCTTCTCCGGACATGTGGCCCGCAAATCTGCCCTACACCCCACCACGGGGCAGTTCCCCTTCCCCTCGTGGGGTGTAATAGTCAAAGGGATGTTGAAGCCGTCAATGAGACTGACGGTGTAGGCAGACTGGTCCTTGGGGCCTTGGTGGAGGCTGAACTCGGCGAGGGTGGTGGGGGCTGTGCCGCCGGTTCCGGCGCACTCGAGGCGGCCTCCGCAGTCGCCTGTGGCGCAGGAGAAGTGACCGGTGGGGGATGTGGTGCAGTCGGTGCGGGCCCAGATTCGGCCAGACCAGTGCTGGGTGGGGCCGGGGAACGAGCGGTGGGAGAGCTTGTCGAGATGGAAGCCGCCGTGTTCGAGGACGGGGTGGCCGGTGTTGGGCTGGATGGCCGGCCAGATTGGGTAAGGGCAGTTGTTGACAAGGGTCATGATGAAATTTGGGTGGGCGGCATTGGCGGTGGTGAAGAGGATGAGGAGGAGAGAGAGAGAGGATAGAAGTGAAGATGACATGTTTTCTTGAGCTAGTGTGGGATATGTGTGAAGAAGGTGATGGGGGGAGAGTGTGGTTTTATAGGCACGAGGAGGGTGAGAGAGTATTATATGAGGAGGGTAAGATTGTGATACGGTGGTGACAGGTCTAGTTAGCCCTTTGGTTTGTTTTGTAGTGCATTAGAGCATCCATTAAGGGTGAAAATAAAAAATGAGAAACCGGACCGGACCTGAAAATTGAACCGGATCGACGGTTTGAGAATTAAAAAATTCGGTTCGGTCTGTTTCGGTTTTGAAGTTTGGAGAAATCGATTTTTCGGTCTAGTTTCGGTTTGGGAGAATACAAAACCGGTTCAAACCGGACTGGACCGGATATGGACTATAAATAAAAATATGTTATATTTTTAGGTTTATGTGTTATAACTTATAACACATTACTCCATTAATCATTTAATCTATTCGGATTTTAGGACAATTTTCGTGTTTTATAAATGAAAAATTACTATTTACAGAGAGTGAATGAAAATAAAAAACTACCAGTCCGAGTATAAAAAATAAGAGTAATTTAAAATTGTTCAATCTTTCAGAATAATGTTCAATGAATTTCTATTGTTGAAAATTTCACTCCAAATTGTTAATTTTTTTTTTGTGATTGGTCCGAAATATTGTCCAAAAAATTAAAAAATCCAAACCGGACCGAAACCGGAAAGAAACCGGACCGGTGAAATCTGTCCGGTTTCAATTTACAAAATTTTCAAACCGGACAACCAGTCCGGTCCCATGAATTCTACCAAATCGGACCGGTTACACCCCTAGCAGCGATATCAATTTTTCTATTTTGAGACCAAATTAAAAAGAAATTTTACTTTTCTATTATAAGAGTTACGTTTTCTAATGTTGTTTGTATCGAATTTTCTAAATAAGGTGAATAATGACTAGTTCTAATTTTATATTTAGTAAATAAAAAAGTTACAGTGACTCATTAAATATAAGGAGTCACTGTAGCATTTACAAAATAGAGAGAACAATAAGAGAAACTGATCTAGAACATATTTGTAATAATTTTTTCTCAAAATAGAGAAGGAGGAGCATAAGAGAGGTCACATCAGAGCATCCATCTCTATTGATTTTTTCCTTCTCTATTTTGAGGGGCAGTTCTTCCACATACGTTCTACATCAGCCTCTCTTGTTGTCCTTTCTATTTTGTGAATACTACATTGACTCTTTATATTTGAAGAGCCACTTTTCCTATTTAGTGAATACAAAATTAAAACTGATCACTATTCACCTTATTTAGAGAATCTGATGTAGAAGATATTAAAAAATGTGGCTCTCTAAAGTAGAAAAGTGAAAATTCTTCCGTAATTTGGTAAAAAAAATGGAGAAATTAATATGAATGCTCTAACAGACATGTCTTTGAGCAAGTGTGGTTTTAAGGCCTATTTGGTAGCAGATAGATGAGAGATATACAATTTAGATTAGGAATTAGTTATTTGGATTATTATATTTAGAATTTGTTAACGATTTTAGATATAATATCCGTGGTCTAAATTTTTTATCCATCCAGAGGGGGGTAAATTTTGGACAGTCCTTCTCCTATCCATATTATATTCTCCTTTCGTAACTCTCTTCTACTTACGTAAATATCATTATTAATTATGAAAATATTATTTATATATTCATATCTATTATATTTTTCTTCCTCAAAAAATATTCAAATTTTAAAATTATTCAATCTTCTATAATAAATATCCCTTTCTATATCTCCTATTTTTACTATATTAACCATATTTTTTTTATAATTTAAACCGCTAACAAATGACCGTAAAGGTCTTATCAACCATTTGGGTTTGTTTCAAAAAGCATTATGATAAACATGCTGATATCGTTGATTCTTGTGAATAAATTATCTTCTCAAAGGCATCAGTGAAAAATTCGGAATACGTAAAAACTATTAAAACACCATGTACTGGCTCTGTAGCACCCAATAATTTTTCCCTTTTAGCATAGAGTTTTGCGCCCACTGTTTGTCACTTTGCACCAGGCGACTGACTTTGTTTTTCAGATGGACCGATAAGGCTGGATGCCTAAAGACGTAATTACGTGCGCGGGCCTCCGGAATTGGGCCCCATAGCAAGGGGACTCAGTGAGTTCACTCAGGTGTCTATTTCGGTAATAGGCGATTCAGATTAAGATTAATATTTATTTATAAAAATTATTAATAAATACTAATTTGAATTTGAGCCGTTTGTTGCTGAAATGAATGGCCGAGTGGACTCACTACACCCATATAATGAGCCCCTCACTATAGGGTCCCGTCTCTGCGGGCCTCCACGTTAGATCTTTTCAGATGATTATCATTCAACATAAAACACTTTATAATATCAATGGATGATTTAAAAGGTCTCACTAATTATTATTTATTAGGTGGTGAATAATATATATAAATATCATTGCAGATTATATGAATATTAATGTATACTCATATATATTAATACATAAATTTTTAAAAATATCGACACACTTTTTATATATTATCTATCGTCTAATAAATGGTGATTAATATTTTTCTTATTTAAATATATTTATAATTTACGTAAAAATAAGGATAAATTACACTGACAGTTTAAGGGGTGGAAAATGAATACTTTATAAAATAAGGAAAGATAGTGAAATTGTCAGAAATTAAAAGGAGAACGGTAATTGTGTCAAAAATCTCAGGAAATGTATGTGAAATTTACTCCGAAAGAAAATACATTTACTTCACTAAAAACTTCTCAGAAATAAATCATACAGTAATTTCTTGACAAACAAAGGGAGCCTAAGAATTTGCTTACCGCGCTAGATGCCAAGTTTGAACTTAAGGCCCGATTGGATGGGGGAAAGTCCCCCTCCAAAAATTATTACCCCTTATGAGGGGTTTTAGCATGGTTTGGATGGGGAAAAAGTCCCCCTCCAAAAATTATTACCCCCTCTTAAATTCCTCCAAAAATTATTACCCCCTCTTAGATTTTCACCTGTTCCAAAAATTATATTTTTCTCTTTTTTATTGTTAACTAAATTTATGCGAGCTAAATTATATTTTTCTCTTTTTAACTAAATTTTTTATTGTTGATTTATATTTTGTTGTTATTTTTCTCTTTTTTTTTTGTTAATTGGTAAAACAAAGTTAAAAAACCCTTAAATTATTCAAAAATATTCACACTCATCACATGTCCTAATGGGCTTAACTTTGGAGGAAAAAAAAGTGATAGACACCGCTCATTTGAATCCCTTTCAGTCGTGCTTTTCAAATTTTATTCTCGAAAAAATACTAAAAATTTACTGTTTACTTAAAAAATTATTTTGGGAATAACCGTGAACTCGAAATATTTTGATAAAAAGTTGTTAAATAATGTTAAGATATTTATTGATTTATATTTTGTTGTTATTTTTCTCTTTTTTGTTAATTGATAAAACAAAGTTAAAAAAACTCTTAAATTATTCAAAAATATTCACATTCATTACATGTCCTAATGGACCCAACTTTTGAGAAAAAATGACCGACACCGCTCATTTAAATCCCTTTTAGTCATGCTTTTCAAGTTTTATTCTTAAAAAATACAAAAAATTTATTGTTTACTAAAAAAATTATTTCAGGATTAAGCGTTAGCTCGGAATATTTTGATTAATGGTTATTGAACTATGGTAAGATATTTTTTGATTTATATTTTGTTGTTATTTTTTTAATTGATTGATATTTTTATTTACCATTTATTTTTTAAATAACATTTTTATTAAATATAATACATTAATAAATTTCTCAATTAATTATATATAATTAATATTGGTAGGGGAGATAAGATAAGATGGAGTATTATTTTTAAAGGGTTGGCCCACATTGATGTGATATTTATAGAGGGGGTAATTGTAAAGACCCGGAAAATTTTTAAACTTTTATAAATAAAATAAATAAATTAAATTTATATTTCGGGTTATTCGATTTATTGGTTATTGTGTGTTTCGAAATTTTAGTTATAAGACCCGAGCCCGGGGTCTTTAGTTTTATTTTCGCGCGCGTTACGTACGTAATATGTTATGTGGGGGCCTTGGGGGGACTTAAAATACCAGATTTTGGGGGTTTTGGGGAGAAAGAACAAAATACACATATCTCTCTCTTTCTCTCTCTCTCCACCATATCTTCCTCCACCTTCTCTCTACCACCACTACCAAACCATCCCGCCATTTTCGAATTCCTTCGGGATAGAGCTTGCTTGGGTCGTGCTTGACATAGAACCGAAGACGGATCGTGATTTGGAGCTCGGGAAGGGGAGATTCGGAGTTTGGAACCTAGGGCTTTCATTTCTTCGCCAAATTCTTTGATCCAAGACTTGAGGTAGGGATGTCTCACCTCTATTATGTGTATATGTATGATATTGGTAGTTGATTTCATGCTTGAAGTGGTTTTGGTTGTGTTTTTGGCCGATTGGATCGAGAGGCGATATTTCTGTGCGAACTGAGATCGACCAAGTCGCTTGAGCGACTTGGGGTTCGCTCGAGCGACCATCGAGCGACCTTCGGGCGACTATCCAGCGACCTTCACTGACTTCTGGCCCGTCCAGCGACCTTTGAACCGCTCCAGCGACTTTTAGGGCGACTAGTACTGACTGTTATTGCCCTAAATTGGGATTTTTGGACATTTAAGAGTACTTCCATCCATACTTATGATAAGGGGGACATGTGACACAAGCGGGACCATATTGTGGCGATAAAGTTCGTAGGGCTCGATGATGTTGAAATTATATCCTTACGCCTTTATTCGTATTTTCGTTTCTCTTTCACCATGAGATTGAATTGTGATTGGCGTGATATGTGTACGGTCGGTAAAGGGTCGAAATATGAATTTTGTGTTGCATTGACATAATGTGATTTCTAGCCTCCGACGGGAGTTGAGCTAGTTGTGTGATGTCTAGCCTCCGACGGGAGTTGAGCTAGTTTTATAAATTGTCTAGCCTCCGACGGGAGTTGAGCTAGTTATATGAATTGTCTAGCCTCCGACGGGAGTTGAGCTAGTTTTATAAATGGTATTGCCTCCGACGGGAGAAGTGCTAATTGGAATATGGTAATTGGATCAGTTTGGAAACCGTGAAATGATCAAAGTGGTTGACATGAAATATTGGTTATGGACAAATGGATTACTTGTCATACATGCGTTGTTATGAATTATTCATGAAACATACCATATCATTCATATTCATGTAATATTGGTGTAGGTGTCTCTACTGGGCTTTTAGCTCACCCCTTCATTCTTTCAGGTACCGTTCCAGAGGCTTGACATGGATTGCATGGGTGCATGGTGGTGCGTGTTTTGAGGAAGGCTTTCATGCTAGGAATTACTTAACATCGTTAGAACTGTTTTTGAAAGATGTAAACTAATTCCTCTTTTGTCCTTTCATTGTATTTGAAAGCAAACAATATCGAATTTGTTCAAACTATATTTTGGGGTGATGGGCCGGGAGTGCCACTCGTGAATTGTGATATTTGAAGTATTTTATCAATGAGGGAATTTTAGAAATTGTACTTTGGGCTATTGTGAGATTTCGGAATGGTGAATATGATTATGTTATGTATCTGGAAATTAGGGCGTGACAACTTGGTATCAGAGCGTGAGTTAGAATACTTTGAGACCGTGGGGAGACTTAGAGTCTCATGGGTTCAAAACACTGCATCCTAGAAGGACATGTGTGTGCTTGTGTGCATGGCATTCATTTACATTGCACCTTTTATCGGTTATTGAGTATTATAGAACTGATGGCCTGTGTTGGGAATTTGTGTGAGACGTTGTCTTTGTAAAGTGTCGTTGTTTGACATTGTTAGTGATTTGCACTTTGTAGAGATATGCCTCCTAGACGTGGTGTGAGGTTGGGCGGACCCCAAGGCCGAAGTCGAGGCCGTGGTCGCTACCGTGAGATACCGTTAGAGGATGTTGTGAGTCAGCAAAGAGAGGTTCCTCATGCGGAGGAGGTAAATGAGGAAGTAGAGCAAAGGGTTGAACCGCCGGTTGCTCCGGGCGTGTTCGCTAGGGAATTTGTGGCGGCGCTTGCCGAGGCCAATCTGTTGAATACGGCTGCAAGGGCAGATGTTGGGAATCGAGCAATCAATGCCATGAGAGAGTTCCGACGTTTGAATCCGCCCCAATTTAGCGGGGAAGGTGGTGATTTTCTCGCGGCCGACTATTGGCTTTCTGAAACTTGCAAACTGTTCGAAGCGTTGGGTATTGTCGAGGATGACCTTAGGGTCAAAATTGTGGCATGCCAATTGACGGGAGAGGCAAATGAATGGTGGAAATCGATTCGTGAATCACGAAAGGATGCACGAAGGGCTGCGAGGCAAGCTGCTAGGACCAATGAGCCGGATGTGGAAACGTTGACATGGGCAGACTTTGAGGTTCTCTTCGAGAACCAATATTTTCCGGAATCCTATCGTGAACAACTACGTGAACAGTTTGAGAGGTTGGAACAGGGGACCATGACCGTATCTGAGTATGCTGCAAAGTTTCAAACCTTATCCCGTTTTGCACCGGAGCTTGTGGCTTCGGAAGATCGTAAGTGCCGGCGTTTTGAGAGGGGTCTTCACTCCTCAGTGAAGAGGCTCGTGGTGAGTCAGCGCAAGATGAACTTTGCGGATGTTGTTGAGTGTGCAAGAAGTGTTGAATTGCCCAAGGAGGCACAACGAGGTTCCAGAGTTTGGGAGCCAAGGCGATCGAGTGTGGTGCCTAGTTATTCTTCGTCATCGGGAAGTTCGGGGAGTCAAGGGCGTAAGCGCCAGAGGGAGCAGTTTCAGTCCCAACGGAGCCATTCCAATCTTAGACCACCTGTTTCGTCGGACTCGCGGAGCACTACTTCGAGGCCCCAGAGTGTATGCTTCCGATGCAATCAACCTGGCCACATCCGTAGTCAGTGCACGGCACCTCCCAGGGCTTGCTATACATGTGGTAAGGAGGATCATATTTCGAAGAACTGTCCCCAAGGGGGAGGAATACATAGTGAGGTTGGCTCGGTGCAGCAACCGAGGCAAGGACAAGGGCAACAGTCTCAGGGGGCTCCACAACGACAACAATCCCATTTTCGCCAAACCACTTCAGTTCAAGGTTCTCAATCTGAGAGAGGGGCTAGTTCTTCGGCACCAATAAACTTTGCTCGACGTGGAGGCGGGTATATGCAAGGACATCAAGTTCCCGCTAGAGCTTATAATATTACCGCAGCAGTGGCACCTCCTACTTCTCAGGGTCCAGACACGTCGGTTGTGAGGGGTACATTTCTCGTATTCAATTCCTTTGCGAGAGTTCTCTTTGATTCTGGAGCATCGCATTCATTTATTGCTGCATCATTTGTTTGTGCCTTGGACTTGGAGACTGATTTGTTAGACCCACCGTTGTATGTTGAGACACCTATAGGGGGAAGATCGCTACTTGACCGTGTGTGTAGAGATTGTGAGCTTGTCATACTTGACCGAAGTTTTACTTGTGATTTTATTGTGTTGAGCATGACCGGGTTTGACGTTATCTTGGGTATGGACTGGTTGTCTACCCACTATGCCGTGATTGATTGTTTTAAACGTCGGGTCCGTATTTGTTCACCTGTTGATGGTTGCTTTGAGTTCTTGGGAGAACGCCGAGAACCCTTAGAGCCTTATCTTTACGAACCCCGGAAGCGAGACTCTATTTATGCGTTGTTGGCCAGTCTGACTCTTAACGAGAATGTGCATGCGCATGGTGAGTTACCATTGGTGGTTAGAGACTTTCCGGATGTATTCCCGGAAGAGTTACCCGGTTTACCTCCTGAGAGAGAGATTGAATTTACGATAGATTTGATTCTGGGTGCCGCACCGATTTCTATGCCCCCATATCGTTTTGCGCCAGCCGAGCTGAAAGAGTTGAAGGTCCAATTGCAGGAGTTGCAAGATTTGGGTTTTATACGTCCGAGTACGTCACCGTGGGGAGCTTCGGCCCTATTTGCACAGAAGAAAGATGGGTCTCTACGATTGTGCATCGATTATAGAAAGTTGAACCGTGTGACTGTAAAGAACAAGTATCCAATGCCGAGAATTGATGACTTATTCGATCAACTCCGAGGGGCAAAGTGTTTCTCGAAGATTGATTTGAGATCGGGATATCACCAGTTGAGGGTTCGGAGTGAGGATATTCCGAAGACTGCTTTCCGTACACGCTATGGGCATTATGAGTTCGTCGTGATGCCATTCGGGTTGACTAATGCACCGGCAACGTTCATGGACCTTATGAACCGCATCTTCCGTATGTACCTTGATCAGTTTGTGGTGGTGTTTGTTGACGATATCTTAATCTATTCGTCTACGGAGGAAGAACACCAATCACACCTTGCCATTGTTCTTCAACTTTTGAGAGAGCATCGCTTGTATGCTAAACTTAGCAAGTGTGAGTTTTGGCTTTCCGAAGTCAAGTTTTTGGGACATGTCGTTTCCCAAGGTGGAGTTTCCGTTGATCCGGGAAAGATAGAATCGGTTATGGAGTGGCAACGACCCAAGAATGTTTTTGAGATCCGGAGCTTTTTGGGCTTGGCCGGGTATTATCGTCGTTTTGTGCTTGATTTCTCCCGTTTGGCGGCGCCTATGACTCGATTGACTCGCAAGGGGACGCGTTTTGTTTGGGATGATGCATGTGAGGCAGCGTTTGAGGAGTTGAAGCGGCGTTTGACTAGCGCACCGGTGTTGATTGTGCCCGAGCGAGGGGTTGGTTACTCGGTGTACTGTGATGCATCGAAGGAAGGGCTTGGGTGTGTGTTAATGCAGACAGGACGGGTTGTGGCCTACGGGTCGAGACAATTGAAAATACACGAACGGAATTATCCAACTCATGACTTGGAGCTGGCCGCAGTGGTGTTTGCTTTGAAAATTTGGCGGCATTACCTCTATGGTGAGAAGTTTGAAGTTTTCTCCGATCACAAGAGTTTGAAATACTTGTTCTCCCAGAAGGAGTTAAATCTGAGACAACGCCGTTGGATGGAGCACATTGAGGATTATGATTTTGAATTGCAATATCACCCGGGAAAGGCGAATGTCGTGGCGGATGCCTTGAGTAGAAAACCAACCCAATTGGCGAGTTTGGCCATTCATGAGTGGAAGGTGATGAATGAGTTGGGAAGTTATGCGACACATTTTGAGGAGGATAGTAATGGAGCAACATTGTGTCATTTGACCATCCAATCCACCTTATCCACCCGAGTAGTGGACGCTCAACAACACGATGAAGAGACGGAGCAATTGCGTCGAAATTTCTTGAGTGGTAATGCACGAGATGGGTGGATAATTTGTGCAGATCGAAGCCTTCGATTCCAAGGAAAGTTGTTTGTACCCGTTGCTTGTCGGGAGGAGATTTTACGAGAGTTTCACCACTCTCCTTTAGCCATTCATCCGGGTGGGACGAAAATGTATCACGATTTGCGTCGACAATTTTGGTGGTTCGGAATGAAGAAAGATGTAGTGAGATTTGTGTCGAGATGTTTAACATGCCAACAAGTGAAGGCCGAACACCAACGACCTGCGGGGGAGTTACAACCACTGCCAGTAGCGGAATGGAAGTGGGAGAACGTGACAATGGATTTTGTTACCGGTTTGCCGAGATCACCGAGAGGGCATGACGCGATATGGGTAGTAGTGGACCGTTTGACCAAGACCGCTCACTTTCTACCGATTCAGGTTACTGATTCAGTTGAGAAGCTCAGTCGGTTGTATGTACGTGAGATTATCCGATTGCATGGGATTCCAGTTTCTATTGTGTCCGACCGAGACCCACGATTCACAGCACGATTTTGGCAGAGTCTGCAAGCAGCGCTGGGAACGAACTTACTATTTAGTACTGCGTATCACCCACAGACCGATGGACAATCCGAGCGTACGATTCAGATTCTTGAGGACATGCTTCGGGCATGCGTCCTAGATTTTCGGGGGAGTTGGGAGGATCACTTAGCGCTCGTTGAGTTCGCATATAATAATAGCTATCAGTCGAGTATTGAGATGGCACCGTTTGAGGCTTTGTACGGTAGGCCGTGTAGATCGCCAGTATGTTGGACCGAATTGGGTGAGGCAACGTTCGTTGGGCCGGACTTGATTGGTGAGACTACTGAGAGTATGAAATTGATTCGTAAGCGACTGTTGTTGGCTCAAGAAAAGACTACCGAGCTTGTCAAGGTGATTCGCCAGCGATTACTTACCGCTCAAAGCCGACAGAAAAGCTATGCCGATCGACGTCGTCGTCCGTTATCGTTTGAGGTGGGAGACCATGTGTTTTTGAAAGTATCGCCACGGCGAGGCTTATCGCGTTTTGGACGAAAGGGGAAGCTATCTCCGAGGTATGTTGGGCCATTTGATATTATCGAAAGAATTGGAGAGGTCGCGTACCGTTTAGCCTTACCGCCAAAGTTGTCGGGTGTGCATGACGTGTTTCATGTTTCGATGTTGAGGAAGTACGAACCGGATCCTTCTCACATTTTGGAATGGTCCGAACTAGAACTTGAAGCCGATGCGTCCTATGAGGAACAACCGATACGTATTTTGGACTCTCGTGAGCAAGTGTTGAGAGGCAAGACTATACCTTTGGTCCGTGTACTATGGGGCAACCAAGGCAAGGAGGAGTCGACTTGGGAACGTGAGGATGAGGTTCGGGAGAAATACCCACATTTGTTTGCTCCTTGATTGCTATACTTTTGTTAGCGGAATAATGGTTTGAGGCGTGTTTGCCACCATGTTTATGTGTATATTGAATGTTAATGGGATATGAATTGTGTGTTTTCGTAGAGTGTTTTCTTGAACTTATGGATTATGAATCGTTTATGCGTATCAATGTCGTGAACATAAATTGTTGAATTCGAGAACTTGATTGTGCGTTGGTTGTTATATACTCATTGAGCATGGTGTATGCATGAGTTAAGTTTATGTGCGTGGTTGATTTGGTCCGAACATGATGACTTGATAGTTGGCATCCGTTGAGCTTGGTGAAAGCACGGATTGGTTTATAGTAAAGATGGAGATAGTAACGGTGTGTCCGTATCTGGAGTATCCGTGTCTGACTTGTTGATTGTGTATAGAGGTATCGGTGTCGACTTGTTATTTTAAATTTCGAGGACGAAATTTCTTTAAGGAGGGGAGGATGTAAAGACCCGGAAAATTTTTAAACTTTTATAAATAAAATAAATAAATTAAATTTATATTTCGGGTTATTCGATTTATTGGTTATTGTGTGTTTCGAAATTTTAGTTATAAGACCCGAGCCCGGGGTCTTTAGTTTTATTTTCGCGCGCGTTACGTACGTAATATGTTATGTGGGGGCCTTGGGGGGACTTAAAATACCAGATTTTGGGGGTTTTGGGGAGAAAGAACAAAATACACATATCTCTCTCTTTCTCTCTCTCTCCACCATATCTTCCTCCACCTTCTCTCTACCACCACTACCAAACCATCCCGCCATTTTCGAATTCCTTCGGGATAGAGCTTGCTTGGGTCGTGCTTGACATAGAACCGAAGACGGATCGTGATTTGGAGCTCGGGAAGGGGAGATTCGGAGTTTGGAACCTAGGGCTTTCATTTCTTCGCCAAATTCTTTGATCCAAGACTTGAGGTAGGGATGTCTCACCTCTATTATGTGTATATGTATGATATTGGTAGTTGATTTCATGCTTGAAGTGGTTTTGGTTGTGTTTTTGGCCGATTGGATCGAGAGGCGATATTTCTGTGCGAACTGAGATCGACCAAGTCGCTTGAGCGACTTGGGGTTCGCTCGAGCGACCATCGAGCGACCTTCGGGCGACTATCCAGCGACCTTCACTGACTTCTGGCCCGTCCAGCGACCTTTGAACCGCTCCAGCGACTTTTAGGGCGACTAGTACTGACTGTTATTGCCCTAAATTGGGATTTTTGGACATTTAAGAGTACTTCCATCCATACTTATGATAAGGGGGACATGTGACACAAGCGGGACCATATTGTGGCGATAAAGTTCGTAGGGCTCGATGATGTTGAAATTATATCCTTACGCCTTTATTCGTATTTTCGTTTCTCTTTCACCATGAGATTGAATTGTGATTGGCGTGATATGTGTACGGTCGGTAAAGGGTCGAAATATGAATTTTGTGTTGCATTGACATAATGTGATTTCTAGCCTCCGACGGGAGTTGAGCTAGTTGTGTGATGTCTAGCCTCCGACGGGAGTTGAGCTAGTTTTATAAATTGTCTAGCCTCCGACGGGAGTTGAGCTAGTTATATGAATTGTCTAGCCTCCGACGGGAGTTGAGCTAGTTTTATAAATGGTATTGCCTCCGACGGGAGAAGTGCTAATTGGAATATGGTAATTGGATCAGTTTGGAAACCGTGAAATGATCAAAGTGGTTGACATGAAATATTGGTTATGGACAAATGGATTACTTGTCATACATGCGTTGTTATGAATTATTCATGAAACATACCATATCATTCATATTCATGTAATATTGGTGTAGGTGTCTCTACTGGGCTTTTAGCTCACCCCTTCATTCTTTCAGGTACCGTTCCAGAGGCTTGACATGGATTGCATGGGTGCATGGTGGTGCGTGTTTTGAGGAAGGCTTTCATGCTAGGAATTACTTAACATCGTTAGAACTGTTTTTGAAAGATGTAAACTAATTCCTCTTTTGTCCTTTCATTGTATTTGAAAGCAAACAATATCGAATTTGTTCAAACTATATTTTGGGGTGATGGGCCGGGAGTGCCACTCGTGAATTGTGATATTTGAAGTATTTTATCAATGAGGGAATTTTAGAAATTGTACTTTGGGCTATTGTGAGATTTCGGAATGGTGAATATGATTATGTTATGTATCTGGAAATTAGGGCGTGACAGTAATAAAAAGTAGATAGTTTGGATGAAGTATTAAAAAAGGGGATAAAATAATACTTGATTTGGAAGGAGGATAAAATAGGGGGATAAGATTATTTTGTAATTGTAATGAGGAAGAAGTGGTATTATTTTTGGATAATACCCCCTCCCCTCTTTATCCCTCTCCGGGGGATTATTTTTGGGCACCTTCCCACCGGCCCAAAAATTATCCCCTTTATCCCTCTCCGGGGATTATTTTTGGAGGGGTGAAAAATTATCCCCTTGCATTTTTTGCTCCCAAACCATGCTAAACATGTCACGTCGATCCTTTTACCCCCTCCAAAAATTATCCCCCTTCATTTTTCTCCCCATCCAAACGAGCGACAGTTTTTTTCCTTATCCACCCACTCTTATCCCCTCATTTCATAAATCATCCAAACCAAGTCAAAATATATCCCCTTGTTTAATCCCTCATCTAAACCATCTACTTTTTTTATACCCCTCTATAAATATCACATCAATGTGGGCCATCCCTCAAAAAATAATACCCCCTCTTATCTTATACCCCCTCCAAAAATTATCCCCCTGAAAATAATACTCCATCCAATCGGGTCCTAAATGAGAAACAGAAGATGGAGGGCCGGATGTCTTAAGCAAGAGCAAGTCTAAGAAAATAATTTTTATGCATAGATTTAAACATAAATATGTTCGGAATTATCGAATGAACATGAGATCTAATTAATTTGAAAAGTTTCACATGCATTGGATAATTTTGAATATATCTATGTCTGAATTTGCGCACAGAAAAACCCATCAAAGGTTCGTCAACAACTTCCACTCCCGAGGGGCACAGATTGGTCGTAAATGATAACAAAAGGTTTAGGAACATATTATTCGAGAAAATTTTAGGGTCCTAGAAAAAAAATCACGAAACTCTTTTCGCATTTAAAACTAATAGTTATAATTCACTTATTTTTATGGTTCTACAAATTCAAGTGGATTATGAAATTTAATTTTAAATTTAAGATTTTTTAAATTTATTTTATGGCTGTAGCACTCCTTTATTATTTGTGCACAGATTCGAAAAAAGATGTGTCTGAAATTGTGTTGCACGTGGAGGCTAAAGAAATTATTGACTTTTTGGATTATTTGAACTAGAAAAGTTCTGTTCCTTTTGCCTAAAATATTGTTCAAGATTAAGGAAAGATTTCTGACATGTCTAAAAGACAAAATTATCCCCCTGAGTCTAACAAATGGAGTTCAAGTACAATTAGCTTCAAGGATATTTCTATTAGACCATTCGAGTCAAACAAAATACGGCATTAAATACGGTTAGTACACATTAAAAATAATGTAGTCAAAACAAATTTGACTATATTAAATCATACTTGAAACAACAAAATCAAATAGGCTAACAATCACCACATGCTAAATGAACCCATTATTTTAAGATGCCCCATATACATCGAATAGTTCTCAATATATTTGTGCCAAAATCTATGCACAAAAAGTGTGTTCTTAAACTTCCTCAAACTATAATATCACTATAATATCCGAACAAATGAAATTATTTACCATTGGCCATTGGGGGGAGGGGACATCGTGAAGACAAACACATCGGCGTTCGCAAGAGGGGATATGTATTAAGTCCACAGACCGGACCTAAACTAAGGGTGACGCCCAAACAGGTTGTACTAAAAAAAATACAGGGGCATCCACGGTTAAATCACGAATTAAGATGCAACTGATTAATTATATATTTTAGGATTATTGAAAGTTTGTTTGGTCGTTAATTTAAAAACTTTAATGACTAATCGGCAATATAGATGGCATATCTCAAGCTAACCGGATATCTAGGTTACAAAATAAATAAATAATGATCCATGAAATCTTCAAATTCTAAATAATCTACAAATACCCTTTATTACTAAATCAAAGATAATATCTAATCTTTTCAAATTCAAATAAGAAAAACTCAATCAAAATATTTTCATTTCGAGAGATAAATGCCAAATTGGAAAAAAGTCAATAATAAGAAAAACTTGATTTATTCACATTTTGTCTAGGACAATCTTATAAGAAAAGAGTCTTTATCACTTTGCCAAATAAGTAAATCAGTATCAATAAATTATTTACGATGAGACATTTAACAATCAATAATAAATATTAAAATAGATGGTAAATTTGTCAGTTTAGAAAACTGACATATTTAAAAAATGAAAAAATAACTGAGGAATTCAATAAATTATGACTTGAGGAATGTTTTATTGATAACTTGATCAAATTGAAAGCACAAATTCATCAATAATAAAATATAAAAGGTGATAAACTCGTAATCATGACTAGGGTAGGCCATCAAGAAAGAGGAGAGAGACAAAGAGAGCGGTAGCCACGAAGAATAACAGAGAGAGAGAGAGAGAGAGAGAGAGAGAGAGAAGGTAATTAACTCCTAAAACCCATCTTGTTCAATATCTAAATTTATTTAAAGGTTGTACATGTAGATATAAGATACATCACTAGTACATATTTAACATGATAAGATAGTTATCCCATGTGTTCCAACGTATATATCTTTATTCTTTAAACAAAAGGCTACAATAGCATGACACGGGGACTAGGGTTAAAATTTAAACTGGATCATTTATTTTTATCTTTTGATAATTGAGGTATCTGACCGACTTTAGAATTACTTTCAACTTAATACCGACTAATCTTCAGAGTTCTGAAGTTAACAATTGGACAAACATCTTGTGACGCCAACTGATTGGTTCTCATGAAATTCGAACTTACGAACTTTGGAGACAAGCCCTTTAGTCATACTCTCTTCTATCACTGAACCCATGTATTGGAGTTTTAAACCGAATCATTTATGCTTAAAACTTGGGTTACAAATTCTCCATTCATTTACTGTGTTGCAAGTCGAATCATCGCAGTAAGTGCTCTACACTCTACACATGAAGCGAGCAGGGCCGGCCCTGACATTTGAGGGGCCTAAGACGAAGTTCGAAAATGGAGGCCCTTAAAAATGCTAGCGAAACTACATATAAAATCGATAAACACCGTTTCAAAACTACATGCATGTATTTAACACGAAAAAAACCCAAAAAATACATTATACTATAAGAATCAAAAGCATCGTCCACCATAATCACTTAAATATTACTCTTCTTGCAGTTTTAGCAGCAAAAGTACTCACCAAAGGTAATACCGTAGCAAATACATATTGGGCCTTTGGGCCCCTTGGCTAGTGAGTAGTTGTTTGGATAACTGGACTTTAAAATGGGCTTCAATGCAAAAAAAAAATTGGGCCTACATACTTAGTGGTAAAAAATATTTGGGGGCCTTTTTTTTTCATTTTTTTGGGGGGCCTAAGACGCCGGCCTATTGGGCCTTAGCCCAGGGCCGGCCCTGGAAGCGAGAAAGGACTATAGTCTCCTTGTAGTCAATAAAAAAGCCAGAAAATATACGTGGTTTAAATTTTACATGAATACAATACCATTAGACAAGTAGAGTCAATGAATCCCGTAATGTTATTTAAAATTCTAGAAATGCAACGAATTGCGACAATCACTGTTTTGAGAAAAGAATAATGAAATATAGGGCTATAATGATATAGTGGGTGAAAATTTGACTATGTCGGCGAAATATAAAAGATTTATAGTGTAAACATATGTTGGGGCAAGAGCGCTTCCCTGGGGCTAAGTAGATCCGCAGGCGAATGCCTACCAATGAACTGGGCCTATCAAAAGCCCAACAATCTGAGGAAAAGATTTCGGCCCACACACAGCTGGAAATTAATCAGATCCTAAGTAGATCCGCAGACGAATGCCTAGCCATGGACTGGGTCTATCAAAAGCCCAACGATCTGAGGAAAAGATTTTGGCCCACACACAACTGGAAATTAATCAGATAGGACAACTCTTAATTGGAAAGAGTATGCCAGAAAATATTTTCTAAAGTAGAGTCCAATTTTGTTCATCCTTGTTGTATGAGACCACTTCGAAATCTTACTTTGATGATAAAAAATTATATATTTAGTTCGATTAATTTCTTAAGTTACCACGAAAAAACATAGCTCAATTGAATATCAACAAGTGCTTGACTTAAAAATTAAATTTTTAGCTACAAAAATTAAAAATTTGAAATTAGATACTTATTGATATTTCATTAAACTATTTTTTGGATAAAAATTAAAAAACTGATCTGAACAAAATAAACGGTTTTGATCGTCGACTTGAGATCTTAAAGTGATCCCAAACCCCGAAGATGAACAAAATTAATTCACTCGCTAGAGAGAAAAAGTAGACTCGCTGGCCCTATTTTTACTATACGAGTGCAAAACCCCTATTGAGGTTAATGATTTTACAAATCAATGGCATGCAAATAGCAAATCACGCCTACTCAGCAAAGTGGCAATGATGCATAACTTGAATTTTTACCCTGGTTTCACAACTTACCATGCAAAATTAGAAATAACCCTTTGTCTCCAACCAATAATTTTTTTTTTGGTTGTGCAATACTTTGCAGAAAATGTTTTGCCAGTACTTTTATTGAAGAAAATAAGGCCTCATTTGGCCTAAATTATTTCATGGGTTATTTTTGTTTTTATTTTGTTTTTACTTTTATTAATTTTGCTTCAAATTTTGTAAGTTCGTAGTTCATGTTGTCGATAAAAAAAATAATGATCAAAAGTTTAAAAAAATTATTAGAGACAAAAATAAACTAAAAATCAATAATTAATTTTTTTTGTCTCTTTTTCAAGACAAATAGATAATTCACAAAAAAAACCCAAAACTAACAAAAAGAAAAAATTAAGCAAACAAAATAATTTAATAAAAAAGTCTTACCAAATTTAACATGTGATCACTCATGATGATCATCCAAGCTAAGAATGCACAGACTGGAAAAAAAAAAAAAAAAACTTCCCGACAATGGAATATAGGGTTGTTTGGAATATTAACCACACAATAAAAAATTGGATTGTGATCTTTCAACCAGGCCGAATAGAAATGGTTCCTAATGATGAAAATATCAAATGCACATATAAAGACACCCATTAGCGTCAAAATGACATGAGTAGCCGTGTAATGATGAAAACAGCCGTACATGCTTTTAATTTTTGGATTGTTATTGCAAATAAGACAGATAAAAGTGAATTGCACTGGACACCTGATTCAAAACAATGTAAAAAACTGGTAGAATGTGAATGATGATAATGGTCCATTTGACAGTAAGTAGCAGGAAATATACGAAAAATTTCATATGCAAGATTCATCCTCACGCACGGACTTAGAGTTCTGCTCTGCACGGCTGATGAGAATGGTCCATTTCACAGTCAGTAGCAAGAAATATAGAGACAATGTTGTACGCAGGACTCACTCTCACGCATGGGCTTAGGGTGCTCTAGTGTGCACGACAAGACATGTTGTGCACTTTTTTAGTGCACAAAACATTATTCGGGTAGTTGAGGCAGTGTTCAAACAGTGTTTTTTTTGTGCTAAACTACACAGCACACTTGCTGTGCAGTAGACTCTCCTTTTCCCGCACGCATGGCAGGATTTGGAAGTAAGCAAGGTAATCATCTTACTCCCCCATTTCCACCTTTTTTTTTCTCGACCCTTTTTTTTTCATGTACCATCAAGGATCATGTGTAGAGAGAGAGAGAGAGAGAGATAGAGAGAGATGCACATCAGAGGGTCCCTACGGGGGCATGCCGACAGAAGGGCTCAAGCACTCGGAAGAAAATAATGCAACACTCATGAGTTGGATCATGGATGCAATGATAACTAGGAAGAAGTCAACCCACAATAAGGAGACATTCAGCTTAATAATCTTATCACTTTCCGGCATATATAGGCATAGGATCCCAAAGCATTTTTAACAAACCTTCCAAGTTTGCTCATGATAACCAAACATATACATGTTGAGAGTTACCTTTAGCCTCTAGCCCCCACCCTCTCGAATCCCATTTCAACATTGGACCAAGCTCAAGCCCCCAGATGAGGAAAGCAAATCCCCTAACCCATTTTCTCTTACTATGGCTTCTACTCGCAGCAGCATTTCAACACCACAGCATTACCATTCCCAAGGTTCAAGCTACTGAATCAGGCAAGACACGAATCTACCCTTAATATGTATGCTGAATTCTTTTAAATGTACTATCGGTTACATAATGTTTGTCCATTTCAGATAGTCATACTTTTAATCAGATCAATAACCAATATATTTCACTCTCAGGTAAGGATATTGGATCTATATTGAAAATGTTTAGTAGCACAATTAGCTAGCAACCATATTTGTAACCCACATTTATCGTGAGCAATCATAGAACTCGTACATTAAGCACAAAGTGTTAGGAGGCACCTCGTCAACACAATTTATCCTAGAAATTAAACAAGTACCCACGGAGGAATCATCGTGTCCTGATGTTGAAAGTAGTATGAATCTGACACTTGGACACATGCAGTTTCACTTCTATCAATGTAATGCTTTTCGTTTGGAAAACACAGTATAACATCCCTTAGTTCAAAAAGGAAAGAGATATGTATTTGTTTAAAAGATGCAGAACTATAAACGAAACTTACCTTCTGAATGGCTACCCATATACAGATGATTTCAAGCTCAGACCTGCAAAATCTGGCTCAAGGCCGACTACTGGATACATTTCCACCATGGGGGTAAGTAAATAATATATAGTGCTGCGTCCTTTTAAAATGCAGCTATATTCTACTGGAGCACAAACCTAATTGCACACACAAACAATATCAAGCAGGTTGAAGGGAAGAAGATTCACAAAAGACAATCTGGACCTAATCCAGTTGGCAATCGTCGTCCCCCATCAAGGCCATGAATCAAGGACTGCAATTGTCAGCATGCATGGAATAGATGATTACATTGTTTCTTTGGAGTTGTTGGAAGTTAGCCAGATTAGTTTCAGTTAGAAACATCTTGTGTTTAGGGTGTTATGTCTGTATAAAGATGGATTACTTTTGAAGTTCTGAATTCCATGACCATTGGGAGGCAAGTCTGGTGCCAGCAGCCGTGCTATTCCAGCTCGAATAGTGTATATTAAGTTGTTGCAGTTAAAAGCTCGTAGTTGAATTTTGGGATGGGTCCACTGGTCTGCTTTTGGTGTTTCACATGTTAGGTCATGCCTAGCTCGTCCTGTTCTCTATTATTATACGCCAAACACATGTACTTCACCTGACAAGATCAACAAATGTTCCCTGCAGTCTGCCCAATTTAAATCAAAATTCTTACAGCATTTTCTAAAGGCTCATCATACGATTTAAACATAATATATACGGGATCCTATTATTCTTTAGCGATGAAGGGAAAAAAACACTCCCTAGCTTCCAAAGCCATATACAAGCAATAAACTCAGAGTGTGACAGAAAATGTTATTCAGGTTTCCTGAGGACATCTGCCTAGGCCAAGCTCATATGTTGAGCTAATCTGGAAAGGCCAGAAACTGTTCATGCACTTCAGCTCTTTTTCTCCACAAGTGGCAATTTCTTCCTACACCCAAAGGAAGAATGCGAGGTTCAAGTCCCCATTTTTTTGCCTCGTGTTAGAAGAAATATACATACTACTTTAACCCCAATCCACCCTCCATTAGCAAGGGTATCGACTTCCTCTCCACAGGAGTTGAGTCCACAACCTTACTGCACCTAAGTGCAGCTACATAAACATTAGGCCAAATGTCCCGGTTCTTCAAGTCCCCATTCAAGGAAATGGCTTTTGTATCTTCACTCATGGTAGGATCATGCCCATCTATAAATTCCCATGCTAATTTTTTTTGGCTATCTTCAAGTGAAAGGGGTAGAAAAATGCAGAGTCCTGTTGATTAACATAGAGAGCATGGGATGACGGGCGGAATTCAACCAAAATATGCCAAACTGTTAGGTCTGTATTATATCTACAAGCACGGGCACCGTCACATCTTCAAATAGTATGAACAAGACTAGAGAATGACCATTCCAGTTGCAGGATCCTCCTATGGGAGTATAGCTCCTTGCTCCTGCTCCTATCAAGATATAATCTTGCTCCCAAATGGGATGGATCCCGAAGAAACAGAAGAAAACTACCAAGCAAGAGAAAATCATATAGTCTGCGAATATTGTAGTAGATGATGATGACATGGCATTGATGAGGATGACTTAGTTTTGAGCCTTTAAGCAGTCACTTTTTCTGTTGAAACTTGAGTTATTCTTTGGATTTAAGTTATTGAACTTTGTTACATGGTTTATTTACGGGCTTAAAGCGCTTTTAAAGGTTGCATGCTTGCATCTACTAATGAAATATGTTTTTATGCCTTGCCATGCTTTTTTGGGAGTTTTATTTGCTTCTTCCTTATTTGAGTAATTTTTATGGTATTTTTAATTAGTTTTATTTTTTAATAAATATTACAGATAAAAACTCTAAAAGCTTATGGCTCAACGCCTTGAGACTTGTGCCTTGCCTAGTAAGAGGTTGAACGCCTCGCCTTGCGCATTCACTTCTAAAAACACTGCTCCTAATATTAGGCTCTTCTACATGGCCTCACGCTTGGCTCCCGCTCTTGCTTCATGAAACTATAAACCCATCTAACTAAACATGATGGACATCAAATTTGACTACATAACACAATGATGGGCCTTATAATGACGATACAGCTTAAACTAACAATCAACAGGGGCTGGTAAAGGGTCTGGATCTAGCCCAGAGGTTGAGGAACCTCCTAGTAATGAAGTTGGGGCCTGAAGCACTCTCCTAGCCGACAACTCTGTTGGGCAGGAGAGTACTCATAATAGTCCCAAAACGGTCTCAGAAGAAATTTGGCATGTGAAGCCCATCATTGGTGATAATAGGAGAGCTGGTGGGTCGGGGAACTCGGACCAGATTTTTGGCCCTAACAAGGGAAGATGATTAGTCTGTCAGTTATATACTCACATAAGAGAGTGATTCTTTTTAATATGCCATAGTGTGCCCCCCTTCTTTCTCAAAGTCAAGTTTCTCGCTTGTTTAGTAAAGCTTTACTCAGTTTACAGAGACATGAAAGAAATGTCAGTCAGAAAGCTGATAGGGGCTTTGGGGCAGGAGAGAGGGACTAACAAGGGGAAGAGGGAGAGTAGAGGGGGAGTAGAAAGCCGAAAAGAGAGGAAGGATTCTTTCACTCACCTGAATACTGGGGAGGTGTGGTTTTTCTTTTTCTTTTTTCATCTTTCTCTTTATGAAGGTGGTGCCACATGTCGCAATCTCTAATTCACAGTTTATTAACCGCCCAAAAAAAAAAGAAGAACAAAATCGACACCTAAAAAGTTCAAGAGTAAATATTAAATGTTTGTAAAACAGCTTGCTTTATGAGTTGCCGCTGCATTAGCAATCTGTTTTATGGTAATAGCAATTTCCTAAAGAGCGCAGTTTTGCACACCATGTGGCATGTAAGTAAGCCTTTCAATCTACCAAAAATTGATTTCCACCAAAAGTGCCAGTAAACCTTACACGAATAAGCCAGCATAAAAATGGCCACTATGTACTGACTAAGATACAGTTTCTTTAAATATACAGGAATCACAGAACCTACAGGCAAATAAGTATACATTATCATACCGCACGCTTCCGCTTTGATCGCTTACTCCTCTTTGGCCGAGAATAATCTGGAACAGGTTTGCTTCCGCTGGAAGCATATACCTCATCCAAAACCTCCACATCCTGAAAACAAAACGTGAATAGTTGATGCCTAATCCATTTGTACAATACAGTACTTTGTAAAAAGGCTTACACAACAGATATGAATATAGCAGAACTAAATAATATCTTTCACATTGAGGAGACAAACACTTGGAACGCTTAAATCCATTTCAGAGTTTCAGTTAATGGTACCTTCCTGCTCCTTATTAATACTTCTTCCTGGTTTCTTGTAGAGGAATGAATAAGCTATTCTGCTTTGCTATTAATTACATCCAAATTTCAGAGCCCTTCACTGCACAAGGCTACCATTACATTTATCATGTGTGCAATGCTTTTAGTACCCATACAAATTCAGCAAGCATTCATTGTATTTGAAGAGGAACAGTCCAGCTAACCAGTATTCCCAATGAATGATTGCAGTCATGGGATTATCTAACTGAGAGATATATTAACAGATATATTAACTTCAGGAGTAAACCTCTATCACACCAATGCCCCCACAAAGTAACAATTTTAGGTCATCATTCTTTTTCTTTTTTTATTGGAAATAATTAATCTTTTTATTTTGGTTATCATCTCTCATTCAATCAAATTTTACCAAAAGAATTTCAGGAGATGCATGCAAGTCAACGCAGAAAGAGACGGGTCAACCAGAGCATCCAGACTGGTAACAGGCATGGGGAATTCAAACTTTCCATTCCCAATCCAGCATTTCCAAGATAAACTTGCCTTTAACCCCGAGTTTGAATCTAAAAAATGCGGTTACTATTATCCCTTGAAATGAAACTGAAAACACATTGTGATAAGAAAAAAATCTCCTATGTCATGTTTACTAATAATCAAATAAATTTTACAACAGTTTTTTGTTCCCTCATATGCAAAGGCTACAGTGTAAATCAAACAGAGCTAACACCGTAACACGTAAAGGAAAAGTTATTAGAACATTCCACATGGTCACATATGCAACAGCAAGTTAGAATTTACCATTTCATTCGTCACTTCATTTGATCCATCTTCAGAAACTGATGTAGAAGCCAGAGGAGGCTCAACCTGTTCCGCTGGCAGTGCCTTACTCAACTTTTTCTTCTTCTCTTCTTCCTTTAACTGCCTAAACCTGTTTTAGTTATGTCAGCAAGGCACCTTTTGGAGCAACTAAGAACCAAGTGAATAAAATTTGATATGAAAACCAACCTATCACCATTTAGTGCTGGCTGAGAGCTTGATCGTTTCGCACGTCCTGCGCTGATGATACCACTTGCATTCTCACTTACAACAGGCTTTGCACCACCTAGTTTTTTTAACCATACTTGCTGTGCAGTGCTAAGGACGTTATTTGTGAACCTATCCAATCATGCAGCCCAAATATGAATAAAAAGCAATAATCTGTTACCTATACAGAATGGCTTTTCTAGGGGAAATATACCAACGCTGGTTTTATGCAGATATGATGATACTCGGTGGCAAAAATAGTAAATCATGTTGTGACTTAAAGATCTAATGCATTGTCTCAAATTTTCAGCACATTACAGAGACAAATGGCACAAGATACCTGACAAAACAAGATGTCAGTAGTCTCAGTAACATGTCACTAGTTCAGGTTAGAAGCCAAAATACTTACAGCTATGAATAGCAAAAATGTATGGTTCAAAGTAGATGTTCAAACACATAATTTTGGGGCTGCGAAAACCGATGCATACAATTGGTAGTAGCAAACTGGTACATAAGTAGAGAAATTATCCGATAGTCAGATTTTTATATGAACGTTCGTATTTACTCTTGTGTTCAGGCACTACACGCACCATCTTACGTTTCAGTAGAAATTATAACCTTAACTATGCATGATTTCCCTGTGAATGGTGTTCAAGTTATCATAAATTTTCATGTTTTTGCTACCTACCTAGATCTTATTCATTGTGACCTTATTTAGATCAATAACTTGGTATATTTGTATGTTTGACGCTACAAAACAAATCAACACTCACTACATTAGTATGCATGACCAGATATTGGCGCGCACGCGGCCGCGGGGGGTGTTGGGGTGGGGTGGGTTGGGGGTGGGGGTGGGTGTGTGTGTGTGTGTGTTGGTTGAAGAGCTACGGAAAGTACAAATGTAACATAAGACGGTAGATGATAATGGCCAATAATATTGCTAGTCAGTAACCCACCAGTAAATTGATAATCCTGACGGAACAGACAAGGAAAAATAACCAATCATGAGAGGAAGAAACTTGAAAATAAGCATAGTGTTCTTCTGAGCCGGATCATCACTCTGCCAAAAGAAGATGCTTGTTTTAGGGACAACTCAAAAAAAGGTATATCGAAACAATTAACTGGTCAAAAGAAAGACATTTTGTACCTGGGGAGGCTTCATGATCTCCATGGAAACAAACTGAGAAGCAACAAGGAGGACTGGCAAAACAAGGTACGCTGCAGTGTCATGCCAACCCAGGGGTGGATGGCCGTCCTGTGATATGTATAAACATACACAATTAAACAAATTCATGGTAAGGCCCGTAAGGGGGCAGGGCAACATAAGGGACGATATCCAATAAATGAAATGCTGAATACAGATAAAGAAAATCATTAAATTCACACATTTCAAAAGCAAAAGCGTTTTTACCACAAAGGGAAAAAGCCAAGAAACTCCAGAACCACTTTGTCGAGCAGCTATACTAGTTGGGCCTCCCAAAGAGGGGATCCAAAAGAAACCTTCTGTCAGCAGTCCCTTTGAGTTAAGGTGCAAAATATCAGAAACAGACTATTTACAAGAATCCTGAAAAACCTAAGAAATTTAAATACCTCGTTTGCCACATTTGATAGAGCTTGATATAAACCTATCCAGACTGGTATTGTAGCCAAAGTGGGGAAACATCCTGTTAATCACAAAATGAATAAAGCATGACATGTGTTAGGGATGATGATTGGGATAAAAAAAATGTGATCTTATCTATGGGGATTGGAAGATTAAGATAGGTTTACTAGATAATGTATTTGAATACAAAAGCTGAGCTTTCTAAAGATAACTCTTATCTTATCCAAATGCTTAGCACTACTTTGTTGGCGGAGAATGAAAGCAACCAGATTTATCATTAGTTTACTTGCTCTGATTTTGTTATTAACTTTACTAGTTGAGATTACTACTAGTAACTATTTAAAGGGAGTTTTCGACTATGAATCATGTGAAAATCAATGACGCAACCAAAGGGGTGAATAATGAGTGGGCAATACTATGATTATATACGAGAGGGAGAGATTTTTGAAAGCAATGACAATAAAAATTATCGTGCAAAGCTTGAAAACATGAAAACTCATCGTGCTTCATTGTGAAAACTCTCATTTGTACCTTTATGAAATAAATATGCTAGTTTTGAAAGTATTTTCATGAGGGAAAAGTTAATATTGTTGTATTGTCCTTTAATATGAAATTTTCTTGCTGAGTTTGTGCTTCATAGCGCCTCCAATGACTCATATTTTTGGCTACGTTACGGTTTCAAGATTGCTAAGGAAGAGAGTCGAGCCATAACGGATTGATGTGGCCTAGCGGCGACTGGAATCGATCTGAATGAAGCTTCAAGCACCCAAGAAAGGAAGAACAATCAAGGAAATGAATGTTGTTACCAACAAAATTACTCTATCCTATGCAAAAATCAAAATGTAAACTCAAAAGACAGTGTTGAGCACTTTTGCAATCATAAGGGAATCATACAACTGCACTATGTTCTATTGGCCAATAATTGCATCAGCCACAAAGCCCCCAATTCAAGTTAAGACAGAACCTTTGGAGCCTAAAGCGTATCAAAATCAAATGAAAGTATGAATCTATATGTTGCCTAATCTAGTGTAGTATTCAATAAGAGTACCATATGTTACCTAATCTACTGTAGTATTCAATAAGGATAGTTAGCCTTTTTATGTAATTAGGATTTTCTCAATATTCTATTTAATCAAGTATTACGTTTTGTAATAGTCATCACAGAAATTTGGTATTCTTTTTCTTTTCAATATTCTAACATGATTTCAGAGCCATAAGTTAAGACCAAATAGATTTAGTTCACCGGTAGGCGGCCTAACCCTTGCCACCATCCATCGGGCCATTGCTTATTTTGTCACTATTCATCACGATATTATTCATCGATGTTGTTCTAGACTTGTTTGTCACTGTTCTACTATTGGCACTAATCTGGCACTGTCCAAACCTAAGATCTTTTTGGTTTGGGAGTTTTGAACCCGATATGTTTGGCCTCAGCACCTTTTGCTGCACTTCTTTATCTAGATCTAAATCTGCAATCTATTTTGCACCAATGGACTCCTCTTCTTTCATTGGATTTGAATCGTTCTCTCTAAATCTGCAATCTATTTAGCACCAGTGGACTCCTCTTTTTTCATTGGATTTGAATCGTTCTCTCTAAATCTGCAATCTATTTTGCACCAATAGACTCCTCTTCTTTCACTGGATTTGTATCGTTCTCTCTGGATCTGCAATTTGTTTTGCACCAGTAGACTACTCTTTCTTTCACTGGATTTGTATCGTTCTCTTTGGATATGCAGCGTTCTCTTTATTTGCACCGGTCGAAACCCTTGCAGACCACGAGCAAAGATTCGGTGACCCTCACTGGACCTCTGTCGACCTCCGGTAACCTCGATTTCGTTTTCTACTTGGCACCTAATCTAGCGTAATATTCAATAAGAGTACCATATGTTACCTAATCTAGTGTAGTATTCAATAAGGATAGTTTAGTCTTTTCATGTAATTAGGGCTTCCACAATATTCCATTTTATCATGTACTACAATTTGTGATGGTCAATACAAAACTTTAGTATTATTTTTCTTCTCAATATTCTAACAGAAATAACCTCGAGTATAAACATGTTGCAGAGCTAAGCACCAAAAAGAAACTAAAGGAAAAAAAAAGAAACATGAAAATGCATGCGGCAAAGAAAAAAAAGTGAAGCTAGCATTTTCAATAATAAATATAACGATAAACTATGAAAAGTTTCAAGTTGAACATTCTCGGCATCATGGCATGGAATCATTCGGAGGATCTATATTGATGGGATGAGGATATTGCTTGCCATTTGGAAGTGCCAGGCAAATCAAGAATGATCCACTTGATTGATAATGTGGTTCCCCAATATATACGGAGACCAATGTAGGAAACACAGCCCCATCACACTTTTGAAATATATTTTGAACGAAAATACAGGGACAAAAGAAGAACTGCCTTGTTGTATAGCTTAGGCAGAAGAAAAATCCCAGGACAAAGAATTTCAGCAATTTAAACTTCAACAATCACAAGTACCAAACTACTGAAGTAGACGAATATCACGATTCACATAAACAATGACCTGTTAATTTAATTGCAAACAAAAAGCAAATTTGATTTAAAGACCAAAGGTGTACCTGCCAAAGGATTTACCCCTGCCTGCTTATAGAGCCGTGACGTCTCAAGTTGTATTCTTTCCTGAAAGGATACCAAAACAAAGACATCAGTATGCACCAAATTCATGTCTATGGACCAGAAGTGGCAACAGAATCACAAGCATGTCGATCATATCAACTAACAGGAACAAGCTTGTGAGTAACCCGAAGTCATATCAAAGGTATTTACAGCCAGATGATCTCTCGAATGCTAATGGAATAAATAATGATAGAAGGCCCATTAGGCATCATACAATTTCACATATTTCACCAGTTTTGAGACCACTTTCGGGCAGACATGTAATTTCTGATCTTTGAGTACCTAAAAATTCAAGTATTGCTGGATAAAGCACATGAAACTATTCATCATAGAACAAACTGACAAGAGACCCCACCGCAACAAGAATTCAAGATTCCTACATGATGCAAATGGTAGTTCCAAAACAAACAATAAAAAAAGGGCGCAAATGTTCAGAATCTACGGTGAGTTTAAGCACAAACTGCCAGACTGTTACAGTGAAGCCATGTTTTTATAAAAAAATAATTAGAACTTTTTAAGAGCTTGTTCCACAGCAATCAAATAATATCTAAGAAACTAATATATGAGCCTAGTCATCCTCTAATCAAGATTCAAGACTCTATTACAGTATCCCTTTGATTGTGTAATTAGTTGTATCACTTGGTTTGTTGTGGTTTCTCCCTTTGACTGCATAAATAGTGCACTTTGTTTATTGTGACGCCTATGTTCTCGATCCTTTGTTTACCTCCTTGTGCAAGCCAGGGATCACACCTGTGGGGAGTGTTAAGAGCATGCTTAGCATCGCTTAAAAGCAGTGAAAGTCTGAGTGACCTCTCCACTCACTATCATCTGGTTTTACACTGGATGCTTTTTTACCAAATTGAACAAATCCTTATGATAAATTCACGAAGCAAAGATGGATCACATGACAATTCCAATTGTCCCATACAAGTTGCCTCCCTCCCTGAAGATATGTGTTCTTTAAACTTCAAGTACCTAAATTAATGTATTTTCGGTCAAAACACATGAAAGTATTCAGTTCAGACCAATTGACGTAAGACAACGAACATTACAGAAATTAGCGAGTTGTATATGATCCAATAGTGAGTTAAGCTAGCAATCTCAGCTGAAACTCAATGTTTATTTCAGATTTTTTGCATCATGTTATAAATACTTAATCTAAAATCAAACAGACCGTTGTGAAAAATGCAAGAAGCGAAGATGAATCACATGAAAATTCTCATTCGTCTCTTAAGAGTTCATGCACGATTTCCGAAACATATTTTGGTGTTCTAGGTTTTATGCAATTGTACGTAAATCTCTTCGTTGGGACTACATACCGTAACACATACATAGCAAGACATAATATAATTAGACAACCATTTAGGTAAATTGTTCGACGCAGACATTTATGGCATTTGACTTCTATACTTGGCATTAAGTTCAATGAGTTGTGTATTTACGTATGCTTTGGACGAAGCACCTGAAATGGTCAAGTTTACCATCCACACATGTTATCTCATTTTGAAGACTAGCACAGTAAGAAGCAGTGCAACACACCTGATTTCCTTTGTATCTTTCTTGGATTGCTTTAAGCTTTGGTTGAAGGTTTTGCATAGCCAGTGATGATTCAACCTTCAAACACAATAAAGGTTATTAAACTATACAGCAGTTTGAATCAACAGTTAACCTTACACAAGCAAAAAGATTATAGTATTATACACTTCAGGAGGACTAGAAAGAGAAAGAGTCAAATGAAGTATGAATTTTCAGAGGCCATTTTTTCAAACATTAACAACAGAAGCACTAAGCAAACATTAGGAATCCATATGTTACTGCTTCAGAGTAATAAATAGAGTACTAGATATATTCATTCCTTAAGATCACAGAGCAGCAAAAGGTACCTGTTGCTTTGTCAGTGGAAATGTTGCAATTTTAACAAAAATAGTGAGCAAAATAATTGCGAATCCGTAAGCATATGGCACATGCACTGCTGCGAGTCCATCCTTCAGCACCTGATACAATAAAGCAAAATACGTACTCATATCAACACAGCCTACTCTCTAATATTTGAATACTCCTACTTCATAACCTTGGTCAAGCACACAATGACACAAATTCATCACATCAAAAAGTCTCAGTAGCAACACAATATTTTGGTGTTTCGGTTTCCTTATCTAGCTACAAGTGTGAAGGTATCACGTGCAACTGCATTTATGATACATTGATATATATAAAGCATGAAATACAATATAAATAAGAACCAAACAGGCCACTGACTGAAAAACAGGTAATGCATCCTAAATCTCAGTAAAACGAATACCAAAATGGATAAATACCAACAGCGGAAAATTGCCCAAAATAGTTACATCCATATGCAACCTAGATCAACTAATGCAGTAGGTTGATCCAAGTTGGAAGTGCCAAAAGCTTAAAATGCAGACAAAAGTCACGATGATTGAACTGGGCATGAGGTATATAACAATAATACAAAATAGAATCAGTAATGCTTTATGCTAATTTCTCAAAAATAGGCAAAAAAACACAGAAGACACAAATTCACAAACACATTTAGACACATACATGCACGCAAAAATGGGCATAGAAGTCAAATCTCTGAAGCTCTGATACAACAAGTGATGATTACATTTCACAAGGGCACACAAGCCACAAAAGAGCCATTAAGCTTAATAACATCATGGTTGAGTCATGTAAGTTGTAACTAAAACCACAGAACTTCAGAAACTACGGCCCTTCATAAGCAAGAGAACGTGTTTCTTCCAATTGAATTTCCAACACACGTTTGCCTAACATACACCTATATACCTGTGTGTGTGCATTCCTATATGCCCGCGGAGCTATAAAACACAACAAAATAGATTGGCACAGGCAATTCTATTTAGCTAGAATTGCGGATTCGTCAAATATGTATGAGCAATTCAGCTATAATCTTATATCAAATTGTACCTTCAAAACAAACTCCATGCCATCGGCAATAAAAGCGAACCATCCTTCGTTCTTCTGGACGGCGGCATCACCTGATGCCGCAGGATCGACCGCGACGGCAGCATCCGCAAGCGTGTAGAGGAGGCCCTCTGTACGGCTTACAATTGCGTTGAAATCGAACGCGGAATCGAAGGAGTGAATTGGAGGAAGCTCGTGGAAGCTGAACTTGACTCTGGTGGAGATGAGTCTGCTGCGTCGGGGTAGACTGTGGAAGAGGCCATGGCGAGAGAGTGAAGGGAGGGGCGTACCGACGAAGTGAGGAGATGAGATTAGTGTTTTCGCCATGGAATTGTGGGATTCTAGGGTTCGGTTCAGCTTCTCATGAGTGTGTGCAGAGAGAGAGGAGGAGAAGGATGAGGGAGAAGGATGAGGAAGGATTTGGAGTGGAAGAGAGATGTTGTGGGGAGAATATTTAGCGTGTTATCCGTATCCCGAATTTGGAGATGGCGCCAGGGAAGAAATGAAAAAGAAAAAAAAATTGATTCGGCGAATGGGATCTCGGTTCATTTACCGAATCAGAGAGCTCCACGTCATGGTATATTATGTTCGCAAATTATGAGAATCATGTCTCTAGATATTCTTTGAAAACAATGTTACTAATTGTAAATTAAAATGTATATTATGGTTAGGTGACATTTCACAACTCAAGCGATTTTTAATCTAAGCATATAATTAAAATTTATGAGATTTATTTTTACACTTTATATCTAAAACATAAGTTTTGTGACATATTACATAGACACGATGTATAATTTGATTTATAACGTAGATTTTATTTTTTCTTTTACCTCTTTTATTAAAATTAATTTTTATCAAAATTTATTTAAAACAATATTTAATTTTATAAGAAATTTATTTTTACATTATCTTCTTACATAATTAAAATATTAGTGTTAATTTTTTTATATTAAATGAACAAATGAGCAATAACATGCTTACTTTTTTTAATTCACCTCTTTAGAATTTTTTTTTTCTGTATCGATTTCTTAAGAGGAACTTATTTTTTAGTCTTATCTCTAAGTGTTTGTTATTTTTCCATCCTATGCATTTACAAACATTAAGCCTTGGTCCTTTTTAAAAAAAAATACTAAACTTACCGTTATCTTGACATTAACCAAGGTTAGCAGCCAATCCCTAAAAACACGCCATTAACAATCATCTCCCAAATAGCAAACTCGTCTCTCCCAAAATAGCGGGACAAAAAAAATAACCAACAATCCTCCATTTTAGGATGACACTGGAGATTTAGGGCTCCGGAATCCATCATCTCACCGGAATCGCATACAAATACCGCACTACATCTATGAAACATCGACCGCTAGTTTCGGAATACGAAATAGTTTGATTTAACTGCTATCGGAGAAGGACGACGGAAGTCGAATGATTTTCGTCAGACTACGGGTTAGGGTAATGTACGAATCGTTGGAATATATATTTATTTTGGATGATACTGACTCAAACATAACATATTTGAAGGTCATGGTATATTTTAAGATATCATGATAAATTTGAAGGTTATGGTAAATTAGTAAAAAACATAGTAAATTTGCTGGAAAGAAACAACATTTACAAGTCATGGTACGTTTTCAGTAATTATGGTAAATTTGAAGGTCATAATAAATTTGCAGGTAAAGAACAACACTTGCCGTCCATGAGAATTTTGCATATATCGACATTTGGTAAATTGACAGATTTCATGGTAAATTTCCGGGGTAAAATACTAAATATGCAGGTTATGGTAAATTTGCAAGTATCATGGTAAATTTGCAAGTAAGAAATAACACCTCCAGGTCATGGTACATTTTCATAAAATGGAGAAAATAATTACTAAAGATAATTATGAATATCAAACTGTCATTTTCGACAAAGATAATTACTAAAGATAATTATGATTTCATGTTTTAAGGCTAAATTAGTATTTCAAATTTAAACTTGACAAGTCAATAATTAACTAACTAAAGGATAAGCGGGTAAGGTTTCCCTTAAAAGTAATGGCAAATTTGTCAAATCATATAAAAATAGGATTAAAACATAAGTTCAAAAAGTGGATGAGATGAAAATATAAGCCACATGGGTAAATAGGACCCTAATTTAAATTACTCATTTCTGAATAAGTAATAGGAGAAATAAATGTATGAATGTCAAATGAGCCAAGACCACTTAATGATCACTTCGTTTGTCAGCTCCCTTGGGGCTTGGAAAGGAACTTCAATGTTGTTCAAAAAAGCTACACCTACATATATCATTTTTTCACATCGTTTTTACACATTATTTAAAATTACATTTTTTGTATTGAGAAAAATCATATTTATTTTTAACATACATCACTCAAAATATATTTGGGTCTTTCTCAACACAAAATGACGTAATTTTGAATGATATGTAAAAATAATGTACAAAAATGATGTTTGAATATTGTTGGTGGTTAACAAGACAGAGAATTTAATGGTATGATTTTGATATTTTTTTGTAATTTGATCAAAATAATTATAATTACAATTAATTATTTTTGTAATACCCAAAATAATATGTATATTTTAGTGCACATAGTTACAACCACAACAAAATAATACGTAGCAAATACCTTGAAAAACAATGATAAGTGAATTAAAAAATTACGTAACAAATATAGTCTAGGTACCACATCTTTCTCCCGGTAACCATAAAAATACATAACTTTGTTTTTTTACAATACACATATATTATTGGTAACTATGTTTACATAATAGTTAAAATAAATAAAAATAATATGTAATACAAATGAAAAGTATACTTAAAATTGCTATCATACTCTAGGTACCACAGCTTTCTCCCGGTAAGAATTGTGGGTAAGGGCCATCATTTAGCCCGTGGACCCAAAGTCTGTCTGATGAATGCTAAAGAGTTGAGATTCGTTCTTCTTCTTTTGTTAATGGGGCTCGAGAGCAAAGACTCGAGAGGTTGAAAAGTTTAAAAATAAAGAAGATAAGAGAATTGTTAAATTGATACGATATTGAGAACTATTATATCATATATTTAACTTCAATTTTAAGAGATATTGTGGAAAGAAAGAACAATGATGTACTATTTATAGGGGTACTGTTTGTGAACACCATCAATAGCGGTGTGTGAGATGTGTGTGTGTGTGTGTTTGTTGGGGCTTGGGGGTTCATTGTTCTAGTAATGCCATGGACGATGAACGATGGTGAAAAATCACCAATTAAGAAAAATAAATAAGAAAATACTTCGATGTTCCTAGCCCAAAAATTTCACATGTGCACTCTCGATATTCACCAGGAGAATTTTATTATAATTAATGATTTAATTGAAAATTTAACCACAAAATGCAAATGAATTATTAAAAAATACAAATAAATGATTTAAAAATTAATTTATCATATTTTAAAAATCTCGGATCATTATAATGTGGCATCTGCAATAAGGGATTGCATCAGAGTACTGTCTTTAGTTATTTGAAAAATAGTAAGTTTTAAATATTTTCATTAACGTATGACTTTTTTTTTTCTTCACAAAATTAAAGATGAAGACATTGACATCTTTTCATCAAGTCAACTTATTTATTGGCTTGAATAATTTGACAATTTTGACAAATGTGATATCTGTGCTAAAAGGGTGTGTACAATCAACTTTGTTAGAGATTTTACTTAGCATAAAACATCTACAAATGATCAAGTTCACGGCTAATAAATATAAATAAATAGAGGAAGTAACTGGAATTTTCTATTTAAAAAAAAAGTAATTAAGAACTTGGCACATAGTCTGTTCCTTTTTTTTTTTTTGCTTAGCAAATAAATTATTTTTATTAATCTTTGAAAATACGATAGGAAGATTAAAAGAAAAATAAGAATGAAACGGCATCACAACGAGCAATGACGAATCACAACTATATGTGTTGGCACCCAGGCACTTGACAATCAAATGCCCTTGCTCCCTTGTAGTACTTTACTAAGATAAGATTAAGTTGGTTCAAAAATTCATAACATTAAGATGAAAATTCTTAACATTTAAATGTTTTGAAATTTATAAAATTTGTTTAAAAATTAATAGCATCAACATAAATGTTATTAATTTTTGTGTATATAACCAGTACACAAAATTATCAATTTACAAAATATTATAAATTTAACGTGACACAAAAGGTGCATATCGTTTGTATTGTATTGTATGATTCCCTAGTTTACGGAAAGAAATTAAATTAAATTACCGAATCTTAATGATTAGGTTCAGTGGATAAAAAAGAGACAGCCCAAACCAATCAGATCATTTATACCAATGAAAACCATCTCTACAGTCTACAACGCATCCGCTTCTCACCCAAAACCTCAATATTAATCCATCCGGAACATCACAGTTTCCACCATAACAAATGCATTAATTGGTCAGTGTAAAAACCCAGCTCAGCAAATATCTAATCATCACTCTCACAATAACTATTCCCAGAGAAAAAATCAAAGTACGGTTGATGATCATCACCATCTCCAAAACCTCCATTAACGCCGGAGGAGCACGAGGGAGTAGTACTGGAAATCACCGCGGAGGATGATGAATCAGGAGGAGAAGAGCTCCTAGTTCGTAAAATACCAGTCGGCTCCAGTGGAAACAAAGACAAAGTTTCTTGTTTACAGTTGCTGTCATTAGTGTTATAAACACTCTCGTGCGCCGTGTTATTGTACCCCAAATGCGCAGATTCGTATCCTGCACCACTGTAAGTCTTCATGATTTCGAGACTACCCGGCCTTGGTCTCCTCTTGATGCCACTGATTGAAAGCATCTTCGGGTATTGTGGGTAGAACCCTAGTTCACTTTGTGGCTGCAGGTAATATGGGTTGCTGCAAACAACTGGGATATAGAAGCCCACGTCAGATTAAGAGAGAGAGAGAGAGAGGTGGCAGCCAAACTGATGATGTTACATCACGACAGTTATATATTTGTATATATAGATATATATACCAGACATATATATATATATATATTATATACGAGAAAAACCAACCGTTAGTGGAAGGGGGAGGAGGGAAGGCAGGGGAAGCAGCCTTATGGAAAGAGCGGTTGAAAAAAGCCAAGCTTTCTTGCTTTTGTTTCTGCCTTTGCCTAGCCTTATGATTTTGAAACCAATAAAATACATTTTTTCCTTCTATGTGCCCATATGCCTGTAGCCTAGCAGTAATCTGCTGTATTTGATCTGCGGTCGGCGTCCTTATCCCTTGCTTATAACAGTTCTCAAGCATGCTTATCTGTTCCTTTGTCGGATTCCACCTCGGACTCGCCGGAACCCCCCCGCCGGAGTTCGAAACCTCCCCCGCGCTCCCACCCTCCATTTTGATCACTTTCTGCTTGCATGGTTTGTTGAAGTCCAATTTATATAGAGGGGGAGAGAGAGAGAGAGTCAAACAGAAGGGTCACAGAGAGAGAGAGGGAGGGAGAAGGGTCACAGAGAGAGAGAGAGGGAGGGAGAAGGGGGGGATACATTGACATGCGTATTGTTTTTAGCGCTGAACAAACTCTGAAAACATGGAGGGTAGCGGCTGAGTCTCGCATGCAGTGGAGATGAAAAGACGACAATGGGCATGTGAAGTTTGAGGTCATAAGGGTGTGATCTCGGGAATGAAAGAGGAGGGAGTAGGGGTAGAATGGGGAGAAGAGGAAAAAGACAGGCGGTTGGGTTGTAAGGTGTAGGTAGGGGGGGCTAGGGAGGGCTTTGGGAATTGAAGTGTGAGAGCAGACAGTGGGGCAGAAGAAGTTTAAAGGGTTGAGGGATGAGGTGAACATTTTGTGATCTTGGTGGGGGTTGGGAATTGAACTTTTATAACATAAGATTTGGTCAAGAGATAGAGACAAGTCCCATTTCATAAATCTTTGTTTTTTTATTATAAGAAGGAAAGAATAATATTATTGTTCTATTATTTCGAATACAAAATTTTATTGCAGTTTTGTTGGGTCAACTGTTTTGTCCATCGTCTGTCGTAAAGTGGAAACATCCATTTTTTTAGTAGGCGTGTACTATAGATAAAATATTATAATTTTATTCGATTTGTCATTAAAGTTCTATCGACTTAGTTCACCTTGTAAATATTACCAAGCTATATAGAGTAAAAAACGATGTAATTTCAAAAACAGTACAAACAAAACTTTGTAATTTTACCCGTAGTACAAGTACTATATAATGTGCGCTAAAGTGACTTATTTGCTCTTTTTTTAAAATTCATTCATTCTTTCTATTTAGTTGTACTTTTTTCAGATCTCATCATGCTAAAAGTTAATCTAATTTTAAGATTTAGAAAAATAAAAAATGAAAGTTAATTATTTCCTAAATTAAGATTCTGTCAATGGGTATGTGACAAACTAGTTAGCAACAAATAATCAATTTTGTGGTGCTCCATTGACACCCCCTCGAAGTCTTGTTTGGACATCAAATTAATAGAGGGAAAAATTATATAAATGACGGCACACGGATAGAAAAGCAGAGTCAAACGAGCTAATCTTTTTCATATAGAAAAATAAGTAAATCTTTTGTTTACCATTTTGGGTTGAGAATTTCCTAGAGACATTGAATAATTTTTTCAAATGCCAAAAAAGGAGTTAAGAGGGTTTAATGAACATTTTCTTGATCAACATAAGTACTTAATAATGATTTGGTAGTAGTTATTAGTGATCACTAATGTTATATGGATACACAAAGTTGCACCGATTTCAGGTGCGCCACGCAGCCGCAAAAGCCCTCTACAACTACCAAGCATACGCTGCAGGCTCTCCAACTTTTGCACCGCATCCGATGAAGATTTACTACTAGTAGGCAAGCACTTGTAATTACTATTAACCGTAGGAATTTGGCTATTGTTGCGGAGACGCATTGCTATTTGGAAATGATGATTTGAAGTTCACTTTGTATGGGTGTAATTGGTCTGATTTGATCGAAAAATCGGACCAAACCGATATTTTCGATTTGAGATTTTATAAATCGAAATCAAATTGAAGTTTTTCAATTTGGGCCAGTTTGATTTATTCAGTTTCTATTTTGTTTGATCTAGTTTGGTTGGACCTAAGCCTATCTCTTGTAAAAAATTAGAAGGCCCAAGTCTAATGGGCCAAGTCCAAATTTGATTTTTAAAAAAAGCACTGTAGGAGCATTGAAACCAAGATTCGACTTGGCCCAAATTCAAATTTTTTTTTTAAAATGTAGGTTAACAACCAATTTTTATGATTTTTTGGCCCATTAGACTTGCCCCGTTGGTTCTACTGTTAACAATAAAATATGGGAAAAAACTACAATAAAGAGTTCACCAATATTATGGAAAAAATGAGGCGAAGAACGAAAGAATCATCAAGGAAAATAGCAATTATTTTAATTTTTAGGATTTACTTAAAACCAACCGATCTGGTCCGGCTCATAGAGGGTAAAAATAAAAAATCGAACCGAATTTTTTAGAAATCTCAAACCAGATCAAACTAAATCGACCTGAGCAAAAAATCGGATCAAACTGTCGATTTGATTTGATTTATCGATCCGATTTTTTGATTTATGTTTATTGCCTTAGTGACATGTAGTTTTCTTATATGAAGGCGTGTTGGTATCCATAGCTTCTACTGTTATGGACGGGAAAATTTTCAAGCACTCCGAAATTTCGAATATTGAAATAAATGAGGTTTTAAATTTTATTTCACAAATGCAAATTTTATTTACTCGTGTACAGAGTTGTGTGTATAAATTATAGTATACGAGTACATTACGTGTACTAATAACGCCTCCGTCAGTCTCTCTTTGGCATTGACCTACAAAGAAACTAGGGACATCGTGTGGTGCCAACTAACACTTATTCGATGCCTAAGTTTTTTTTTGGATAGCTAGCCGAGATATTCGGCCGCCTTTGGAATTACCCCTAATGTAGTGCCGATTGGCCCCATAATAATTAATAGCACATGAGAGGTTTCGAACTTGGGACCTAAGAAGTAGTATATCTCTAAGTCCTAAGTTTAAAGAACGGAAACTATCTATTTTTTTCCCAATCTGTCACTTGCTTGTTCCTCTCCCATGAAAGATTATCTCTCCTTTTTTGGCAGCTTTGACTCATGGGCATAGCTAGTTGCTAAGATGATTCCCATTCAAGTATTAAATATCTTCGCTTCTCTATTCCTTTATCAAAGTCTAGTACTTATGGCACAAATTAGTCTCTTCAAGTGGAAGCAATTATAGGGGCTTCGGGTCAAAATATAAGGCAAGAAAGCAACACAAGAATGATAAGCCGTACGTGTCCCTTTCGCTCCCTTTTATCTTCCTTTTTAGTTCTTTTAGTCCCACTAGGAGTCTATTTTTGCAGAATTATGATAAGGTGATTATCTTTAGCCGTTTTGGAGGATCTTTATCCATATGGATAGAGGTCATATCCCTTTTGACCCGCATATAAGGAGCATGCTCCCGCTGGGAGTCTTCTGACCTGGACGGTTATCTTGGTAAGGAAAGTGCCTGTTTTTTTAGGGCCGAAAGGGTGGTCTAGTTGAGTAGAGGCCCTAACTCAGCAGTTGAAGAGGCTACATTGGAAGAGCCGAGGAGGCTTCCTCTACTGTTGATTTCCTACCTATCGGCTACTCCTCTACTGCCGAGGACGAACATAGAGAATTCATGGGAGCAACTTTCGAAAATTTTGGAAAATGGCAATAGCAATTACTTTTATTTTTTAGCAGGAATTTAATGCACGTGTTAGATCCCTTGAGATCATGAAACGTGGAGGCGCATCTGCCGGTCACACGTGATGGCGGTTACGAGGGTATTGCGAGGCGGTTATTGAGTTAGGTGGCCTCATCCGAGCCCTTGATCGTGCGAACCTTCAAGGCCCTCAATTTTCCCAAGGAATTTTTAACCACTCCCCACCCCTTTCTTTTTTACATTCCACCATGATGGGTCATGACGGATTGGCCGAGTTGACTGGTGCCCTGGTCGGTCGGCAGGGTCTGCCCAGCTCAGCCATCATCTGACCTGCTCGGCTCAGCCAACATCTGATCTGCTCTGCTCAGCCAACATCTGATCTGCTCGGCTCAGCCAACGCCTTGCCTGACAGGAACTTCCTGCCTTAAACGGATCACCCCACAAGGAAAGGAGGCTCCCATTGAGATCCCTCAAATCTCTCCACTTTATACGGGCAATCTCCACCAGATCCCCCAATTTAGGGCAAGGATAATGGTGGAGAGATGCTGTTACCTAAACAAGGGTTAATGCCCGTTATGCACTCCACCAAATCAAGGAGTGATCTCAATCCCTTCCTGATTTCTCGCCAAGGAAATCTCTATATAACAGAGGAGCCTCTACGGTACAAGGTACGAACATTCTGCCCAGTTTTACTCTCTCCATATTTTCATACAATTCCTCCATCCTCAAGCTAACTTAGTCATCGGAGGGGTGTTGGTGAGATACCACACCGGTGTCAAGTTCTTTCTTTTGCAGCTCGGACGGGAAGACGACCAAATCCGTTTCATCACACCATTTTTCTTTTTTCTCCCTTATTTCGTCCGTCTCTTTCCCTTTTTTCTCTTTCCTTCCTTTCATGGCGCACACTTTTTTGTTCAAAGGAGGCTCACACAGGCAATCGTCTTTACTTGGGTAAGTCTCTTCTCTACTCCTTTCTTAATTATTCTTCTATTACTATGAAATTTGGACTTCCCATGAATTTGGACCCTGTTGGCCTAGGGTATGATGGTGGCCATGCCTTTCTCTGCCTCTGTTACTGTATGACTCTACATGCTCGGGCCACCATGCTAGGCTATTTCGCTGATTGTTCTGGCCTTTTTTTTAAATTATTACAAGAGCTTATTTCCTCTGATCAAGCACGCTCTTCCCCATTTTCAGTCTATGATACAGGGGAAGTCAAGTGCAATGAGTGGCCCATTCTCCGCAAGGATGTCATCCGGTGCTGAGCCTATTTCTCGAACATTGTACCGACACCAAGTTGCATCTTAAATTTCATTTCTGCAACGACTAGAATTTAATGAAAAGACACACTACGACTCAATACATGACTTGGCTAAAAGCATGATACAACTAAATGCATAACTCAGCTTAAAACGCAAGTCCGCTAATGACACCTCATGGTTTAAGTCATAGCTCGGCTAAAGTTGCATCACGACTAATGACACTCATAAAATATTCTTATGGAGAGTATACAATTCACAGCAGTATCAGTTCCACCAATTCGTACACAATCCCAAAGTTTGGCTATTCACATAATACCCTAAGTTCTGAAGTTCAACTCACGTTCAAATCCCAATATCCATATTTGTTTCGAAACACTAACCTAGTATCATGCTTCAAGTATAATCATGTGATTAATTTGTATAAATTGAACACCTAATAACATGCACATGGTAAAATGATGTTCATGCGAGGCAAGGATAAAGCATGAATAATCTAAATTGGGGTCTATGTGTAATTAAATGATACAATGGTCAATAAATATATTTATCATCTTCTACGAGGATTGAAGATAATTTCCAGTAAAGGTTTCTACCCAATTATGTTCATCATGAGCAGTCAGAATGAAAAGTGTGACCAGTCAAAGTGTCACCATAAAACATAAAATGAAATACATAAAGTAATCGTGACCGGTCAGAGTGAAAAGTGTGACTGATCAGGGTGTGTTTTGGTATGTACCAAAATCAATGATGACCGGTCAAAGTGAAAAGTGTGATTGATCAGAGTGTGTTTTTTAAGGTGTAAATATGATACAACAAGGGGTCGTGACCGGTTAGAGTGTACTTGTGACTGGTCAGAGTCATCTTTCTTGAATAATTTTCTGGTTTGTACTTTATTAAAGCTTTGTGAAGCTTTCTTGGAATCATCAAAATATTGAATTGGGGTTCAAGGGTGGGGTGACTTTCTTTGAATAGATGAATGGGAAAGAAATTGGGTTGATTCGGATTGAATTGGAGAAAAACTAAAACCCGGGGTTGCCTCTTCTACCTTCCTTTTCTCTAGCTCACTCTCGGTTGAAAACACACACACACACTCCAACACTAGTTTGCAAGTGAAGAAGAAGAAAGGAGAATGGGCTCCTTAAATAGGTAGGGGAGTAAGAATTGAATTCAATGGTTTGAAGGACTTGGGGGGCCATGGAGGACTAAGGGAGGAAGAGTGGAAGAGGAGAGAAGGCAAAAGATGGGGGCCCTATGGTGACGGGCTCACTATATGGGTGTAGTGAGCCTATCTGACCGTCCATTTCGACAACAGACGGTTCAGATTCAAATCAGTATTTATTAATTATTTTTATAAATAAATATTAATTTAAATCTGAGCCGTTCGTTGCCAAAACAGACGACCGGATGGGCTATAATGAGCCCCCTCACTACAGGGCCCTTAGTTCCCGAAAGGAAGTCTGTAGATGGCAAAGGTGAAGGGATTGAAGGCTTAGGCATGGGATAGGAATCTTGACGCGGAACATAAATGTGATGTTGTATCCACATGATTCTTCATTTGGAAGAGACTGAGATATACTGTGATTCTTGACGACAGATTAAACCAAAATCACATCCCTAAGCTAGGAGAGAATATGATCCTTTCCATTTCCAATGGTATTTTCTAGATTCTTGAATTGATCCATAATAAAATGAAAGGTTGACTCTACTAGATTTCCAAAATAAATGTTTCTTGGACAAGATTCTAGAATTTGTACGAACATTGACGAATATTTACTTCAAGTGTTAAATTACTAAAAATTTAATTTGTTTTGATAGTCGAAATAGCCTATCAACTTTGAAATTATCCCAGACCTAAAAATTTGATTCTTGACAATTGAATTCTCATATCTATCCAAGATTATAACATCCAAACATAGCTAAAAGGAAAATGTATCATAGAGTGATGCATTTACTTCTCTTGCCAAAAAAAAAACACCAACTACCCAACCATTTATAGAAACAAAAAGAAATTGAGAAAACACTAAAAGGCAACAATTTAAATCGTAATCGTAGGAGATATAAGACCTTTTGTAAGTTTTAAACTTTGCAAACGAATGAACTACCTAATTATACAGATAATAGTAGTTGATTTTCGCCATTGATTCGTGTAATTCCTATGTCGTGAACATACATGGAGTACTATTAAGGTTGTGTAATTTTAGAAAATAAGAATTCCACAAATCATGAAAATCTATTACTTTTGATTGGATAATCAGTTTCAAAATAAACTTAAAAACTTTCCATTTTGTCACATGTCAATCATGTGGGTCAGTTGTGTGCATGAATGTCTAGGCCTAGCATATTAAAGCAATCCTTGATGGATTACACTTTACGTAAATATTTAGGGAACAAAGGAGAGATTTGAAGGCTTTCCAACAAATTAGAAGGCCGAAAGATACATTATATTAAACATGGTTTCAGGTATTTGTTTCATATTTTATTGTGTTTGATATTATATGAAGTGAATAGAATGTTAGAATTTTTTGTGCGACGATTTGAACACATAACTTGATTATTTCTCGATTTCTGATCAAGGTTTTTCTTTTCCCGGTTGTTGAATGATACGGGTTTTTAGTTATTCACGAGATGATGTGAAAATTTGGATTGGTCGACAAAATTTTACAGAGACTTAATATTGTAGCTTGACAAACGCTATGATTTGTTTGAGCAAATTCATTTAGTATATTCGAAGCGAGAAACGTTAGTAAGAATCCAAGATTCATATTTGATTGTGTTCTTCGTATTGTTCTGGACAAGATCATATAAAACATCAATATTAATTTATGGCATTCCAGTCGCATATAATGAAGAATATTACATTATTTTTGTTGGTGTTTTACATTGATTTTTTTTTTTGCTTCAATCCGTATTTGTTTTGAACACACACAGTGAAACAGCAACAAAAACTATGGATTCTTGTCCATTATTGCACCTAGCACGTGGGAGTCCATTTAGAGTAGGGGTGAAATTGGTTCAGGTCAATCAGGATTTTGGAGTAAATTGAACTGAAAGGATCGGTTCAAGGTAGATGTGTTCAATATATGTTATGACCGAATTAATCAGGAGATTGAAAGTGGTATAGTCGGGGATTTGAATTTGTCAATTCTGAATGGCCTGCATCGTTTTAACAAAAATTTTGGGCTGCATTCAAGGAAAAAAAGAACAACAAATCATACGGTATATATATGTACATAAACCAAAATCTTATATTAGATAGGTTGGAGTTCTAAAGCTCCCATATGTTGGACCACAAAATGAGATTGATCTAAGACCATTTCAAACCTAAAATTTCATTCGGCCCACTTCGTTTTGAATTTTACAATTTTTTCATTTGGTTCAATTCAGTCAGAACAAAATTGGACCAATTGGGTATTAATTTTAAAGTGGTCTTAAATCAATCTCATTTTGTAGCCTAAGATATGTAAGCTTTGGAACTCTAACCTATTTAATAGGAAGATGATTCGTATTTCAGTTCGATTAGGTAGAATTTTAGGTAACGAAAACTGAACGAAAAATCACATTTTTTTTTTTCAAAAACAAAGATCAACAGAACCTAAGCCCAAATTGACCAAGCCCCGAAACTATTAGCCTTTTTAGTTTAGTCGGTCATCTTTTCACCACTAGTTTAGAGGCCAACAAATGTGTTTTGAAACTAGATGCAAGATACACATTCTTGACCTCTTAATAAACTATATGGAATATTCGACTCAATTCCTTTCTTCTCGACTCGCCGTGATTTTACAGCAATATCATAATAATCATATTTATGCATCGCATTTTAAATATCATCTCACGTCATCAAAATATTAGTTGAATGAGTCTCACATATCAAAACTTCACATGTGTTGCACAATGACAATATTTGGATGTACATATACTTAAAATATGGTTATTCAAACATCGTCGCATTCAACTATTATTTTAAGAACCCGAGATTATCTTAAAAATGTAATGCATAAATATGATTATTTAAGTATTGCTGTTATTTAATAACTTTCTAATCCTTGAAATTTTAATATTTGAAATATTAAACCTGCCGCACAAGTTCCGAGGTTTACACGAAATTTGGACACTCCCACCATCCCACGTGAAATGAAATTCCAATAGCATAATTTTACCGTTAGAGACCCCGTAGCAAGTGTCTTTTCCTAAGGCAAACCCGATACCACATATTTCTTATGATCTGTTGTTCAGTTGTTCTTACTGCGATTAATTTGCCACATTATTAATTCTTAAACAGTGTCCGTTGACAACGTGGTCCGATCCCATTTTTTTGGATCCTCTTGACTGTAAAGTTCGTCCATTCGTGGGCTTTTTTTGGTTTTGTTTGATGAATAAAATAGTTTATTTTTTTATCTTATCGCGATTAATTTGCCACATTTTATTAAATTCTTAAACAGTGTCCGTTGACAACGTGGTCCGGTCCCTTTTTTTGGATCCTCTTGACTGTAAAGTTCGTCCATTCGTGGGCTTTTTTTGGTTTTATTTGACGAATAAAATAGTTTATTTTTTTTAAATTGTCAAGAACAGTAATTGGGCTAATAAATATTACTTTAATTGAATATTGTTTATGTGATTTCAAGACACGTAGTCTTTTAAAAAATATTACAAACACTGTATTTTGAATTCATTTTTTAAATATAAATGTGCTGTAAAAACATAATAAATGATGTTGTCTTATTCAGGAACGGAGCTAGGAGGGACTGTTGCTCTTGCAAAAAAAAAAAAAAAAATTTTTTTTATTATTATATAGATTTTTTTTCTTGTGAACTATACAGGCTTGTCTCTATTAAATATTTTGAATATGCTCTATTTTGGTCTCGAATATATATTAGTCTATACGTAATGAAATTCTTGGCTCCATCCCTGATTTTATTAAAGTTATTTTTAAAGTAAAGGGAAAATTACTAAAAAAGTGGTATTGATTAAAAATAATTATCACAATCATGGTTCACAGTTTCGAAATTACCACTATCATAATCTTTACAAAAATAATTCCTAAGACATGGTGACCATATTTTTTTATGACCATAATACCCTTTTGACGATATTAACTTGCACCAGTGACTTGCACTATGGAACAAAATGATTGCACCCTGAAGCGGAGTGATTGCACCATAAAGGTGAACCATTTGCAACATAGAAAAAATTACCAAACAGTGGCATATAAGTCGTTCCAGTATGGTACAAGTTACTATGTTCCAAGGTGCAAGTCAATACTGACAGAGTGATACTGGGCTACTAAATGTGATAATTTTGAAACTACAAACCATAGTTGTGGTAATTATTTTATTTTTACTCCCTGTCACTTTTTGTAACCAAGTAAAAAAAAACAAATAATTTGAATCCCAAACTAACAGGCATGACCGTTTAGTTCCTCGAGAGGATCCAAATTCTTTCCAAAAATGCTACACACACACCCAATTTACACACCTTTTTTACACAACACCCAAAACGATGTCGTTTTGGGTGTGGACCAAATTAAAAAAAAAGAAAAAAAGAAAAATCAGAGACCAGACAGAGAGAGAGGCCTCCGCCACCGTCCCACCCCACCGCCACCGTCCCACCCCACCGTCCCACCTCCACCTCCACAACCGACGGCCACTGCCATCATCTCCGTTCGCCGACGACCACCACCATCGTCGTTCGCGTCGCACCACCAGAGATCAGAGAGAGAGAGAGAGAGAGAGAGAGACCAGAGATCAGAGAAAGAGAGAGAGAGGCGATCGTCGTTCGTCGTTCATCGTTCGTCGTTCGTCGTTCGTCGTTGGTCGTTCGTCGTTCGTCGTTCGTCGTTCGCCTCGCACCACCATCGTCGTGGTGAGAGAGAGAGAGAGAGACCAGAGACCAGAGATCAGCGATCGTCGTTCGTCGTTCGCCTCGCACCACCATCGTCGTTCGCCACTCTCTCTCTTTTTCTGATCTCTGGTCTCTCTCTCTCTCTCTCTCTCTCTCTGATCTCTGGTGGTGCGACGCGAACGGCGATGGTGGTGGTCGTCGGCGAACGGAGATGATGGCAGTGGCCGTCGGTTGTGGAGGTGGAGGTGGGACGGTGGGGTGGGACGGTGGCGGAGGCCTCTCTCTCTCTCTGGTCTCTGATTTTTTTTTTTTTTTTTTTTTAATTTGGTCCACACCCAAAACGACGTCGTTTTGGGTGTTGTGTAAAAAAGGTGTGTAACTTGGGTGTGTGTGTAGCATTTTTGGTTTCCTACATTACACATGATGCTATGATTGGTTAGGAATCAGAGGCGGTATTCTTACCGATGCTAGTCCGGAAACACTTGAATACTTCATTCAAAAAAATGCCTTTTTATATCTTTAGGAAGTCGTGTGTCAACACCGGTACATGAGTATCTATTAGAGTGCGATGAAAACAGAACAGTTCTTTGAGATCTCCGGGTAAAGTGTGTTAGATTCATGAATTCAGGATCAGAGGGGTCTACTGGGTCTTATGATTTTCATCGAAAATAGGGATCTTCTAGCATTTTTTCCTATTTAAAGTTGAGTTGGTTGGGAAACAGGGGTCGTCTTTCATTTCTTGGAGTATTGGTTATAATTGCAGCTTCACTTTGAAGAAACGCACTGTTCTTCATCAGTTTGATTCATACTTTTGTCACTAATGGGTCTAAAAATATTCAAGATTTCTATCATATAGTGTATTGGTTAAGACTGTCTCTTCTCTTCTCCTACTCTGTGAGTTTTATTTGCTAATTTCTTCAGCAGATTTCAACCAAGATTCTTCTTTCTTTTTCTTTTTCTTTTTTTTTTTGGGTCTTTTGTGGGATGAGAGTTTTAGGCTAAAAGATGGTATCTTTTAGTGGTTTAGGAATTGGTTTGAGTTTTGTTTTCGGTTTCGTTTTCTTAGGTATTGTTGCAGAAATTTACCACTTGGTGTGGTGGAAGAAGAAGAAGACAGAGAACATCAGAAGAGGGAAAGAGATTTCCAATCTGGTTTGCTGTAACGGTCCCAATTCCGTGGAAATCGAAAAAACACAAGAAATCGCCATTTCTGTGGAAAACCCAGATCCCAATGGCCCCGAACCAGACCTTGTGTCGGGCCCAGAAGGATTTGGTGAAGAAGAAAGTGCGGAGTCAGAGCTGAAGAGGCTGCACAATCTCTGTGGGCCCCCAAGGTTTCTCTTCACAATCAAAGAAGAAACAAAGGAAGATTTGGAGTCTGATGATGGGAAATCGAGAAGAGGAGATAGAAGCAGCAAAGGGTCTAGGACAAGAAGTTTCAGTGACCTTGTTTTTGCTATTGACACCCCTTTGGCTTCACCAAAGGGCAAGAGTTATCAATTTGAGTCTTGTGAAATCCATGGATTCAATCCCCTGTTTGAATCGTTTTCAGAGGCAGATATTGATAGACTGATGTCTTCTCCCCCTCCAAAGTTTAAGTTCTTGAGAGATGCTGAAGAGAAATTGATGATGCGATTGAGGGAAGCAGCAGAGAGAAGGGCTATAGAGGAGAAAGAGAGTTCTTTTATTAGAATTATTGTTGGAAAAAACAGAGAAAATGAGCATCATCATCAAGAACTGCCACCGGTACTTCCACTGGCTTAATCGCCTTCTGGAAGGGTTCCGTAATTTTTGTTTTACTTTTCTGCAAACTTAGGGTTCGTTTGGCCGGTGGTGTTCATTGATTTATTGAATTAGTCGTTGCCAGGCTTTGAAATTCTTTTGCTATTCGGTGTAAATAAAGCAATGTTAGTCAGCTCCATATTTGTAAATTTTTCATTGTGAGGTTGCTTGTTTTGTGATCGATCATCTCCTTTTACTCTTTGCTAAGAGGGTACCGTAATAACTCTACCCAAATTTATTACGTGGTATTTTTTTTTTATCTTTTTATAACTTTCGGTGTCCAAATTAATTTATAAGTACTGTAATTGAGCAATGTTACTAACACATTACGTTGCACATCGAGTTTTACATCATGCTTATGTGAAATTCATTAATTTAAACACATATCAAAATTCATATATAAGACTCGCTTTATATTTTGCCTTATAATAATATGCCACATATACATAATGTATATTTTGATGTATAACTTAATGTTTTAGTAATCTATGAGATTTCAATCTGAGGATATACTAATAAATACTTTAAAAATCCCAGCTAAACATAAATTCAGAACCCATATTCAAACTAAGCTCACGAGCTTTTTGAGTTGAAAACATCATAAGTATTATAATTATTGACCAGTTGAAAACATGAGCTCATATTTTCAAAAGAATAAGTGTACTAACACACCAAGATATACGTCACCTAATTATAAGGTAAAATATAAAATTGGGTCTCATGAATTTTAATATATGTTTAAATTAGTGGATGTCACATAAACATGATGAAAAACAAAAAGGTGCAACTCTGTCTAAGAGTTGCACTGGTTCGGCCTAAAACAGGTAATAGGTGCACCGGTTAACGGTCAGGAATCACCAAACGGTCAAATTCTATTGGGCCACGCGGGTCAGAAACGGACCAACGGGTTAACCTAAATAAATAAAATTCTTATTTAATTAATTAAATAAAATAAATTTCCAACAAAAAGAATATTATCTAAATGATCCGAACCCGGCCCGGCCGGCCGGCCGGCCGGACGAACGAGTGGGGTGCCCTTGGGACCCAAACCCTTAACCAATGTTAAGCTATATAAGCCACATGAAAGTTCCACATTTTTCCTATGTGGGACTAACATTATTTTCACCCAAAATTACCAATCTTTGGAGCCTACTTTAGATTCAATTTTTAATTCACATATAAAATGGTTTTGTTCAACCAAATATACAATCTTAAGCTCCATGTTACGTAAACATATTGCCACTTAGATTCACACATAAAAATATGTGGAATTCACTTTTATTTTAGCTCTAACTTAGCTAAAATTATGCCAAACAAATTTTACAACACATGATTCTTGCATTTTGAAGAGACTGAGATATACTGTGATTCTTGACGACAGATTAAACCAAAAATAACATCCCCAAACTAGGAGAGAATATGATCCTTAATTTCCATTTCCAATGGTATTTCTAGATTCTTGAATTGATCCATAATAAAATGAAAGGTTTACCCTACTAGATTTCCAAAATTAATGTTTTTTTGGAAGGATTCTTGAATTTGTACTAACATTAAATAATATTTATTTCAAGTGTTAAATTACTAAAAATTTGATTACTTTTTTTATAGTCAAGGTATCTAGTCAGCTTTGAAATTATCCTTGACCTGAAATTTTGATTCTTAATAATTGGATTCTTATATCTATCCAAGATTATAGACATCCAAACATAGCTAAAAGGAAAATGTATCATAGAGTGATGCATTTACTTCTCTTGCCCAAAAAAAAAAAAAAAAATACAGCAACTACCCAACCATTTATAGAAACAAAAAGAAATTGAGAAAACACTAAAAGGGCAACAATTTAAATCGAAAATCGAAATCATATGATAATGTAGACTTAGGAGATATAAGACCGTTTGCAAGTTTTAAACTTTGTAAACGAATGAACTACCTAATTATATAGACAATAGTAGTTGATTTTCGTCCTTGATTCGTGTGATTCGTATGTCGTGGACATATACGGAGTATTAAGGTTGTGGAATTTTAGATAATACTAATGTTATTTTCGGTGTACCAAAATCAAATTTTCAGTAAACAAATAACACAGAAAATGAATACGAAAAGTACAAAAAGATTAATTACTTACAAAGGCCAATCTCATGATTTCAAAAATTGGCAAATCGAGGTGAGTATGAATACTCTGTTCTTAAAGTAAATTACGTCCCCCACACTGGTGCTAATGGGATTATCGGATGTTTGCTTCTCAGGATACAACGACTATTGACAGGAGGATGCAACACTTCGATTCTCTTAACAAGCGAACCAAGAAACTGCGGTGTAATCTCAGAAAGAAAATGATATGTATGCAATTTGTTGCGTGTAGAGTATTTTTTTTATTACTAAATGAGAGAACTCCTCTTTATATAGATATGTTGAGGGACATGGACATATCTCATTAGAGGTACTCAATCCAAACCGATACAACCTTTAAGTAAAATCTCTTCCCTTCCTTCTTTAGGCCCAAGCTCAATATGGATTAAACAAACCCATAAAAAAATTCATTGGACCTAGCCCAAAATTAAAATAAATTAGTTTTACTCCAAAATCTTTAAAGGTTTTGTGCAATTCTTTGGTGACAATTTTATTCACCTTTAAATATTTAGGGTTGGACCCTACTCTCATTTCCTTGGGCCAATAAAGGAGAGATTTGAAGGCTTTCCAACAAATTAGAAGGCCGAAAGATACATTGCATTAAACATGGTTTCAGGTATTTGTTTCATAATTTTTCATTGTGTTTTATAGAATGTTAGAATTTTTTGTGCGACGATTTGAACACATAACTTGATTATTCTCGATTTCTGATCAAGTTTTTTTTTTCCGTTGTTTTTAGTTATTCATGAGATGTTGCGAAATTTTGGATTGGCCGACAAAATTTTACACAGACTTAATATTGTAGCTTGACAAATGCTATGATTTGTTTGAGCAAATTCATTTAGTATATTTTGAAGCGAGAAATGATAATAAGAATCCGAGATTCATGTTTGATTGTGTTCTTCGTATTGTTTGGACAAGATCATGTAAAACATCAATAATTTATGGCATTCCAGTCGCATATAATGAAGAATATTACATTATTTTTTTTGGTGTTTTACATTGATTTTTTTTTTGCTTCAATCCATATTTGTTTTAAACACACACAGTGAAACAACAACAAAAACTATGGATTCTTGTCCACTCTTGCACCTACCACGTGGGAGTCCACTTAGAGTAGGGATGAAATCGGTTCAGGTCAATCAGAATTTTGGAGTAAGTTGAACTGAAAGGATCGGTTCAAGGTAAATGTGTAACGCCCCGTAATTTTACGGTACGTTAAAATTAAATAATAATCAATTACGCAGCGGAATAAAATTTTAATTTAAAAGTAAAGGCCCAATTCTCAATAACTTTATTAATTGTCGGCAAAACAACCGACCCAAAATTTAGTTCACTAAATAGTTTCGAAACTAACAATTCAAATTATAATTCTTCATTAAATAAAACCAACTGAAGGGACACCCTACGTTACACCATCAAACTGTTACTAGTACAACCATGGCTCTGGTATATTATTTTCATCAAATTCAGTCGTTTGGACTTCTGAGTCATGTTCCCCATCTACCTGTTCTTCAAAACCTGGCGTGAAATGCCAGGGGCCACGAAATAGCTCCAAATGAGTGATTAACACTCAGTAGAAAATATCTAACCTTACCCCTACTTACAAATAAACACACACGATAATATTTCCATACAGCATGCGAAGAAAAATAAACAAATAGAGAATCTGCAATGTCATGCATAAATATGCGTATGCAATGTCGTGCATGAAGCTTTCCGCATTGAGTATCTTTTAGTTATTATTATCTCCACCGGGGTCTCGCAATCCCCCATATCAAAAGTACAACCTCAGGGTCTCGCAATCCCCTTCATCGGTATCGAAGCATCGGAGTCTCGCAATCCTCCTTAGCCAAATTACAACCTCAGGGCCTCGCAATTCCCTTCATCGGTATCACAAAACCGGGGTCTCGCAATCCCCCATAATCCACCACAACTCCAAATTGTTCTGATTATCACTCATTATCGCAACAATGAGATCATCTAACCCTGCCGTTTAATTAATCTTCCAATTTCCATGCATGCATGCATGCACCATGCTCATTCGTCATGCTCAACATTCAATATAAAATTTCATCATGTGATTTCAATTAAACATGCAATAAGCATAATTAAAATCATGCGAGATCATCAACATCGATCAAATCTAGGTCGCATACAACGCTCGTGGGTCCTGGCATACAAATCGGTCTCAACAAGTAATAGTCTTTTACTTGATCAACTAAATTAAATTAACTCACGAATCAACACATATAATAACTATACCGCATTCATATGGTTCAGACCCAATCCTAATCTGACACCTAATATTTATTAAATCCTTAACTTGATTAATCCACGCAATCGAATACACATAATTATTTCAATAATTCGATTCCTATTATCTACACAATCTTCTAACACAAATTAAATCTACTCATAAGTCACATATATATGTAGGGTTCGGTCTGAAATTTTCTACCTCGATCCGACGAATAAAGTATTGCCAAAAACTCACGAACCAAATATCGCACCGGGATCCGACTATCGCAACACTATATAAACAATCAAAATCATACATTAAATAACAATAATAGGATAAATAATTACTTTAAAATATATAAAAAAATAGTGCACTAATACTTACAAAAAATCCTTTAAATATAATGTATATAATAACAGAATAATATAATAATATTAACTAATGAAAATAATTTTTAGAAGCACAAATAGTGGGGTTTTACCCCACTGCCGAGAGAGAGAGAGAGAGAGAAGGGAGAAGCCGTGAGAGGGCTAGAGAGGGAGAAGAGAGAGAAAAGAGGGAGAGAGAAGAGAGGGAGAGAGAGAGAGTACGGGAGGGAGAAGAGAGAGAAAGGAGGGAGAGAGAAGAGAGAGAAAAAAGAAGAAAAAAGAAAATAAAGAAAGAAATGCGCCTTCAACTTTAAAAAAATTACAAAACGTGAGATTTTGAGATACCTCACGAATCAATATGCACGGAGGAATTTTGGACGACCAAAAAAATGAATAAAAGGTCGAATAGGGGCTGTATAAATAGACTAAGAGATCAGTGCCCAAAAAGGATACGAATCGAAATGGTATTATTTAAATTAGGCTACTACCAAAATATAAGAATATACCAAATCAAAATCTTTTAAAAATTATGGAAACCGTATATTCTATTACGATTCTTACCAAAGTAATAAAATACCCTTCCCTATCTGAAGGTTCAATGAACCTGGACGGTTCGAATACAAAATACCAATTACATTTAAAAAAAATAAAGGTTACTAATAAATAAATAAATAAATAAATTATTCCAAAAATATTAATAAAATAATTAAATTCGATAAAAGTAATTATTTCTAATTTAGAAAAATACCGGGTCGTTACAAAATGTGTTTAATATATGTTATGACCGAATTAATCAGGAGATTGAAAGTGGTATAGTCGGGGATTTCAATTTGTCAATTCTGAATGACCTGCATCGTTTTAACAAAAATTTTGGGCCGCAATATTCAAGGAAAAAAAAAGAACAACAAATCATACAGTATATATGTACATAAACCAAAATCTTATATTAGATAGGTTGGAGTTCTAAAGCTCCTATATCTTGGACCACAAAATGAGATTGATCTAAGACCATTTCAAATCTAAAATTTCATTCGGCCTACTTCGTTTTGAATTTTACAATTTTTTCATTTGGTTCAATTCAGTCAGAACAAAATTGGACCAATTGGGTATTAATTTTAAAGTGGTCTTAAATCAATCTCATTTTGTAGCCTAAGATAGGTAAGCGTTGGAACTCTAACCTATTTAAAAGGAAGATTGATTGGTATTTCAGTTCGATTAGGTAGAATTTTAGGTAATGGAAACTCAACGAAAAATCACATTTTTGTTTTTCAAAAACAAAGATCAACAAAACCTATGCCCAAATTGACCAAGCCTCGAAACTATTAGCCTTGTCAGTTTAGTCGGTCATCTTTTCACCACTAGTTTAGAGGCCAACAAATGTGTTTTGAAACTAGATGCAAGATACACATTCTTGACCTCTTAATAAACTATATGGAATATTCGACTCAATTCTTTTCTTCTCGACTCGCCGTGATTTTACAACAATATCATAATAATCATATTTATGCATCGCATTTGAAATATCATCTCACGTCATCAAAATATTAGTTGAATGAGTCTCACATATCAAAACTTCACATGTGTTGCGCAATGACAATATTTTGATGTACATATACTTAAAATATTGTTATTCAAACATCGTGGCAGTCAACTATTATTTTAAGAACCTGAGATTATCTTAAAAATGTAATGCATAAATATGATTATTTAAGTATTGCTGTTATTTAATAACTTTCTAATCCTTGAAATTTTAATATTTGAAATATTAAACCTGCCGCACAAGTTCCGAGGTTTACACGAAATTTGGACACTCCCACCATCCCACGTGAAATGAAATTCCAATAGCATAATTTTACCGTTAGAGACCCCGTAGCAAGTGTCTTTTCCTAAGGCAAACCCGATACCACATATTTCTTATGATCTGTTGTTCAGTTGTTCTTACTGCGATTAATTTGCCACATTATTAATTCTTAAACAGTGTCCGTTGACAACGTGGTCCGATCCCATTTTTTTGGATCCTCTTGACTGTAAAGTTCGTCCATTCGTGGGCTTTTTTTGGTTTTGTTTGATGAATAAAATAGTTTATTTTTTTATCTTATCGCGATTAATTTGCCACATTTTATTAAATTCTTAAACAGTGTCCGTTGACAACGTGGTCCGGTCCCTTTTTTTGGATCCTCTTGACTGTAAAGTTCGTCCATTCGTGGGCTTTTTTTGGTTTTATTTGACGAATAAAATAGTTTATTTTTTTTAAATTGTCAAGAACAGTAATTGGGCTAATAAATATTACTTTAATTGAATATTGTTTATGTGATTTCAAGACACGTAGTCTTTTAAAAAATATTACAAACACTGTATTTTGAATTCATTTTTTAAATATAAATGTGCTGTAAAAACATAATAAATGATGTTGTCTTATTCAGGAACGGAGCCAGGAGGGACTGTTGCTCTTGTAAAAAAAAAAAAATTTTTTTTTTTATTATTATATAGATTTTTTTTCTTGTGAACTATACAGGCTTGTCTCTATTAAATATTTTGAATATGCTCTATTTTGGTCTCGAATATATATTAGTCTATGCGTAATGAAATTCTTGGCTCCATCCCTGATTTTATTGAAGTTATTTTTAAAGTAAAGGGAAAATTACTAAAAAAGTGGTATTGATTAAAAATAATTATCACAATCATGGTTCACAGTTTCTAAATTACCACTATCATAATCTTTACAATAATAATTCCTAAGACATGGTGACCATATTTTTTTATGACCATAATACCCTTTTGACGGTATTAACTTGCACCAGTGACTTGCACTATGGAACAAAATGATTGCACCCTGAAGCGGAGTGATTGCACCATAAAGGTGAACCATTTGCAACATAGAAAAAATTACCAAACAGTGGCATATAAGTCGTTCCAGTATGGTACAAGTTACTATGTTCCAAGGTGCAAGTCAATACTGACAGAGTGATACTGGGCTACTAAATGTGATAATTTTGAAACTACAAACCATAGTTGTGGTAATTATTTTATTTTTACTCCCTGTCACTTTTTGTAACCAAGTAAAAAAAAACAAATAATTTGAATCCCAAACTAACAGGCATGACCGTTTAGTTCCTCGAGAGGATCCAAATTCTTTCCTACATTACACATGATGCTATGATTGGTTAGGAATCAGAGGCGGTATTCTTACCGATGCTAGTCCGGAAACACTTGAATACTTCATTCAAAAAAATGCCTTTTTATATCTTTAGGAAGTCGTGCGTCAACACCGGTACATGAGTATCTATAAGAGTGCGATGAAAACAGAACAGTTCTTTGAGATCTCCGGGTAAAGTGTCTTATGATTTTCATCGAAAATAGGGATCTTCTAGCATTTTTTCCTATTTAAAGTTGAGTTGGTTGGGAAACAGGGGTCCTCGTTCATTTCTTGGAGTATTGGTTATAATTGCAGCTTCACTTTGAAGAAACGCACTGTTCTTCATCAGTTTGATTCATACTTCTGTCACTAATGGGTCTAAAAATATTCAAGATTTCTATCATATAGTGTATTGGTTAAGACTGTCTCTTCTCTTCTCCTACTCTGAGTTTTATTTGCTAATTTCTTCAGCAGATTTCAACCAAGATTCTTCTTTCTTTTTCTTTTTCTTTTTTTTTTTGGGTCTTTTGTGGGATGAGAGTTTTAGGCTAAAAGATGGTATCTTTTAGTGGTTTAGGAATTGGTTTGAGTTTTGTTTTCGGTTTCGTTTTCTTAGGTATTGTTGCAGAAATTTACCACTTGGTGTGGTGGAAGAAGAAGAAGACAGAGAACATCAGAAGAGGGAAAGAGATTTCCAATCTGGTTTGCTGTAACGGTCCCAATTCCGTGGAAATCGAAAAAACACAAGAAATCGCCATTTCTGTGGAAAACCCGGATCCCAATGGCCCCGAACCAGACCTTGTGTCGGGCCCAGAAGGATTTGGTGAAGAAGAAAGTGCGGAGTCAGAGCTGAAGAGGCTGCACAATCTCTGTGGGCCCCCAAGGTTTCTCTTCACAATCAAAGAAGAAACAAAGGAAGATATGGAGTCTGATGATGGGAAATCGAGAAGAGGAGATAGAAGCAGCAAAGGGTCTAGGACAAGAAGTTTCAGTGACCTTGTTTTTGCTATTGACACCCCTTTGGCTTCACCAAAGGGCAAGAGTTATCACTTTGAGTCTTGTGAAATCCATGGATTCAATCCCCTGTTTGAATCGTTTTCAGAGGCAGATATTGATAGACTGATGTCTTCTCCCCCTCCAAAGTTTAAGTTCTTGAGAGATGCTGAAGAGAAATTGATGATGCGATTGAGGGAAGCAGCAGAGAGAAGGGCTATAGAGGAGAAAGAGAGTTCTTTTATTAGAATTATTGTCGGAAAAAACAGAGAAAATGAGCATCATCATCAACAACTGCCGTAGGTACTTCCACTGGCTTAATCGCCTTCTGGAAGGGTTCAGTAATTTTTGTTTTACTTTTCTGCAAACTTAGGGTTCGTTTGGCCGGTGGTGTTCATTGATTTATTGAATTAGGCGTTACCAGGCTTTGAAATTCTTTTGCTATTCGGTGCAAATAAAGCAATGTTAGTCAGCTCCATATTTGTAAATTTTTCATTGTGAGGTTGCTTGTTTTGTGATCGATCATCTCCTTTTACTCTTTGCTAAGAGGGTACCGTAATAACTCTACCCAAATTTATTACGTGGTATTTTTTTTTTATCTTTTTATAACTTTCGGTGTCCAAATTAATTTATAAGTACTGTAATTGAGCAATGTTACTAACACATTACGTTGCACATCGAGTTTTACATCATGCTTATGTGAAATTCATTAATTTAAACACATATCAAAATTCATATATAAGACTCGCTTTATATTTTGCCTTATAATAATATGCCACATATACATAATGTATATTTTGATGTATAACTTAATGTTTTAGTAATCTATGAGATTTCAATCTGAGGATATACTAATAAATACTTTAAAAATCCCAGCTAAACATAAATTCAGAACCCATATTCAAACTAAGCTCACGAGCTTTTTGAGTTGAAAACATCATAAGTATTATAATTATTGACCAGTTGAAAACATGAGCTCATATTTTCAAAAGAATAAGTGTACTAACACACCAAGATATACGTCACCTAATTATAAGGTAAAATATAAAATTGGGTCTCATGAATTTTAATATATGTTTAAATTAGTGGATGTCACATAAACATGATGAAAAACAAAAAGGTGCAACTCTGTCTAAGAGTTGCACTGGTTCGGCCTAAAACAGGTAATAGGTGCACCGGTTAACGGTCAGGAATCACCAAACGGTCAAATTCTATTGGGCCACGCGGGTCAGAAACGGACCAACGTGTTAACCTAAATAAATAAAATTCTTATTTAATTAATTAAATAAAATAAATTTCCAACAAAAAGAATATTATCTAAATGACCCGAACTCGGCCCGGCCTGCCGGACGGACGGACGAGTGGGGTGCCCTTGGGACCCAAACCCTTAACCAATGTTAAGCTATATAAGCCACATGAAAGTTCCACATTTTTCCTATGTGGGACTAACATTATTTTCACCCAAAATTACCAATCTTTGGAGCCTACTTTAGATTCAATTTTTAATTCACATATAAAATGGTTTTGTTCAACCAAATATACAATCTTAAGCTCCATGTTACCTAAACACATTGCCACTTAGATTCACACATAAAAATATGTGGAATTCACTTTTAGTTTAGCTCTAACTTAGCTAAAATTATGCCAAACAAATTTTCCAACACATGATTCTTGCATTTTGAAGAGACTGAGATATACTGTGATTCTTGACGACAGATTAAACCAAAAATAACATCCCCAAACTAGGAGAGAATATGATCCTTAATTTCCATTTCCAATGGTATTTCTAGATTCTTGAATTGATCCATAATAAAATGAAAGGTTGACCCTACTAGATTTCCAAAATTAATGTTTTTTTGGAAGGATTCTTGAATTTGTACTAACATTAAATAATATTTATTTCAAGTGTTAAATTACTAAAAATTTGATTACTTTTTTTATAGTCAAGGTATCTAGTCAGCTTTGAAATTATCCTTGACCTGAAATTTTGATTCTTAATAATTGGATTCTTATATCTATCCAAGATTATAGACATCCAAACATAGCTAAAAGGAAAATGTATCATAGAGTGATGCATTTACTTCTCTTGCCCAAAAAAAAAAAAAAAAATACAGCAACTACCCAACCATTTATAGAAACAAAAAGAAATTGAGAAAACACTAAAAGGGCAACAATTTAAATCGAAAATCGAAATCATATGATAATGTAGACTTAGGAGATATAAGACCGTTTGCAAGTTTTAAACTTTGTAAACGAATGAACTACCTAATTATATAGACAATAGTAGTTGATTTTCGTCCTTGATTCGTGTGATTCGTATGTCGTGGACATATACGGAGTATTAAGGTTGTGGAATTTTAGATAATACTAATGTTATTTTCGGTGTACCAAAATCAAATTTTCAGTAAACAAATAACACAGAAAATGAATACGAAAAGTACAAAAAGATTAATTACTTACAAAGGCCAATCTCATGATTTCAAAAATTGGCAAATCGAGGTGAGTATGAATACTCTGTTCTTAAAGTAAATTACGTCCCCCACACTGGTGCTAATGGGATTATCGGATGTTTGCTTCTCAGGATACAACGACTATTGACAGGAGGATGCAACACTTCGATTCTCTTAACAAGCGAACCAAGAAACTGCGGTGTAATCTCAGAAAGAAAATGATATGTATGCAATTTGTTGCGTGTAGAGTATTTTTTTTATTACTAAATGAGAGAACTCCTCTTTATATAGATATGTTGAGGGACATGGACATATCTCATTAGAGGTACTCAATCCAAACCGATACAACCTTTAAGTAAAATCTCTTCCCTTCCTTCTTTAGGCCCAAGCTCAATATGGATTAAACAAACCCATAAAAAAATTCATTGGACCTAGCCCAAAATTAAAATAAATTAGTTTTACTCCAAAATCTTTAAAGGTTTTGTGCAATTCTTTGGTGACAATTTTATTCACCTTTAAATATTTAGGGTTGGACCCTACTCTCATTTCCTTGGGCCAATAAAGGAGAGATTTGAAGGCTTTCCAACAAATTAGAAGGCCGAAAGATACATTGCATTAAACATGGTTTCAGGTATTTGTTTCATAATTTTTTTCTGTGTTTTATAGAATGTTAGAATTTTTTGTGCGACGATTTGAACACATAACTTGATTATTCTCGATTTCTGATCGATTTTTTTTTTTCCGTTGTTTTTAGTTATTCATGAGATGTTGCGAAATTTTGGATTGGCCGACAAAATTTTACACAGACTTAATATTGTAGCTTGACAAATGCTATGATTTGTTTGAGCAAATTCATTTAGTATATTTTGAAGCGAGAAATGATAATAAGAATCCGAGATTCATGTTTGATTGTGTTCTTCGTATTGTTTTGGACAAGATCATATAAAACATCAATATTAATTTATGGCATTCCAGTCGCATATAATGAAGAATATTACATTATTTTTGTTGGTGTTTTACATTGATTTTTTTTTGCTTCAATCCGTATTTGTTTTAAACACACACAGTGAAACAGCAACAAAAACTATGGATTCTTGTCCACTCTTGCCCCTAGCACGTGGGAGTCCATTTAGACTAGGGCTGAAATCGGTTTAGGTCAATAAGGATTTTGGAGTAAGGTGAACTGAAAGGATCGGTTCAAGGCAGATGTGTTCAATATATGTTATGACCGAATTAATCAGGAGATTGAAATCGGTTAATAGGTGGTATGGTCGGGGATTTCAATTTGTCAATCCTGAATGGCTTGCATTGCTTTAACAAAAATTTTGGGCCGCATTCAAGGAAAAAAAAAGAACAACAAATTATACGGTATGTACATAAACCAAAATCTTATATTAGATAGGTTGGAGTTCTAAAGCTCCCATATCTTGGACCACAAAAATAGATTGATCTAAGACCATTTCAAACCTAAAATTTCATTCGGCCCACTTCGTTTTGGATTTTACAATTTCTTCATTTGGTTCAATTCAGTCAGAACAAAATTGGACCGATTGGGTATTAATTTTAAAAGTGGTCTTAAATCAATCTCATTTTGTAGCCTAAGATAGGTAAGCTTTGGAACTCTAACCTATTTAATAGGAAGATTGATTAGTATTTCAGTTCGAGTAGGTACAATTTTAGGTAACGGAAACTCAACGAAAAATCACATTTTTTTTTTCAAAAAACAAAGATCAACAAATCCTATGTCCAAATTGACCAAGCCCCGAAACTATTAGCCTTTTTAGTTTAGTCGGTCATCTTTTCACCACTAGTTTAGAGGCCAACAAATGTGTTTTGAAACTAGATGCAAGACACACATTCTTGACCTCTTAATAAACTATATTGGAATATTCGACTCAATTCCTTTCTTCTCGACTCGCTGTGATTTTACAGCAATATCATAATAATCATATTTACGCATTGCATTTTAGATATCATCTCACGTCATCAAAATATTAGTTGAATGAGTCTCACATATCAAAACTTCACATGTGTTGCGCAATGACAATATTTAGATGTACATATACTTAAAATATTGTTATTCAAACATCGTGGCAGTCAACTATTATTTTAAGAACCTGAGATTATCTTAAAAATGTAATGCATAAATATGATTATTTAAGTATTGCTGTTATTTAATAACTTTCTAATCCTTGAAATTTTAATAATTGAAATATTAAACCTGCCGCACAAGTTCCGAGGTTTCCTGCGAATCCACACGCAATTTGGACACTCCCACTGTCCCACGTGAAATGAAATTCCAATAGCATAATTTTACCGTTAGAGACCCCGTAACAAGTGCCTTTTCCTAAGGCAAGCCCGATACCACATATTTCTTATGATATGTTGTTCAGTTGTTCTTACCGCGATTAATTTGCCACATTTTATTAATTCCTAAATAGTGTCCGTTGACAACGTGGTCCGGTCCCATTTTTTTGGATCCTCTCGACTGTAAAGTTCGTCCATTCGTGGGCTTTTTTTGGTTTTATTTGATGAATAAAATAGTTTATTTTTTTAAAATTGTCAAGAACAGTAATTGGGCTAATAAATATTACTTCAATTGAATATTGTTTATGTGATTTCAAAACACGTAGTCTTTTAAAAAATATTACAAACACTGTATTTTGAATTCATTTTTAAAATATAAATGTTCTGTAAAAACATAATAAATGATGTTGTCTTATTCAGGAATGGAGCCAGGAGGGGTTGTTGCTCTTGCAAAAAAAAAATTATTATTATATAGATTGTTTTTCTTGTGAACTATATAGGCTTGTCTCTATTAAATATTTTGAATGTGCTCTATTTTGCTCTCGAATACATATTAGTCCATGTGTAATGAAATTCTTGGCTCCATCCCTGATTTTATTAAAGTTATTTTTAAAGTAAAGGGAAAATTACTAAAAAAGTGGTACTGATTAAAAATAACTATCACAATCATGGTTCACAGTTTCGAAATTACCACTATCATAATCTTTACAAAAATAATTCCTAAGACACGGTGACCATATTCTTTTATGACCATAATACGCTTTTGATGGTATTAACTTGCACCTCTGACTTGCACTATGGAACAAAATGATTGCACCCTGAAGCAGAGTGATTGCACCATAAAGGTGAACCATTTGCAACATAGAAAAAATTACCAAACAGTGGCATATAAGTCGTTCCAGTATGGTACAAGTTACTATGTTTCAACGTGCAAGTCAATACTGACAGAGTGATACTGGGCTACTAAATGTGATAATTTTGAAACTACAAACCATAGTTGTGGTAATTATTTTTACTCCCTGCCACTTTTTGGTAATTTTTCCTAAAATAAATGATGTTCTAAACAAGTAAAAAAAAACAAATAATTTGAATCCCAAACTAACAGACATGACCGTTTAGTTCCTCGAGAGGATCCAAATTCTTTCCTACATTACACATGATGCTATGATTGGTTAGGAATCAGAGGCGGTATTCTTACCGATGCTAGTCCGGAAACACTTGAATACTTCATTCAAAAAAATGCCTTTTTATATCTTTAGGAGAAGTCATGCGTCAACACCGGTACGTGAGTATCTATAAGAGTGCGATGAAAACAGAACAGTTCTTTGAGATCTCCGGGTAAAGTGTGTTAGATTCATGAATTCAGGATCAGAGGGGCCTACTGGGTCTTATGATTTTCATCGAAAATAGGGATCTTCTAGCATTTTTTCCTATTTAAAGTTGAGTTGGTTGGGAAACAGGGGTCCTCGTTCATTTCTTGGAGTATTGGTTATAATTGCAGCTTCACTTTGAAGAAACGCACTGTTCTTCATCAGTTTGATTCATACTTTTGTCACTAATGGGTCTAAAAATATTCAAGATTTCTATCATATAGTGTATTGGTTAAGACTGTCTCTTCTCTTCTCCTACTCTGAGTTTTATTTGCTAATTTCTTCAGCAGATTTCAACCAAGATTCTTCTTTCTTTCTTTTTTTTTTTTTTTTGGGTCTTTTGTGGGATGAGAGTTTTAGGCTAAAAGATGGTATCTTTTAGTGGTTTAGGAATTGGTTTGAGTTTTGTTTTCGGTTTCGTTTTCTTAGGTATTGTTGCAGAAATTTACCACTTGGTGTGGTGGAAGAAGAAGAAGACAGAGAACATCAGAAGAGGGAAAGAGATTTCCAATCTGGTTTGCTGTAACGGTCCCAATTCCGTGGAAATTGAAAAAACACAAGAAATCGCCATTTCTGTGGAAAACCCGGATCCCAATGGCCCCAAACCAGACCTTGTGTCGGGCCCAGAAGGATTTGGTGAAGAAGAAAGTGCGGAGTCAGAGCTGAAGAGGCTGCACAATCTCTGTGGGCCCCCAAGGTTTCTCTTCACAATCAAAGAAGAAACAAAGGAAGATATGGAGTCTGATGATGGGAAATCGAGAAGAGGAGATAGAAGCAGCAAAGGGTCTAGGACAAGAAGTTTCAGTGACCTTGTTTTTGCTATTGACACCCCTTTGGCTTCACCAAAGGGCAAGAGTTATCAATTTGAGTCTTGTGAAATCCATGGATTCAATCCCCTGTTTGAATCGTTTTCAGAGGCAGATATTGATAGACTGATGTCTTCCCCCCCTCCAAAGTTTAAGTTCTTGAGAGATGCTGAAGAGAAATTGATGATGCGATTGAGGGAAGCAGCAGAGAGAAGGGCTATAGAGGAGAAAGAGAGTTCTTTTATTAGAATTATTGTTGAAAAAAACAGAGAAAATGAGCATCATCATCAACAACTGCCACAGGTACTTCCACTGGCTTAATCTCCTTCTGAAAGGGTTCCGTAATTTTTGTTTTACTTTTCTGGAAACTTAGGATTCGTTTGGCCGGTGGTGTTCATTGATTTATTGAATTAGCCGTTACCAGGCTTTGAAATTCTTTTGCTATTCGGTGTAAATAAAGCAATGTTAATCAGCTCCATATTTGTAAATTTTTCATTGTGACGTTGCTTGTTTTGTGATCGACCATCTCCTTTTACTCTTCGCTAAGAGGGTACCGTAATAACTCTACCCAAATTTATTACGTGGTATTTTTTTTTTTTATCTTTTTAATAACTTTCGGTGTCCAAATTAATTTATAAGTACTATAATTGAGCAATGTTACTAACACATTACGTTGCACATCGAGTTATACATCATGTTTATGTGATATTCATTAATTTAAACACATATCAAAATTTATATATAAGACTCGCTTTATATTTTGCCTTATAATATTAGTGGTCTATGAGATTTCAATATGAGGATATACTAATAAATACTTTAAAAATCCCAGCTAAAGCATAAATTCAGAACCCATATTCAAACTAAGCTCATGAGCTTTTTGAGTTGAAAACATCATAAGTATTATAATTATTGACCAGTTGAAAACATGAGCTCATGTTTTCAAAAGAATAAGTGTACTAACAGACCAAGTTATACATCACCTCATTATAAGGTAAAATATAAAATTGGGTCTCATGAATTTTAATATGTGTTTAAATTAGTGGATGTCACATAAACATGATGTATAATTTGGATGTACAACGTGATTGTGTTAGTAACAGGGCGGCTCCAAAGTCCAAACCATTAATTTGTTGGTTAGTGGTGATGCATTTATTATTATTATCATTATCATGTTATGCTTCCATCATTGAGTGGGTGGTTAGTCGAATTATTATGGATGTATCCAAGCAGGTGCTTTGAGAAATATTTTTCTGCAAGAGTAGGTGGAGAAGAAAGACAAGAATTGCACACATCACACTTCTGCGTTCTGTCTATTTCTCGTCCTCTACCCTCTTGCTAAATTTCGCATAACAATTGTTTACATTTTATTTTTTAAAAAAATATTTGTTCACATTTTATCACATCATACTACAGTGCAAAGTGATAAGTGAAGGATATTTGTATGATAATGTTTTCGCTGGTTCCTCTTCGATTATAACCTGCAAGGAAACTAGGAACATTGGTGCGGTAATGAGAAAATTAGTAAATAGGGGAAAATTGTTTTGTCAAATTTTAGATCGTACTTGCTCCTTTCGTCTCTGGCTCTCAATTAACCTTCATGATCCTTCCCATTTTTTTGGAGTTCATTAGCAATAAGGTTTAGCCACTACTCCACTAGTTTCGAGATCTTTATTCATAACGATCGGGACTTTATCTCCTCTCATTTCGACAAGGGCCACTTATACTTCTAAGAAATTCTCCTCATAAACCTCTGCTCTTTCTGTTTTGGACCCTTATCTAAAAAATGGAAAGTATCTTCAGGCCGAGCAGGGCCTCCTTTGAGGAAGTGAGAAGAATATATGAGCTAAGCCGGGAGGGTCTTCTCGTTGTCAGTTTCTCACCTATCATTGTAAAAATGTAATCTAATTCAATGTCCATATTTAGTCAAATAAATGGGTTTGTGACTTGACATTAATTAAGATGAGTACAGGGAATGTTTGAGAGCCTATATTTTGCATTATGCATTTTACATTTTCACTTTCTTGCCTTTGGGAGCCATACAAAAGATGCATTTTGTTGTACTTAATTCTCAAAATTTATAATTTACGATTCAAAATTTATTGTGACTCTCAAACTCCTATAGAGCACGTGGTCAGTAAGCAAGTCTCTCATAATTAATATTACTATTTTTGCATCGCATGGTCTATATATCTTGTATACCTAGACTTATTGTTGACCAATTCGATAGTGCATCGAAAAGTTCATAGCAGATCTCAATGCTCGAAGTTATCACAATGCATGAATCATAAAACTATTGACATATTAACTGAGAGTTTCCAATGTATGAAATACCTATATACATATAGTAATTAGGTTGGAGGCATAGTTTTATAATTTAGAGTGTTCGGATCAGTTTATGCACTCTCTACTAAAAAAGGGTCTTGTATGGTCTGATCCCATTGATGGAAGAGTCTCACATTGCCTATGTTGGTCCTTATTTATTTGCTCATAAACCTGAGTCGGTTTTCATAGTTGAGTTAGACTTATGAATTTCTAACATGATATCAGAGCTGGGTCCGTTACGCACTCGGGTCCTCTCGTCTAATCCTCTGCCCTCCTCACATTTACATTTCACGCTTCGTGTGAGGGAAGATGTTAGAAGAGTCTCACATCACCTACATTAGTCTTCATTCCTTTGCTTATAAATTCTGAACAATCTTTACTTTACAATCTAATTTTTAAGATTGAGTTAGACTCATAAATTTCTAACACGTATAGCACCTTAGATATTTGAATATGAGTTTTTTGGAGGGAGTAACCACCGCTAAGTCAATCCCGTAAAATATGGGTTTAGATTTCAAACTAGGGTTTACCTAACCTTTTGAAAAGATTAAACCAGCTGCCAGCTGTTTTTGAAGAAAATAGATATGATGGTTGGATTGAATTTTGGACAATCCTGGTCCGGAACCGGTCTCACTCACTAAAGCAGGATTTCGGGCTGATCAGAAAGAAAGCTCAAGCAAAGAAACTAACTATTCAAAATTCAGTTTCTGTTTCAATCGTGCAACTACGTATATCCAATTAATTTGATTTTTCCTCAAATAATTATTTAAATATGGTTATAAAATAAATTGATCAGATCATTACAGTCTCCAATAATGCTTCTTAGCTTTTTGTACTATGCGTGTAGTGCAAGAAAAATGACATTGTTTTGTCTGTTTTGTCTTTGAAACTATATCGTTTTAATCACAAGTTCAACGATATAATTTCGAGGACAAAATGACAAATTATATCGTTTTATCTGCACTACAGGAAACTGCACTACAATTCCCTCAAATCCCTTTGTATGAGATCAACTGCTACACTATGTGCTTTATTCGTAATCGAAGCCTAAAACAGTAGGGCTTTTCTTGGCTAATTATGGAGAGGATTACAACGATTCCTCTTTTTCAAACTTTAGCTCTTTTAGCAATCGTGTTGAGTTTTGGTCTTGGTTTCCATAAATATATGTACGAGTGTTTACGCGGCGGGTGTCGAGGATAAATTATTTGTAATACACCAACGAAAATTGAAATAAAGTAAGCGCGCGAGATTATAAAAGGAAAAAGAGAATATAAACTTAAATGAATTGCATCAATTGCTATGGCGAGCCAGGGATGGCATGATGATGAAAAAACTATATTGAGATTTATATTATGTTCTTCCATAATTTTATACGTAGATTGTTTATGTTATTTTTACATAAATGTTCCTGTAATTTTTTGTGTCGGAATAATTTTTTATGGATTTTTTTTTTTTTTTTTTGGAAAAAGAAATTACACAACAGATTGTTGTAAATTATGTTTGCATTTTCTAAACTTTGTTCGGTAATAAAGTAAGGCTAAAGCCTAAACTTAATTAACCTTTAATAATTGTTTCGAGTTTCATATTTTACGGCACGGCCCATTATAGGGATGGATATTGACACGCTGGACAAGCCCAGCCCAACTTTATATCCAGGATCACGGTAATCTTTTGAAAATGGATCGTGGGTTTCTACAAAATTGTTTGGTCTTCTAGAATCTATAAGGGAAAAAGGAAGCAAATAGGTTTAATATCATTCACATCTGCCAAAGACAAACTATTTAGTAAAAACTAGTATCTATGTTCGGTTAGGTGTCTCCCGAAAATTTTTAGAAATTTTTTGTGAACTATGTTCGGGTGTTCGTTTTCTTCCTAAATAATATTTATTTCCCTATAAAAGAAGAGATAGAGAGAGAGAACACCTCGAAAATATCAAAAAATTTAACTCCCAATTTTTTTTGAAACACTTACACCAAAATAACATCTAAGAGTTTTTTTCCTCAAAAATTGTTTTGAAAACACTCAACCGAAAACACCCTTACTATGCACCACAACCACAACCACGATCACACCATTTTATGAAAAATAATCTTCAATAAAAAAATGTTTACTGAAAAGTAAAAGCCAAAAATATCGTAAAGTGGTTCGCACCTACCTCATATGGAGTGTTTGGGTAATCCATGTTTTCTTTTTCATAATTTATGTTAGGTTCTTTTCTCATTAAAAAAAAATCAAGAGAGTAAATTAATGGAGATCAAGTGGACAACAAGTCTTGGTAGAGTCTAGTACGTAGTAGATAATCAAAGGTGGTCCAGCCCTAATTATAGCCTTCCGTAAGGATAGAGTTTCTTGTCTGAATTCAGCTGAGTGGGCCACTAGAGAGAGAGAGAGAGAGAGAGTGTATATATATTATGAACACATATGTCCAAGCCGTCTAAATTGCTAGGTGGGCAAATCATTTGGTCCATGCAATCAACAAAGAAAAGTTGTCTAGGTGGTGCCCTAGTGGGAGATTGATCACGCAGGATGTTCTCAAAGATACTCACTTTTGCAAAATGTCACCTCTGTTATTTAGGTGTATATGATATGTGCTCCTTTGAATTCCTTTAATATCATAAAATTTTGTGTAGTGGGTTAAATTATCAGACCGATCTGTATCTTAGATGATGGGCCGAATAGTTGGTCTAACCCCAAGATGATATGGGCTGTGTCAGTCATGCAACCATTGCCACGACAGATGGCCCACCTAGGAAGGGTTTAGTGTGTGGTCCGACGACATACTGCCTAGCCGACCGAACATTCGGCCAAGGAATTGAAAGGAACTCGAATAGGAAAGTACATTATTTTGGGTTGTTCCTGTTTAGGAAACTAATTGTGCTGCAAGATAATTGCCAGATTTGACGATGTGCAATTAAGATATTCAATTATCGAATTAATAATAGCTTATAAATTGGAGATTACAAGGCAAAATCAAGTACGTTGTTAATTACTAGGACAATTACTGATGTGTTTTCATCTAACGTGTTCTAAGTTAAATATCAGAGTGTCTTCCGGCTAACAACGGTCAAGTGACACTAATTGATTGTTCCCTGCACAGGCTACACAAATAACTTGGATCAATGAGACAAATCAAATGAGATTGGGTAAATCTTTGCAAACCCACATTTCGTATAGAATTTCATGACATTGTATCAAAAAATTATAACCATTTAATATTTGCTTAAAAATTTATAATCTCAAGACAAAACTCATAACATACAAGATTCAAAGTAGGGGAGGTTACTGTATTTTTTAAAACTTCAAAGAAAGTTCTTGTATTTGTTAGTAACCTCGGGGGAGATTTTTCTTAATTACTGAAATGAAGGCTAGTTTTACGCGTACGCTTAACTGAAAGAGACAGAATATTCACAATAAGTGGAATGATCATTCAATTAGGAGGACCTTCTTTACGTATTTTCAAACCGACCAAACACTAGCTTAAAGCTACTGTGACCATTGATAGTAAAGCAAGCTGCTTACATTTGGAGCGTTAAAAATTCATTTGAGAGTCGTTTGTATTACAAATGAATCAAAAGGTTCAAACAGTTATTAAAAGACTTCATAGTATCCGAAGACTTCAGGAGAAAGTATACACTTTGGCCGTTCGATAAACAACTTTAAAATTATGGGATTTGTAAAGTATACACTATTTAATCTCTGGACTCGTAGTTTGTTGGGCTTCGTATTCTCAACCCAAATATGCAAATCAAACACTCACTTAAAAGGTCCACCAAATTATCAGTTCAATCTCAAGTGCTAAGAGAGTTAACAAAGAGGGCCTTTTAAGTCTTAAGGTCTTAACCTAGAGCCTACGAGAGGGTTTCAAAACTTGTTTGTGGGATTTGCACCTATGAATTGTCCAACAAGGGGTGGCCTAAGAACAGCTTTTGTTGTATTCCTTTTCTAAATGGTGATATCATGAGATGTCAATTTCGAAAGCTCTCTTTAAGACTTATGGGCATTAAAATGTGGAAATGAAGGGAGGTAGCTTTGGTGGCCTGGCCCTTGTTCCTCCACAATTGTACCTACACTTTGCTTTCTTGGCCGTAACAAAAAAGTGATCAAATTAAAGCTCATGGAATCGCATCTATTTTCAATGTCAGATATCCATGTGCAATTATTACCTATAAAGTCTCACCATCACCAATTAATGATTCAGAAACTTATAATATGAATAATATGTACGTATATGTAATTTGGGGAGTTGAAATATAATTTTTTTTATAATTTTCAAAATTTATACTTAAATCCTAATTTTTTTGGGGGGGAAATTTTTGGAAGTCATAGGCTCTCTCCCGGCCTCAATATAATTCTGCCCCCGCACAAAGATTGTATCCAGATGAGCCGGGATCAGGGAAAAAATATTACCCGTTAGTCATATTTTGAGCCTCGATCAATATCCTGTTTGTGGGAAGTGGGAAACATTTTCTGATCCAGCTAATAACCCCTCCCCCGACAATATTCTGAACTCACATTAAAATTAAAATTAAAATTAAAATTAAAGCTGTAATGCATGCATGTTTCCTTTCTACGTTGATCAGTTCAGGAAGAGAAGAGAGTTTGCTTTTTAGCATGAAAATGAGAGCAAAAGCAGACATTGTCTGTCAAAGCTATAAGAGTGAGTCAGGGAATAAGATTCCAACTCCACCAACCTATAGCTTTCAATATTAATTGTACATGTTCATACTATTACTATTAATTAAGCTTCCTATAGTTTCATCTGTATTTATATATATGCAACAATTCGATTCAGAATATGGTACCTGGCAGAACATTAAAAAAATCTTTAAGGTATGCTGACAGGTCCATGCATGCATGCATGTGGACGATGTGATAATTTTGAAATTAAACCATATTGTAGTGGGCCGAGTTGGTATCTGGATTTTGGGCTGTACCACTGGTCAAGCTTAGTAAAACCCAATATAGCACCTGAGACCTGGCACAACTAGCTAGCTCAAACTTTCGCGTGCATGTTGTGTGGGATATTGGGACGATTCAGGATCCGACAAGAAAGAGTCGAGAAAGAAGAAATCAGAAATCGTACCTAGAGAACCTCAATTAACAAGAGAAATCAGAACGAGATAGATCAGTGTGGAGCACCAGAAAATTATGACAAAAACGTATCACTGAAATTTAAAACGTTTAGAGCATTCTTTGCAGTTTTTTCTCCAATATTCGTGGATGGTGTTTGTGTGAGTTTTTTTACGAGCAGTTTTAGAGCATTTCTTTTATACCTAGAGTGTGTGTAGTTGAAGTTACGTTGTGTTCCTACAGTTATGAGAGTTGAAGGGAAACTTTTACGGATTTTTTGGGAATAAGAGTTTTATGGTACACCCTGAATAGGAGTGTATGGTACTAGTTACGTATTTTCTAATTAAAATTACAAATAAGAGTATATGGTACACCCTGAATAATTACGCTGCTTTTTAGAATGCAGATTTTTTTTATTTGAGTTATGTATTTTTTATATTATTTGTAATTAAATTTTCTTAATGCTGTACCATAGGTTTCTGCATAATTAATTGGCAACAAGAAATTCCGACCATGAGAATCTGACAATAAAGACTTACAGTATATATAGCCTCAGGCTATGTTTAATTACGTGTTTGTGAGATTTTTTCTCAAACAAGTTTCTGAAACAAGTTTCTCAAACATTTTTACTTTTTCCCAAACAACTTTTTCTCTCTATAAAAAGTGTCTCTGAAACATTTTTCTCCCAGACAAGTTTCTGAGACACTTATAATCAAACAACGTCTTAGAATTTTGTTTCTAAAAATTGTTTCAGAAACATTCAAAACGAACACACCCTCAATGTCTCTAATTCTGAAGGTTTCGGGGGGTCCACATGGTTTTCATGAGTCCATGGCTCCTCCTCCGGACTGGGTTCCTTCTATGCCGTACCCCTGATTTTTCTGGAATTTGAAGAGGTGCCTGTATGTATTTGTGTCAATAGTCAGGGTGTGTTGGTGTGCTTTTTTCTTTTATTTTTTTAAAAGAATTACCAAATAGTGGCGTGAACTAAAAATAATTACTACAATTATGGTTTTTAATTTTAAAATTACCACAATATGGTGTTTAGAAAAATAATTCTTAAAATATGGTGACCATACACATTTATGACCATAATATCTTTCCAGTAGCATTGATTTACACCCTAAAACTGAGTGATTTGCATTATAGAACATAGTGACTTGCATCTTGAAACTAAACGACTTGCAACATAAGGAGAATTACTAAACAGTAACATTGACTTGCACTCTGAAGGTAAACGACTTGCATTATATGAAGAATTATCCAACAGTGGCATGCAGGTCGCGTTGTTCCACTATAGTACAAGTCGTTCACCTTCAGGGTACAAGTCACTCTGTTCAATGGTGCAAGTCACTTTTGTTTTAGGGTACAACTCAATACTGCTAGAAGGGTATTATGGTCATAGATGTGTATGTTCATTGTGTTTTAGGAATTACTTTTCTAAAGACCATGACTTTTGGTAATTTCAAAATTGTAGATCGTGATTGTGATAATTACTTTTAGAGTCTTGCTAACCACTGTCTAGTGGCGATGGATAATATACACACAATGTCAAACAAATCTGAATATCAATATATATTTTATGGACATCATGCATATTCATAAATATTAATGCACAATTTACACATAGCGATACACTAGGACGTCAAGGTCTCAATTGTATCAAGATTGTCTTTTTATCAAACGCAAAGTCTTTTTAATTACCTACCGACATGACATACACTACCGGCATTAATTCGACAACACTTTAGATATTTTGAATGTAGTTGACTAGGACGTCAAGGTCTCAATTCACTTTAATAGATTACATTTACCTTTGCGGATCAAAATATTTGGAATTTCGTATGGCACTTCAGGTAATTCCAAACTTGAGTCCATGATGTCTTAATTCTTACATGTTTCAATCATTGAAATTTTTCTAATCAAAATCTCCACACCCAAAACAACCACAACAACAACAACAACCTATGACCGGCCTATACACATTAGTCTTGTTTGAAATAATTCGCCAAATCTCACTTGTACGTCCTCCCCCCCGGCCCCTACCCAGTTTTGGAATTTCACTAATTTACTTGTGGTTGTCCCTCTATCTACCTACCTACTCTCTCTCTCTCTCTCTCTCTTCCATGCAGAGTCACTAGTCATCTCTCTCTTTCTTTTCCATTTTTTGGTCCAATCAGTTGTTCGGATTGTAGTACAAACTTTAAATCCAATAAAAAAAATCTAAATTATTATGTGAATCGATGAATGAATGTAAATTGAGCGGGTGTCAACATAGTTGAAATGCGTGAAGGTTGTGGTAATGCCTTAATGCTTGAGCTCCGTTTAATTTTTGTAAAAAATAATAAATTATTTTTTTGATTAAAAAAATTAAAGCTAAACACAAAATTAGGGTGATAAGAGTTTTGTTATTATGCTCCCACTAGATAAACTTGAGGCTGTTATCTCTTTCTTTTTCTCCAGCACTAACTCGGAGTCCACAGCAATTCTTAAAGACGAAGAAACTTCCCCCCACTCAAAACCCTAAAAATATATATAATAAAACAAAAAGACATGGAGAATGAGAGGAAAAACTAAACAAGAATATTAAAGCCTCTCCTTTCTTTTCCTTCATCTTCTTTCTCTTTTTCTCTCTCCTCTTTCTCTCTCTCTCTCTCTCCGTGTTGGGTTCTCTGGTACTCTTCACCTCCCATTTTTTGAATTCTCCACCATATATTTCCAAAAGAAAAACCATTACCAACCTTTATTAAAGATAAAGATCAACCAAGAAAATTATGTTCTCCTCATCTGCTCCAGTCTATTTAGATCATCCCAATTGGCACCAGGTAAGCTAGGTTCCTTCAGTTTCTTTCCCCATCCTTTGCATCTCTACCTTATTGAAGGTACCAAATTCTAACCATTTTTTTTTTCTTTTTCATTCATTTTCTCATGTATTTTAGTTACAGCAACAAGATCATCAGCAAGGATGTGGAAGCCAAAATTATCAACTTCAGCCGACAGGCCCCCCACCACCACCGCCCCAACTGGGAGGTGGTGGTACGACAATCAAACCTATTTCCATGGTTGATCGAGCCCGAATAGCAAAAGTACTGCAGCCGGAGGCAGGACTAAAATGTCCCCGGTGCGAATCATCTAACACGAAATTTTGCTACTTCAATAACTACAACCTCTCTCAGCCTCGGCACTTTTGCAAGACTTGTCGCCGTTACTGGACCAGGGGAGGCTCTCTAAGGAATATTCCGGTGGGCGGAGGTTGCCGGAAAAACAAGAGGAGCAAAAGCAAAAGTTCAAAACATCATCAAGTGATCAATACAAGTGCTAGTACTACTCCCTCTAGATGCAGCACGGAAACACCCAATCATTTTCCCACTCTATCTCCAATCATGGATTCTTTACACAATTTTGGTGGGGGCAATATGGGTATTGGTGGGTTTCAGTCAAAAATCGAGGTAGAAGGTGGTGGTGGTGGTGCGGAGACTAGTTTGGGGTTTCAGAGTGGAAGTAGCAGTTTTTTATCGGTTGGAGGGGCGGAGCAGTGGCGGTTGCCTTTCTTGACCGATCTCGGTCCACTGGCGAAATTTTTCCAATTCCAAAGCCACGAAGGTGTTGAAGCAAGACCTGGCAATAGTATTACTCAGCTGGCTCCAGTGAAAATGGAAGAGAACCTATTAGGGCTTAACTTATCAAGGGAGTTCATGGGTGTTTCTGAAAATACTGATCAGTTTTGGGTTGGGAACCAATGGAGAGAAATTTGAGGTCTCAATGATCTTCTTCAAGTACTAGCAATCTCCTCTAACATTTTCCTTCATGGGTTGTTGTTAATTTGCATGTGTTTTAAGTTGTTTTTTTAATGTGATTTTGTGTTGTGTGATTTTGTCTTGGGCCATGAGCTGATTTTCCAGGAAAAATCCTTCTTCTGCCAGCTTCTTGTTTTGCATCAGAATTAGGGTTTGCTGATTTCGACATAATTATGAATTGTGTAGTAGACAAGTACTGGTATGCTTAAGACTTGTTACTATTTGGTTCATATATATATAAAGCTTCGTTTGGTTGAGATTCCCTATGTTCTTATGCTTAAGAGTTGTTATAAAGATTAAACGGACTTCGACCAAGAGACATCAAAATGGACAAAAACCCAAATCCTACTTAGGTCAGCACCCGAGCCCCTAACTACGCAAACTAAGCAAAGAGGCCAAACATCCACAAATGAGCAGAGAGCAACCTGCAAATCCTGAGCAGAGTTGAAACATATCCAAAACCCAAAATCCAACCAAAACCAAACATCCTGATAATGCACAGCATATAACAGACCAAATCGAGTTGTTTTGGGTGAATTTCCTTATTATTTACAAAAAATTTCTTACAACTATGATGTGGTCTAAGTTTTGTTGGTTATTTGTGTCATCTCTCTCTGTCTGTTCGTTTGTGTCAGAATAATAATTCCGGCCACTGTCATTTTTTGTCATGCTGCTGTAGTTATTTCTGTCCTCTCCAATTTGTTTGTGGCCTAAGAATAATACCATTTTCTGAAAAATTCTATTTTTGACTAGTTATCTGCAATATTAATGCCATAATTCGTTGCTGGAATTGCGCAACAAAAAACAATCTGTTGCTCCTATTGTGCAGAAGTTGTGCCAATCCGGAAAAGCCATATTTTGGTAAGCTCTTGTTGTTTCTTCTTTTTGACGAACTATTCAGTTCCGGATTTACTTTCTCCTAAAGCCTCAAGTTCAACAGCTCATGAGTGCTATCAACTTTTATGGAGCTAGTTCATACAAAGGTTTGCTCTTGTTTTAAATGAGATCTCCGAAAATAAACGGTGAAATTTGGTCCCTAGAGATGAGTCCATATGTGCGTTTAGGTATTAAAAAAAAGAACTATTCTGTGCTTCGAAGATAATATCCCAATTTTTTTTCTATTACCCTATGTTTTTATGAGCTCTATGCACTTTATAAGTGGGAAAAACACTAATGTGTACCGAGAAAAGAGTGTTGGGACATTGGCCCGGACCACAGAGAAACTTTTTTCCTTTCTTGTAAGGTGGGTTGCTAGCTATAATTTGATAATTTGCAGCGATTGTAGCAGTCCATTGGTGTGAGTTCTCCAAGTACATGTATGAGTGCGGATACTGGTACAGCATATGTGTGTGTATATATAAACTTTAATTATACTTTTTCCGTATAACTATTACTGTCATGTTCGGTTTAGTGTTTTTGTATATTTATGAGAGGAATGTTTATGAATTATGTTTGGGAAAACAATTGATAAATATTGTTCGGTTTGTTTGTCTTATATTGACATCATTGACTAGTATTAAATCATCATATTTGTCAATGATTAATGCATTAAATAATCACATTTGATCCCTTTTAGCCGTGTCCGACACCGTTCATTTGATCCTCTTTTGGTCGTGTTATTTAAATTTTATTTTTAAAAAAATTAAAAATAAAAAAATTTTATTAACAGAATATGTGCACAAAGCACATATAAAGAAATATTATTTTAGGCCATGTTCGGTTGAAAAATTTGAACCAATTTTTAGAAAAAAATGCTCTTAGATCTATGACTCTTTTTCATGTACCCCCCTTTATCTCTTTTGGGCTACAACTTACCCCTTCAACTATAAGAATATGACATAATACATTTCCGTTAGTTTTTCAGCGTAATGTAAAAAGCTCCTTCTCATATTGCATTTCTTTGGTTTGGAAGTTCTAAAATGTTGTCTGTGGATTTCTAACAAAGGAAAGCCCCCTACCTTGCTTTCCTTTCCTTATGAGGTGCCAGTTTTTCGGTGCAGATGAAGAATCCGCTTCATTGTTCCCACCATCTATATCATCCAAGAATATTGTATAACAAGAATAGGAATCAATCGTTCAGTGATCGCTTCGCTTGATTGGGGCAGGCTACCCACACCACACTGTAATTTGGCTAAAAAACTATCACCATTCTGATTGATAGTGGCAGTGCCCATATGTGGACTCTTCTACAATCAAAAAGGTTGGGATTCAAGCAAGTATTCTACTTCCTATTGGTCCAGTTCCAATCATCATGATATAGATATTAAAGTGAAGTTTGCTTCTTCTTTCTTCTGGATATCCTAGACGATTGATCTCCTCTTATGAGCTGCCCACGGAAAGCGACTTTCTTTCTACCCGTACTCCTTTTCACACCCCCTAACCTGCCAATTAAAGACAAAACCTTAAAAGCAGCTAATGCTAGTCAGTGATACTTATATATATATAAGCGGCTAATGCAAGGCAACTAGCTACTAGCTACTAGTTGGAAAGGAAAGGACAAGACCACCTTTCGTACATTTCTACTAGTCCAGACATTCGAATAGCGAACGAAAGACTAGAAGATTGGATCTAAAAAGCACTTCCAATAGGGTTGCCGGTTGTGTGGCCCTCATTCAGCTGGAAGTAGGAAATCCTGACACGACCGATGACTTAGTCTCCTTCTCTGCTTCGACTCAATCACCAACCTAACCTCTTAGAAAAGATCCGATAGATAGCAGCTACCTAAGGCGCTTTTAAGCCCTTCACCAATCACGGTCTTTCATAAAGTCAGTTCTAGTACTATGTTCTCTAAGCTTGACTAATAGAATAGGCAGGCCCTTTAGAGAGCAGTAGAATTAAGGGTTGGCTCGGCCTTTAATTGAGAGAGGGGTGACGGGAAATGCTTAGAAATGTGTTAGTTGGTTGAGGGGTGACCTGGTCGGTCAGTCCAAAAATAAGAAAAGAAAAGTTGTGTCTGGTCTGGTGTAGCTAATGTTACGATCTCAATCTATACTTTCTCTTAACGCACTATAAGAAAAATCGTTTATGGCGACGAAATCGGAAGACGAAATTTAATTTCGTCACCAAATGGGTATATATGGCGACGAAAAAAATATTTTGTCGTTGTTTTGAAAATATTTGCGAGGAATTTATTTTCCTCGCCAAATACACTTCGTTAGCGACGAAATTTTATTTTTCGTCTCTAAATATGTCATTTGGCGACGAAATATTTTTTTCGTCACCAAATGTATATATTGGCGACGAACTATATTTTTCGTCTCCAATATAGGTATTTTTGGTGAGAAAAATAATATTTCGTCGCCAAATCACATATTTGGAGACGAAAAAAATATTTTCTCACCCAAAATACCTATTTGGAGACGAAAAATATAATTGTTCGCCATATTATATAAATTTGGCGAGAAAAATAATATTTCGTCGCCAAATGACATATTTTGAGACGAAAAATATAATTTCGTCGCTAACGAAAAGATATATTTATTTATATATATATGTATACGTATATATGTATATATATTATATGTATTGTAGACATGTATATATAAGGAATACGGATATACATATACATATATATATATATATGTATTATAGACATATGTATCTCCTATATGTGTATATGCGTATATTCAATTGGTGCAACTGCTAAGAAGAGGGAGGGAGAGAGAGAGTAGAGAGAGAGAGAGAAGAAAAAATAGATAAGAAATAGGTTTTGAATTTTGAGCCAGAGAGAAAGATAGAGTGAGACTAACAGAGAAATACAAAGAAAAAGAAGAGGAATAGAGTGTAGAAATAAAGATGAGAGATAGGGTAATAATTTTAAATTTAATATTTTCAAAGAGGAGGAGAGATAGAGAGAGGAGAGAGAAGAGAGGAGACGAGAGAGGAGAGATGAGAGATGAGAGATGAGAGATGAGAGATGAGAGATGAGAGATGAGAGAGGAAAGAATAGAGAAATATAGAGAAAAAATTAGAGTAATAATTTTAAATTAATATTCTAATTAAGAGAGATGAGATAGATGTGAGAGAGAGAGAGAGAGAGATCAGAGAGAGAGATGAAGTGTAATAATTTTAATTTAAATCCTAAAAGAGAAAAAAAAAAAAAAGAGAGAAAGAAAGGGGGGAGAGAGAGAGGACAGAAATAGAGGGACAAAGGGGGGGAGAGAGAGAGAGAGTGGAGAGAGAGATAAAAATATAAAAATATTATTATGTTTAATATCTATTTAAAATTAAGTTAGAGAGAGAGAGAGAGAGAGAGAGAGAGAGAGATTATAATGTTTAACATATATTTAAAAAGATAATGTTAAACATATGTTAAGTATTAAATATTATAAATAATTTACAAATATTGTGTTTGGCGCAGTGGTCAGAGAGGGTGCACAGAAGGTGTTAGTGGGGTGGAGGTCTAAGGTTCGAATCTTAGAAAGAGGAAGATGATGAGATTTCTGGGTAATTTGTTTTGAAATAGAAATTAATTTAACGACGAAAAAAATCGTCTCAAAATCTAGTTATTAACGACGAAAATAAATTCCTCACGGATGAGGGTAGTTAGCGACAAAATAATTCGTCGCGGAATACTAATATCAGCGACGTAAAAATTCCTCGCTAAATACCTACATTTGGCGACGAAATATTTTGTCGCCAATATAATATATTAGGCGACGAATTGTATTTTTCGTCGCCATGACCTTTTGCGTGAAACTATGGGCGACGAAAATTAGAGACGAAAATTTTCGTCGCCTAATGATTTGGCAACGAAAAACGTAATTTTTGAGACGAAAATATTTCGTCGTTATACACCAATTTTGTTGTAGTGACGGTAACGATTATGCACTAAGCACGTATGTCCTTATAAATACTTATTGTGACTGGAGTACACTTGATACGCACATATACACAACATAATACATAATTAATAGTATATAGATTAACTTATTTAATATTAATTCTTATTTTATTTAATTTACATTAATTGTGAATTAGTTTTAGGTGACATATCGTAATAATTTAACACTTAGTAATATGTTAATGTTATTTTACAACAAAAAATGACACATCACCATTTGTCTGATTGGTCATGTAATCTTTCAAAAAATATTAGAATAAACATTCTTATTTTAGTATTTACAAAGTATATAAAATTTAATTGCTTTGCGTTCATAATTTTTTTTTTTTGGATCTGTTGCTTTGCATTCATAATTTTTGAAATAAAATTTCATAAAATTTGAATTAATTAGATAATTTTTGTGGAAAGATTTATAAATTTGTTTAAAAATTCATAAAACTTGAAGAAAATTACAAAATTAAGAAAGATATAATGACATACAAAGATCGATATTTTTTACCAGAAAATAAAATATATCGAGAAGCTTGCAAATGGATACATCAAGAAATAAATGGATCAAAGTTTGGTTTAATGCTATAAATTTATATCCAGATGTTATAAATTTAACACGTAATTAATGTAAATTAAATAACATAAAAATTAATATTAACTAACCTAGTCCATAAATTATATATTATGTATAATATTTGTGTGCGTATGTAGGGTATTTCAGTCACATTAAATATTTTTAAGAGCACATTTACACAATACATGACCTTTACCGTTAAATATTGGTCGAAAAAATTAACGGCAGAATATTATGTCATCTTTCTATAGTTGAAGAGGGAAAGTTGTAACTAAAAATAAATAAAGGAATAATACGAAAAAAGATCATAATTGAAAGGAGATAAAGTGTAATTAACTTTTATTTTAATCGTGTTCTAAACCTAAACGTATTCAAAGTTAAAAATGTTTATTTTTCATATTCATGTATGAAGCGTATCAGTGAATATCGGTATTCGAACCTATATGTAACTGCTTTCAAACAGGAGAGAAACTACATGGAAATTACGGGAGGCCTGGGTCCCCCAAAATTTTTTTAAAAAATTTAAGACTTAAGTATAAATTTTAAAAATTAAAAAAAATACATTTCAGCCCCCCAAATTATATTCGCTCCCTTTCATTACCAAAAAAAAATTTCAACCCCCAAATCTTAAATCTTGGTTCCGCCCCTGCTTTCAAAGCATGTGTGCTTCATAGTAGAGTTTTTTAATGAACTTTTTAGTGATTTAGTGATAAAGACGTAGTTATATTATTTGTTGTCGGGAGTGAAAGTTGAAGGGATACTGACAAGGTGTCTGTTTTATAAACGCCAAAAAATTCCACTGAAAAACATGCATGCATTTTTCAAATAAATTCAAAAGTTGAAGGAAGTGAGTAGGATTTTCATATTTTGGTGCAGACATAATTTGGTGGAACATGCAGTAATGTTATTTGGAGGTAATCACTAATTGATTATCATATTGTGGCTGCGACTACGACTTGTTTGAATTGATTAAGTAAGTGCATAGGTTTTCCACTTATTAATCATGCCATTTGTTAAGTATTCCTTCATTAGAATAAACAACTAGCTATAGAAACACAAATGTTTCAGACATATTCGAACACAGATGTGTTCGGAACAGTTAGATGTCTAGAAGATTCATATATTATTGAAAGTCCCGCGTGCATTTAATGATTCCAAACACATCTGTAAGAAAATTCATTTCTGGTTTAGCTTGCTACTTCTAACATCTAGGTCCTTCTTTCCTTGCTCTTTGAGAAATCCCTTTCTGGTTTCTTTAGAAATTTCCTTGTATGCCCGTCATTGCCTAAACCTTTGAGTTCCAACGAAAAAGAATCTTGGACTCCCATCTTCTCTGTAAGTCTTCTTGCACTCGTTTCTCTTTCTATTTGCTCGGTCAATCCCCCTTCAAGTTCAAAATGGGTATCTTTAAATCTCTCTGTAATTTCCATAAAAAGATGGTAGAATTTCACTGCCAATTCAACGTCACGGATAATGTTGCTATCACCTTTGCCACTCCCAACGCAATTCGTGAAGAGATGACCTAGGAAATGCTTCATATCCTAAGTAGTCGCCATAGTAGATTGTGGGATTAGATTCTCACTTCATTCTCTTCTTCGTCGAGTTTTGGCCTGGTACAAAATTGGCCCTAATGCAAGTCTCAGTAAACATTTTTAGAATAATTATGGGCATAGCCCAACTCAATAGACTCTTAGGTACTGATCTGAGTCTCTTTTTCGGATTGGGCTTGGGCCCGACCGAATTATTTTATTGTTTTATTTGGATTGGGCTTGAGCCAGAGCAAATTTTTTGTTTAAGTCGGACCCGGCTATGACCCGAACATATTTTGACCTTCCCGGAAAAACAGTAAGAGATTTCTTCTCCAAGATTGTGAACATTTCGTGGTGTCCTTTTGTTTCAACAGCCATGACTGGTGACTGTTCGGTGGTTCTGAACAGCCACCATGCCTCTCTTATTGGTCACCATTCCATCTATAAAAAGGGGGTTCTCCTCTCATTTCATTCATTTGGAAAGATCAGGGCATACCATTATTATTCCAGTCTCACATCTACGTGATCTATTTTTTAGAGTTCATACATAATTTCGGTTTACTTGTCAAGTAGACTATAAGGCGGCTTCTAACCTTCGATAATCATTGTATTTTGAGAAACAATAGCCCGCAAAATCCGTTGGCGCCAATGTGAGACGAATTCGCTTTAAGGACATAGTATCACATACTAGTCTTGATTGTCAATTTTCGAAACCCTGAAATTGGTCTTGTAAGTTTATGTTTTCCTATCTTTAATTGTTTGCTTTCTGGAAATTCATTGACTACTTTTGGTTTATAACATAATTTGAAATGATTAGAAGTAAATAAGCTCATCTCATCTCAGCTCAGCTCAACATGATTAGGACTAATTCAAACTTGGCTTGCTAAATTAATAAACAAGTTCATGTTAGAATTTTAGACTTGTTTCGTAACGAGCTGAGCTCGAGTTAATTGAAATCGAATTGAGTAAGCAAGCAAACATGAAAATATGTTTATAAAAGCTTATTTTAATAATTTATGTTGTAATTTACACTAGTAGCTTTGTTCATTTATATTTATTCGCGAGTTTGATAAACTCTAATAAGCTCGAGCTTGATAAATCCTAACAAGTTCAAGCTTGATTATTTGAGCTCGACACAAGCTCAAGGTCAACTAATTTTGAGTGAGTAGAACTCGAATATTTTAAAGCTCAGCTCAGCTTGATTTTGTTTCCACAAGAAGCGGAAAACTCAGAAAACAGGAGAGCGGATATGAGTAATTCAAAGGGCGGAACAGAAGAAGTCCCCAGTTTCCACTAAACTCTAGGGGTGAAAGAGTAAACTGAAAAACCGGACCAAACTGGTAAACCGGACCAAACCGACGGTCCGGTCCGGTTTTGGGAGCAAACCGGTCCGTGTTGGTCCGGGTTGGTTTTTTTAAAAATATTCCGGTTCGGTTTTCGGTTTTAGGGTTTTTGGTCCGAACCAAACCGGTTTTAATTATTTATAATTTAATTTTTAATATTTTTATGTTTTAAGTGTTTTAATTTTTAGTAGCCGTTTTCTTTTCGGTTTAGGGTTTTATGTTTATGTTCTCAGAAGAGAACACTCTCTCACTCCCTCAGCGCCCCCCCCCCCCCGCTCCGCCGCTCACTCCCTCAGCCCCCCCGCTCCGCCGCTCACTCCCTCAGGCCTCCGCTCCCTCAGGCTGCAGATCTGGTTCGCCAGTTCGGACGGAGTTGGAGTTCGCCAGTTCGGACGGAGTTGGAGCTACGCTGGACGTCTGGACCACAGTAAACAGGTATTGGACTTGGGTCAGATCTGGTTTCGTTTTTTTTTACACTGAGTTCGCGTATACTGATGAGTGATTTCCGATTCTGATTTCTGAGTTTGCGTTTGAGTTCTGAGTTCTGGATTCCGATTCTGAGTTCTGGGTAGTGGGTTCCGATTGTGAGTTCTGGATTTTGAGTTTTGGAGTTCGCGTATTCTGATTTTTTACTAATTTTTTACTGATTTAGTGGGTTTGTAGTTCTTTGTTCGCATATCTGATTTTTTGTTCTGAGTTGTGACTTCTGAGTTCGCGTACGATTGTTTGTATACTGATTACTGAGTAGTGAGTACTGATGTTTGTATACTGATTAGTGATTACTAAATAGTGAATACTGAGTTCTGAGTTCGCCCAATTTTTACATTTTGTACGTGTTTTTAATGATTTTGGCCCAAGATTTGTATTGACTGGGCTTTGAATGGATTTGTATTGACTGGGCTTTCTGTGGATTTGGCCCAGTTTTTACATGTTTTTAATGATTTTGGCCCAATACCACCTAAATCGGAAACCGGAGCCAAACCGGCTGACCCAAACCAGACCAAACCGACCACCTTCGGGCCGGTTTTCGGTTTATGATTTCTCCAAACCGGTTGACCAGTTTGGTCCGAGTTTATAGGCCAAACTGGACCAAACCAGACCGGTTACAGCCCTACTAAACTCTTTTGGAGGCCGGGCTAAGCCCAGTTGATTGTATTTCAGTGTAAGCCGTGAAACCATGTCCAAAGTGAAACCAGATACAAAAGCAAGAAACCAAAAGATCAGAGCATACCAGTAAGTTTTGTTTCTCTCTATGTTTAAGCTGAATTCACACGATTCAGAATTCGAATGGAGATGGAACCCCATTTTGAAGGAAAGCAACTATTAAAACCCGAATCGACATAAATTGACCTGTACACATAGTTATCAAAAAAAGAGAAAAAGGAAAGCAACTTTACAGTGACCTGAATTCATATATAGATCCTTTTAATTGTTCATAGGGGAAAAAAATAGAAGAGTTTGACTGGAATACAGGGAAACATCTCCTTCAATAAAAAAAACTTGAGGATGCTTACAGTTACACTTGTTACAGTGGTTTACTCAACATACATGTCAGCTCACATTCCATGCTTGCTTGCTTTCTCTCTCTCTCTCTCTCTCTCTCTCTCTCTCTCTTTTCTTCCTTTGGTGATTCTATGAATAATTACTTGGAAATATAGCCCTCAACCCAACAAAATCAGATGAATAACTTAAACTGAGGAGTTGGTGATCTTCCACCTCCCCCTTCTAATCAAATCAAAGCCCACCAACTTTAAGTAGTTGAAAGAACGAACCAAAGAGATAAAGTCCACACAAGAGAAAACCAAAAGTTCTCAAACATCAATAGCATTACCGCGCGGCTCGTTCTGATCCTCAGCTTGGGCTTGGGCTTGGGCTTGGGCCTGGGCCTGCTTCTGCTGCTCCACGAATCTATTCATTCTCTCAAGCAACTGTGCGGCCTTTCTCTTTCCTCTATCTGTTCCATTTTGTGTTAAATCGACCAGGGACCCCATCACTCCAAGTTCCTGAGCCTCAACCAGATATTTCTGATCTCCTGAACAGAGGTGAACCAAAACTGCAGCAGAATTCTCTCTGTTCCTGGGAGACCCACTTCCGATAACCTCTACCAAAACTGGCACGGCCTCCGCACCTCCAATGGCTGTTTTGCCATCCGGATGGCTAGACAAGATCGCTAATATTGCTAGCGCCTCGTCCACCATTCCACCTTGTGGCTCCGTAAGTAGTCGCATCAAAGTGGGCACAACTCCAGCCCTAACTGCCTTCCCTTTGTTCCCCTGGTATATGCACAAGTTGAAAAGCGCTGTTGCAGCGTCCTTCTTTCCCCTTTGTGTACCTTCGCTAAGCAGTGCTACAAGTGGTGGTATCGCCCCTGAGGCACCTATTGTAACCTTATTTTCATCCACAACCGAGAGGCTAAATAGGGTAGCTGCTGCATTTTCACGGGCTTCCATGCTTCCCTTTCTCAGCACGTTGACTATTCCGGGCACTGCCCCCGACGTTATGATGCTTCCTTTGTTATGCTCGCATATAGAAAGGTTAAGCAGTGCCGTAACCGCATGCTCTTGGGTGCGCGAATCAGGTGTGGAAAGAAGGTCGACAAGAAGGGGGATGGCGCCGGCTTCAGCAATGGCGACGCGGTTATCGGCATTGCGTTTGGCAAGAAGGCGGATTTCACCTGCTGCGGATCGCTGGTCTTCTGGGTTACCAGATGTGAGCTTACGGAGAAGAGTTTCTATTTCAGTGCGTTCAGCAGCCGAGAAGGCCGATGAAGTCTTTTGGGGTCGAGAGCTTGCTCGTTTTGGTGGTTCAACCCCATTTGCCTCGCACCACTGGGCTATGAGGCTGCGGAGGACGTAGTTGGGTGTAAGGACAGTGCTAGTGAGGGCTTGTTGCGTCTTTGGACATGTTCCATGCCCTGCTTCCAGCCATTTCTCAATGCAGGATCGCTCATATGTCTATAACAAGAGATAATAAAGAGGTCGTGTTAAAGAACGTAATGCAAGAATGAAGACACAAAAAACGTACTGACAGAATTCGAAGTAGTGTATGATGCGACTCTATTTAGCAATCAAAGAGTGACAAGGTAAAAGAACACTACCTGCCCAGTGGAGACAATGACAGGATCCTTCATCAATTCCAGGGATATTGGACAGCGGAAATCATCCGGTATAATAAGGGATTTGCGAGTCTCATCTGTGGATACCTGTCCGCTGCAACTTGAAGAAATAGATCTTTCTCTTGAAAGAGAATCCAAGTCAGGATTCTCAGTCTGCACAAAATCCTTTATTTTCTTCAATAGCATAGACATCCTCTCTATGCTCTCCCCTGGATCTCCACAGGCAGAAACCATCTCATGCAAAGCTATTGATTCTTGGGTCAGGTCAGCTACACCCATTAGTTGTAGTTTTCCAGCCACTCTTCTTATGATATCTGGATCTGCTGATGTATCGTTGTTCTTGTTGTAAAGGAACAGAAGATCCTCATACAACCCAACATCAGGTGCATCAACCCTTCCTTTGGCTCTTATGAATTGAGATTGTACAAGTTCAACCTAAATATATGAAGAAGGGACCAAAATATTATGTGAACACCAGCTATTTTGGAACATCTCAAATATCTGATTGACTACACGTTAATACAACGATAAATGAAGTTTTTTAACCATCTTTCAGTTCCTAATCAATGGAATGATAATGCATGGTCGAATCCTTTATTGATTTCCGACAACAAAGTTATCCAAAAATATTAGTTCTTCATGAAGGTGTCGTACTGCAAACGAATAGATAGAATATTAACCTAGAATATTTAAGTGAAGAAAAAGTATGGTGTTCTGCTCCTATGTAATCATGTTCCCTTAAAGGAAAATAGATGTTTTGATTGATTAATCCCACCTGTTCCTTGACTTCATCTGAAATTTCAAGCCTTTCATAGTGAATTCCACCTAGAGCTTGTTCCAAACAAGTTGTCACTTCTTGGAATCTATTCATAATGTCATCCTTCTCTAGGACCTGCACGTACAGTCAAAAACTTAGTTTAACTAAGATGAGAGGAGTCCACAAAACAAAAGCCGATACTCCAAATAAAAACACCGAGCAGTAACAATTGAACAACATTAAGAAATTTCAGTCACCACTCCTTTTGATGTCTACATTAAGAAATTTCAGTCACCACTCCTTTTGCTAAGGTGGAAGAATTTTTCATACTTCTCTTGAAATGAACCACAGGTTATTCTCATCCATAAATCCCTAGGAGATCTATGTCCTTAACCAGCCAACTAACTTGCCTATCTATCTAAAATAAAATGGATTGGAGGAACGCGGAACCTGGACCAAGAATGCTACATTCATTTACAGGAATGGGTAAATTTTCTATTTAGGAATTGAAATATATGGACAAGCCTGCATGACGAAAACTCAAAAGCAAAATGCCAGGAAGCTGTTTCAAAATGGTACTAAGTAATTTAATGTTCTTACCTTCTTAGTGTACCAAGAACATAAGAATTCAGTTAATTTAAAAATACTATCCTATCTGATTTGGTTCGATAAAAGGAAACACTAAAGCAGGAGAAACCATCATTTGGTTGGACTATCCTAAAATCTTGACACCTCAATATTATGACCTATATAATGGAAACTTCCACAGCCAGTCAAATTTAAAGAAATGAAGAACATTACTCTGATTTGATAAGGTACACATGAAAGGGACACAAATAAAACCAAGGCTAATATATGTATCCACCATTAAAAGAAAACAAAGTGCTGGCAGAGTGGCGTCCCATATTCCAGTTCCTATGGTAATCAACTCATAGATTATGCTCTTCAGTGACATTCGAGATTAGGAAGCCCAAAAATCTGTCACGAGAATGTTTCCAATGTCTAATGAATAGTCGCAAGAATCCAGACAATTAAAAGAATCTTTTATCAGCTTTAATGCGGAACAACTTCCGCATATCCTCTTCTCTGTCCAAACTTGGAATTTCAACACTTCAATTCGCAAAATCAACCAATAGCGCAACTGGTTATTTTTTTTCTATGGTCCTGAAAACAATAGTACTAAAACAACGATTGGAAGCCCTAACACCAACTAAAATGAAGCAAAGGATAGTAAAATAGAAAAACGAAACGAAGAATTCAGCGTGCAAGTAAGCTAACAAAAACCATCAGATCTACTTCCTGAGAATTGCTCGATTTACGCAAAGCAGGCACGTCATACAGCCAAATTGTGAAAAAGGAAAAAGAAAAAGAAATCAAATTATAATTTTGGTTTCTAATTCTTTCCTCCAAAGTTTTCAGCAATTAAACTGATGTGTGACTGTGTGAGTTGTGATAGTCACACCGAAGCAGTAGCAAAATACTAAGCAAAACACCTTATGCAGATCTAAATCAGAGCATACAGATTAATCAGAAACCGTGAATGAAAACCAGATGAATCAAAGACCGCAAAGCAAAATGGTGAAATACACGCACCATATAAATCTTACTCCCTTCGCTTCCGAATCTGAGCAAGTCTCTAGCTGATTCCAGAGCTTCCTTCAACGAGCTTAGGGCTTGAAGCGACTCTACAGGGACCGGCTCTTTAGTGTCCCGAATCTCTTCGAACAACGGAGTCAATAGCTTCAACCGCCTCGCCAGATTGCAATACTGCTTCTTGGCCGTACACCTGAAATCTGATACTGCCGAAATCTCGTTGACGACGTCAATCAGCTTCTGCACCATAGCTCCTTTCTCGTCTTCCATGGCGGCTTCAGCTTTGCAAAGATCTATCTGCTCGATAAAGATTCTGCCGATAAATCTCGAGTTCCGCTAAATTTGGCGGAGTTTGATCGAGCGGCGACCACAGTACCAGGTCCAAGTCGTCTCCATTAGAGAGAGACAGTCACGAGCAGAGAGAGAGAGGGGGGGAGGGAGGGACAGAGGTTTCCTCACTACCGCGGCTAATGAGAGAAATGAAAGAAGCTTAACCAGGGTTAAGATTTAACCCGAGATTTTGGGGATTTTTTGCTTAGCTGGAAGAGACGTAAAGAATGCGAAGAAGATACTTCTGTTTAGGAGTATATCAATGTCCTATCGGCGCGGCTCGGGACAAGCTTCTGGCTCGACTATAGATCCACTGGATTAATTACGACCGTTAGTTCGTTTTGGTTTCAGTTAAAAAGTACTACTGCCGTCGATTCGCTCCAGTCAGACCCTTTTTCCATCGGAAATTTCTTTTTTTGCATAAATGTGTCTAAATTAAATAAATATAATGAACAATTCTTACCTTGTAAAGGCAATAAAATTTATCAAATTAATGAAGGGGGAAAATACACATAATTTTAAATTTGAAGACAAAAGACCAGTCTTATAGTTCATTTAATTTTTTAATCAGCATTTCAACATACTTTGAACAAATAAAATTTTCACTTATTAAAAAAATTAACTATTAAAAATGTTGAATCATTCTTTGTAAGTGGTATCATCAATTTTCACGGTCCTCTCATCTATTTACTTTGTTTTCTTTAGTTGATTTTGGAAAACATAATTGATTTTTTCCAAAATCTTTATCCTTTTTTTCTATTTTTTATTTCTTTACTTAGGACAAAATAGAAAATAAACATAGACTCATAGATTCTTGAATAAGTCAATTTTTTTGAAATGCTGTTGAATCTGTGAGCAGACAAAAAACAACATAACGAATTAAAATATCTTGAAAAGTTTCTTACTAATGATATGGTCAAATTAATAGTTAATTTATATGGACTTACTAATAAATAATAAGAATAAAATAATATTACTTTTTCAGTTCATAATGACTCGCATGTGATATACTGACGTACTAATTAATGTGATTTGTGTAAATTATATAACAGTGGCATCCAAATAAGATATCCAAATATAATCATCATAAGATGTCCAAATTGAAAGCTTTTGCAATTTATTAATCTTGTCCAATGGTCTAGCTATGAATTTTCCCTTGTAATTGGATTTATGATACATTTTCACAAAGTATTTAATGCACATGCTATATCCCCATCTATATATAATTTCCCTATACCGTGTATATATGTGTCTATATATACATATAGGGAAATACTTTACGGACCAATATTTGCTTAGATTAATATTAGACCAACATCTAAACTCTTCGTTCCTGATTAAATTTTAATGATCCAAACCATTCAATGTGTTTAAAAACATGTTTTAAATGGTACCCGCGAGAAATCAACTCAAAATATTACCAGAAAGAGCTTGATCCAAACAGTGGCTCATAAAATAGTTCTTATCAGCATTTTGAACCACTGGTACCCTTGAGAAATTAGCCAAAATATTACCGAAAGAGCTTGATCCAAACAGTGGCTCATAAAGCAGTTCCTATCAGCATTTTGAACCACTGCTTAGATCAAGTTCTTTCTGATAATATTTTGAGCTGATTTTTCGTGGATACTCTTAAAAAGTGTTGGTCTTTTAAACATATTGGTTTTTTTTTTCTTTCTTACCAATTGAATGGGGTCCAAAATAGAAATATTGAGAAATTAGGGTACCTATAGTAATTTGAACTCCCACATCACTATGTTGATTAGAAAATAAAAGTTACTGCAACTTTTAATGATTAAAGTTCCATCAGCATCAGTTTAGTCCCAGCTTTAATAATTACACGGAGAATGGGCTGTATTAATCAGTGGTGTATGCATAAAGAACCACACTTAAATCAGAGCCAGGCCAATTTGAGGACAACATGTGGCATCCCAAGTCTATGTGGAGGAGACATTTGGAATCAAATGCATCATCCGGTTGAACTTCTGTTCGGTTAAAAAAGGCAAAGAAATTGATTAACCCTTTGGCAAAAAAAATTGCCCAAAATATTTGAAAATGACAACCATGCACAAGCTTTTTGTGGAGGCAAAGACCAACATCATGCCAGTCAAGTTAGGGACCTGACACCATTCTGGATACATTGAAATTTGAATATCCTTATTTCACTTTATTATAATGCCTCATGTTGAGTTTGGCCTATTTTCTTTGTATTTTTTTAATTGTTATTTTAAAATGTGTATATTTTTATTTTATTTTTATAAAATATGAGTTTTTCTCGACAAGAAATTTAAAAAAAATAAAATATATGAATCGAATTTTAAAAAAGTTCATATTAAAATTTATCATAACTTTAATTAGATCCGCTAATTAACAATGAGATTAATTGATAAAAATTAATTAAGACGCACATAATTTACTAGAATTATCACGAGTCGGAAAATTCTTTGGTTCGTGAAATTTTTTCTAAAAAAATAATCAGAATTCAAAATTAATAATAAATTAAATTGAGTGTGTAAGTTTTTAAATTGAAATGAATCATAACCTTTAATTTTAAATTTCAAAATAATTTTAAAAAAACTGAAACAATAACTCTTCTCTCCAGACCAAACATCTCCTTTAGGCGAAATGGATTTTGTTAAATTACCTTGACTTTTATTTGGTTAAAATTGTCACATTTTTATTAAAAAATATATTATAGAAGAGAGATCTACATTATTTCAACCAATGAGAACAAATATAATGTTAAACTTCGGACTTGTTTTATTCATTAGTGAAAATCCAGACCATACACATAATAGATCACAGACCATTTACTGCAACCCTTGAGAAACCAATTGGAAATCAGGACCATCTGGAGCAAGCATGGGCCCACTTGCTCGGAGTGCGTGGTAGTTGGATAAGTACTCTCTATTTTTATAATCTATTATTTTTATTTGGAACGTCTTAAAATGAAAATTTATTTTTAAAAATAATAATTAAAATTTAGTTAAATTTTTTTATCTCTTTATTTAAATAAAACTTACACTGTACATATCAATCAAACTATTTAGAAAAGATACATTAATATTTTACCTCAAGGGCATGTTTAGAAAGAAAAATATTTTTTTGTAGCAATTATTATGCTACCTTAAAAAATTAAAATTCCAAAGAGAGACTATTAATTTAGGACAGAGGGAGTATAAGATAGGCCATTACTTCGATGCACCAGATATTTACTCGAGTTCAACTCGGCTTCAAACGGAGCCGACGAGTAAGTCAAGCCGCTCACAAGAGCTAAATCCCAGTAGAGGAACGCTTTTCTATGTGGACAGCTGATTAGTTAAACTCTGGCCAGCTCTGAAGTCACTATAGCGAGAGTCGGGGGGAGAGAGAGAGAGAGAGATGCGTGTGGGTCCCACCTCACGAAAACCGCGGCACATGGTCGACGTATTTTCTAACATGAGATACTCTGTGCAAAACTTAAATGGCATATGATCAGATCATGGCAATCAGGTTAATCGACGCCGTCCATCTCGATCGTAACTCACTCCGGTCCCATTCAGCTGATGAAACGATACGGTTTATTTCCGAGAGAACGAGAAATATACGGGGCTCGGAGGTGGGGTCCGAGACGTGAGCGGGGGTGATGCCGGGCGCATGTGACCCGCCGCAAGGACAGCTCAGTGAGACCCACCTTGACCCGTTTTGCACCAACGATATTTTTGGTGTTTAGCGCAAGTTGTGTTTCTAGAATCCACGAGAAGTATGATTATATCGCCCAGCTCCTCTCTCTCCTACGGATTCAAAAATTTTATATAGTAGGGTTATTTACTTATAATAAACTTTAAAAAAATTATTAAAAGTCACACTGTAATATAATAAAAACAAATTTAACTTAAATAAATCAGTACAGTTCTAAATTTTAAATAAAACATTTCTTATGTGCTGTGCACACACCATTAGCAAGATTTTATTTTAAAAATTTGAGTTTGGGATTAATCTCCAAATTATTTTTAGTAAACAATAAATTTTAAGAGTTTTTAAAAATAAAATTCAGAATACGACCGAAAGGAGTTCAAATGAACAGTATTATTCATTTTTTTTAATGTGACGGTGACAAAAGTAAAAAAAATATGCTCATTTTGCTACTCTTGCATTAAAAAAATGACCGACATCGCTAATTTAAACTTCTTTCGGTCGTAGTTTTTAGATTTTATTTTTGAAAAAATTCTAAAAATTCACTATGAACTTAAAAAAATATTTGAAAATTAGTCGCGAACTTAAAATTTTGTTAACTATATATATACACACAGCATGTAAGAAATATTTTATTTAAAATTCAAAATAGTAATAAAAAAAATATTTCAGGGGGTCCATGGTCCTTAATTGGACCTGCCACTAAATATCCCACCTAAATTTCCAAAAATAATGGATATATTTTTGGGTATGGGATTAGAGTATAATATACCGACACTGAATTTTCAAATAAAGAAATTTTTGTAACTACGCCTGGTTAGGGCTAATAAAAAATCATTTAATTAGCAAATGATTGTTTGGATAGTCGTTTTGACGCTCAACAAGTCCTGTTGTATGCAATGCACAATAGGGTTTCCAATTCTGATTAGGGCTTAAGTTCTTGTTCCGCTCCTCCCGTGATGGATCATCTAGTTCACCATAAGAGGGCCTTCATCTTCATTTGGGGCCTCTCCATTCAGCACTGTGTCGTTCTGGTTTGCCACTGACTGAGTTCAAGCCATCGAAGGGTCATCAATAAAAAAACAAAGCTTTGTTTTTTTCCAGGTTCCTATAGACGGCACCAACTAATAACGTCTTTACTATCTCCTCTTTGGTAATGACCTGCAAGAAAACTAAAGACACCGGTATAATACTGGTCAACACCCTTCCGATGTCTAAATTAGTGATCGAGTACCTTTTGAGAGAATTAGAAAAGAAAGGCTATTATGAAAAATCTCATGTTGTACCTCATTTTCCTTCTTAAGCCTCTCCCCTTCCTTTTCAGGACTTGTTTCCATTAGATCAATAGTTAAGGTCATCCTAATCCGTTCGGCCGTTTTAGGATCCTTATCTCCAAATAAATATGGCTTTATTCTTTCTGGTGGGCATGATGGATGACGCAACCCGGTATGGAGTCTCCTTTATCGACCTCCGTCTTTTCCACTCTGAACTCCTTATCCCTCAAAGGAAGGACCCACTCTCCAGCGTGAGTATCACTCTAGCCGATTAGGGCTTTTTTCGAAGAGCCAAGAGCCAAGAAGAAAAGAGAAAACGTATTTGTATTTTACAAGCGATGTCATTGATTACAACGAAAAGAAGTGGTGGTTTGTGTTTTGGCACATACCATGATAATCATGACCCTTTAAAAAGAGTCTCGTACAATTTGGTAGCTCGAACATCATTTCATACCTAATTTGATGGTAGCATCGATCCTATCCTCAAAAAGGAGCGTGTGGGTTCTCCTGGGGATGACCCAATCATTCGTTTCAAGATCAAACCTGCCTAATGGTTCTTACCTTTTGCCATCTCTCTTTGGTTCATGCCCTGTCTTTAGATGCCATGCTTGGGTCGTATCTCACTTACCACAACAATCATTCTATATATACACAGCACATAGAATCAAAATATGGTAAATTTATACTGATCTCCCCTGAGTTTTTTGACAAATACCTTGACCTCCTTGATCTGTAGTTTGAAAAATTACTATGATCTCCATTACTTTTGAAATCAGTTAAACATCGTTAAAGTCAATTAACGACGCTAATCAAGCTATTGAAATTTCAATTTTAGATTTTTTTTTTAGCAAAACAAATTACAACATAATTTTTATCAAGTCCAGAATAGCTTGTATGAATTTTTTTTGAAATCAAAACTCAAACAATTTCAATCAGAATTTTGATTTCAAAAAAATTCTAGACTTGAGGTTTTAATAGCTTTGATTAATGACGTCTAACTGATTTTAGTAGTATAAAAAGTAATAATTTTAAAAACAAGGGAGATTAGAGTAATCTTTCAAATTATAGGGAGGTTGGTATATTTTTTAGAAACAACAAGAGAGGTCAGTGTAATTAACCCAATCAGATATTTAGAGCAAATTATAATGGAATCCTCAATTATAATTAAGAAGGACGAGGCTTTTTCTTTATGAATTGAACCGTTGTGTTAGAGTTTGCAAGTCTCATCACAAATTTCGTAATTTTAATCATTTGATTAGTTTATTTTGTAAGACCGTATGTATAAATTCTTCACACTTATGTTCAATTCATGATTTTTATCACGCTTGTCTCTAAACAATAGTTTGATGATCTATTCTTAAAGTCATATCTATTATTTCCTTTATTCTTAAAGTCAATACAACTAGGCATGTGATTGGAAGCATCAGCCTAGAGATGGAAATTTATTAATATTGACTTAGAAGAACATTGCGATAATGAAACATAAAGTTGAAGAGTTCGTACTGATCACAAGTTTTTTTGTACCAAATAGAAATAAAGAGTTGTTGGTGTATGGATTGGGGGTTTGTTGTGCATTGCGAACAGCAAGACATGTGCGTCAAAATGATGTCGTTTTAAAGTACAAAACACTGAACAAACAGTTGGACATTGACTGAAAATTTTCGGATAATATTTTGCACGTTAAAACGATATTGTTTTAATGCACAATGCGTACTGTTGTGCACAGTGTAGTAGAACAAATTCCCCATTCCTGGGAGTATGTGAGGAAACATGTGTAGCCCCAATAGCAAAGGAATTCCGATGTATATGGCAACATTTAAGCAGAGTGCAATTAAGTGCATAAAAGGTTGTTAGTATTAAATTGGGTAAACTTCATAACACCCCCTAAGTTTTGAATTATGTTTAAATGCCCCCTCGTGTATGAAAAATGACGCTCCTCCCTGAGGTTTGCATTTTTATTTCACTTAATCCTTTTCGTTACTTTACTGTTAAGTTAATTAACAAATTATGACAAAATTATTCCTAAAGTTTATAAAATATCAAAATTTCAACCCTCAACAACTTTTTATATGCTTCTCTCTTGTTTCGTTTTTATCTTTCCCAGTACAAGTTTCACAATTATTATTAACAATTCGTCTATTTGTCCTAACTTATTTATATTAATTATTTTTTTTATTCATTGTTTTGTAATTGCTATTTTTTTCGTCAATTTTTTGTTGATTATTGGTTCGTTTTGACGAAATAAATCTAAAAAGTATAAAATTATGTCCGAAAACTAAAAAAAATTCACTAAAGACGAAAAATATATAAAAAATTACCTTGTATTGGCTTATTTTTTTTTTTAGTTTTTAAAAATAATTTTATACTTTTCTGAAATTTGTTGTCGAGACGAGCCAACAATCATAAAAAATTAACGTAAAACAAAAAATTACAAAAAAGTTCAAATAAAGACAAAAAACCAATCAAACAATAATTAAGTTAATAATTACCACAGTCCAAATAGACAGTAATAGTTTGTAATTATCTTTTGAAATTATGAATTAACGTAACTCAGTGCTCATATTCATCTGAAAATCATGAAACCTAGTTGCTAGCATTTTTTTTCTTCTTTTTAAGTATTCTATTTTTGTGAATTCCTTTTAGTACAAGAATTTGGTTAGAAACTTAAGTTACTTTCAAATGTAACTCTAATGTTTTTGTTTTCAAGTTACAAAAGGTTAGAAGGCTTTGAACACACCTCAAACACTCTCTGAAGCTTAAGTTAGGGATTGGAGGACGATAGATTTGGATTTCTTTTCAAGAAGAGGAAGTTAATCCCTTGCACCGCAATCCTATCTACCATTACTAAAAGTATTCGGATCAGTTTACGCACACATTGACTAATTTTTGGGGATCAATCCCACCGTCTAGTTCGTGAATCACAATTAAAGACAGAACAAAACTCTGTATGGAATGACTCTGTAAAAATTGGTCATGTGGTTATTTGGGAGAGTACGCGATGTACGTACATGATACCCACATTGAATTTGGGTTTCGGGTCCTTGAAATGTTGTTACCCTGCTTGGTTTAGCTTATGTTTGGTCTCTCGTGTTCTTAATGGTCCATTTGTTAGCGAGATAAGTCTTAAGAGATACAGATTATGAAAAATAAAATAGAAGAAAAGATATGATAAAATGAGCGATGAAGTGTACATGGTTTGCTAATAGAATTTTATAGAAAGGGATATAACATCCTTGTTTTGTTTGTTAGTTTGCACGATTGAATAAGAGTGAGTGGATGATGAATCTAAAAAGGGAAGTGGACTCTTCAAATATTTCTTCCAGGTCAAGATTATGATTATCAACCACAATCTATGCTTAATACCAAACTCAGGATTAACAAAACACTGTAACCCAAAATTTTAAATACACAACTTCAAAGCAACACTTTCATTTATTCAAAACAAGTAACAAAGATGACATTTTTTTTTTCATTTTACATCTGCACTCAGATCTCTATTCTCGTAAGAAAAAAAACCTCACACAAAAGCAGACAACTTATTTTATTTTTTAGATTAAAACATGTTTACTTTCCAAACAAACCATAAGATTAAGGAGACACGTTTGTCTTAGCCGGAGATATCAATAGCCTTAACCTCTGGCTTCTTCACCTCTTCCTTAGGCACAGTCACAGTGAGCACTCCATTCTCCATGCTAGCCTTGACCTGATCCATCTTGGCATTTTCCGGCAGTCGGAACCTCCGGAGGAACTTGCCGCTGCTGCGCTCAACACGGTGCCACTTGTCATTCTTCTCCTCCTTCTCTCTGCTTCTCTCCCCACTTATCTGAAGAATTCTTCCCTCTTCCACCTCAACTTTCACCTCCTCTTTCTTCAGTCCCGGAAGGTCGGCCTTGAAGATATGAGCTTTTGGGGTCTCCTTCCAGTCGATCCGTGCATTTATGAATTGAGACATTTCACGAGCAGAAGTTGGCACGTTAGAGACTGCGGTGGTGAAGAAGCCATCAAAGGGGTCCCAAATATCCAAAGAGAATGGATCAAAGACGTTGGTTTTTTGGCCACCGAAGAAGCTGGGAATGAGAGACATTTTCTTGATGGTTTTGGCAGTGATTCAAACAGAAAGATGTTTTTGAAAAATCTGGTTGATGAGGATGAAGTATGTAAGCACCTATTTATAGATATCAAAAGATGATGAACAGGGAAGGGAAGAGCCTTCTGGTAAAGCAGAGGACTCTGGTACTTTCATGGCCCTTCTTTTGTCATCGTGGTCCTCTTCATCATTGCTGCAATTGAATAAAATTTGACTACCTACATCTTCTCTAACCTTCTACCATCTTCACTGTATATTTTCTACCCTTTTTCCACAGGTGTAAATGGTCATAGTTTTTAAATAGTTGAAAAAATCTAGAAACACAGATTGTGTTCGGTTGAGTGTTTCTTAAACAATTTTTGAAAAAAAAACTCTGAAATGTTTGGTGTAAGTGTTTCAGAAAAAAATTAACTTCTTTTTCGGCGTTTTCAAGATGCTCTCTTTTTCTATCTTCTTTTATAGAGTGATGAAGTTGTTTGGAAAAAAAATAAAAGTGTTTTGGAAAAAATTTCCCAAACAAATTCTCAAAAATTTTCAAAAATTTTTTTGGAAACTTCTAACCGAAAAATGCTTCAGACACATCCAAACATATGTATTCGGAACAGATAAATATACTTGAGGCTCACAAATTATTGACGATTATATGCACATCGAATAATTCTAAACACATTTGTATCTAGGTGTGTCCGGAAATGTGTTACTAGCATTACTCTAAGACCAAATCAAACCAGTTTCCAAATTGAGAAAAGGATAATCATAGTTGTGGCCCATCTGAAAATCTAAATAACTGTGGACTGTGTACTGTGCAGATGGTCTTCACTATTCTTCATCACTTTTTAAGGGTAAAAAAATAGCCCAACCACAAAGGGTACCTCTTGGGTCCAACTTGATCATCCAAACCATGACAACCTCTTTTCAAACTAAAGCACATCCCCTTTAGGGCATAAATCAAGAACTCACAAAATACTCGTAGAATGCCCAAAAACAAGAACCAGCCAACGCTACTATGCATGCAAAAAGGGAGCTTCTAAATATACCCACTAAATGCCTCATACTTCCAAGCATTATAAGTTCGTAACTTTCACATAAATACATATACCTCCCAAAGAACAGGAGTCTAAGAGAAATTTAGTGGGTGCATTTAGAATCGCCCATGCAAAAAAACACCATAAGGTTACTATCGCCACCTCACCATAAGGCTACTAAGCATTTCCGGGAGATTGCAAGCAGGAGATAAGACTGTAATCTTTCACTAGGAACAGAAATCATACTATGGAAGCCATGCAAGATTATTCTTATTGATACAGAAGATACAACTCACAAGAAAAATGATAGGCCAGTCTTAACATAAAAAAGATCAAATTCAAGATCAGAATTAACAAACGGGCCGGGTGTCGCTTATGATACAGCAAATGCAGGAGTGCCAAAAACTAGTGCCAGAATGACCAAGAACAAGAAGTGCTTTGAATACCACGTTGCAGAAAAGCAGTGTTAGAAATGATACATAAAATTATTTGGGTGATCAAAGCTGCAATTTAGTCATTCTATTTCTGTTCCGAGTCTTTACTCATCTTCTTCTTCTCGCTTTACCATTGGGAGACTTGCAAGAAGAATTCTTCGAACAAATCTTGCACATCTGGTGATAATTTCCTGGGGATGTAAACACAGTTATAATGATATTAGTGTTGTTAACAATTTTAAAAACAAACATTTCAAACTCAAATGGTGAATAACATGAAGCCGAAACAGACTCTACCACTTTTTGCCATAATTAACAAATCAGTAAACTGGCACACTGCACGTATTGAAAGCTATACCAATTGAAATCTACCTCCCATCATTCTGGACTAAAATCGGGATCACTGGTCAGATACTTTTGCGAAATTCCAAAGAGGGATGAGCTCGAGTCTTTTTTGTTGGCTTGCTAAGGTGCATTTAGAATCACCCATGCAAAATGCAAGATAAAACACAACAACTACAATCTTTCTCAGATGATTAGTTCCTTTTACGTGTTTGGACGGAGGGACAATAAACATAACAATGAATGGAAATGATACATGGTCTTTAAATCCACCAAGAATCGCAGTAGTCTGACTCAAAACATATCTCACTTTGGTGTTTGACGACATGTACGCCTACTAAATATCCAGTGAACCGTGACAATAGCTGTACTAGTCATATATGAACAAACCAAGCACCTCGTTACTGTAATTTCATCCGCAAAAGAAAGGAATGCTAGGCCAGCATCAGCTACAGAAAGTCCAAGAATAACAATTAAAAGTACCAGAAATGAGGCAAAGATCACAAAAATTTTAAACATCCCACTGCAAAGAAGATGAGGTTTTGAGAAACATACACAGATGAGGATCTTCTTTTTTTAAAGCTACAAGTCATTCATTTACTGCTCTTCCTGATCTTTACTCTTCTTCTTTTTCTCATCTTTCTTCTTCTCGCTTTTATTTGCATATTCCTCAATCCCACCGCCCCTGGTTGAAGGCAAAACAGGGGACTACCATTCTCTGCATCTTTGCTCTTCTTTTTCTTTTCCTTCTTCTCGAATTTCTCCTCATCCAGTGACCCAACTCCATCTCTCTCTCTCTTTATCCTTCTTTTTCTTCTCTTTCTTGGACTTCTCCCCGTCAGAAGTTACATTCTCGTCACCCTTTTTTTCGTTTTCGTTTTCTTTTTCTTCTCCTTCTTTTCAACTTCCACTCCTAACTCCTCCGTTTCAGCCCCCACCTCGGTTTCATCCTTCTTAACTCTCTTGGAAACATCCGGTGCAGGGCTGCCATCAATCTCTTCCACATCATTCTTCTTCTTCTTCTTCTCCCTCCACAACCTCCGTACTTGTGGTTACAGGTTCAGTGGCAGCAGCAAGACCAGCAACCACAGAATCCCCTCCAGCAGCAAGGGCCACATTCCTCATCCACTCAGATGGTGTATTCTCATTCGGTTTACCATGCTTATTCAACTTCCCCTCCGAAACCAGCTTCTTCTTCATCGAAGCCCTAGGCCCCAACCCCATTTCCTCGGATACATATCCCTGTCCATCACCACCCTCTTAATCTTCGCCACAACCCCATGGTCACAAGTGGCCATGACCGCCGTCGTCATCTCTGCAATTCCCAACGCAATTGCCTCTCCCTTAGTAGCCATCAAAACAACCTCCTCCCCAACCTCTATGTCATTTTCAAACCTCAACAACCCCGGAATCATTAACTTTGCACTGTAACAAATCGCATTTGCCGCCGAGTCCTTCACCACCAACCTCTTGTAACTAGTCAACAAAACCTCTAACGGCATAATCGCCCTCCTCAAATAACTCTCATCACGATTATTATCGTAAACCCACTGGGCATCCATCACATCATGCATTGTCACCGTATTATCTTTCTCTCCCATAATCCCCGACCTAACACGCCGCAACTCCTGCATATGCCCTCCCACACCCAAAATCAGCCCCAAATGAACACACATTGTCCTCACATAAGTCCCCGCCTCACATGATAACCAGAAGACAACCAAATGCCTATTCACATCGTACTCTAACAGCTTACATTCATAAATAGTCCTAATCCTAAGCTGGCGTTTCACCGCAGAAATCAACGCGCTGAAAAACATCCCCGGTTAAAGTCTCCAGCGCCCGACCCACCTTTGCAAGGTCAGTCACGGAGGAACGGAGCCGGGCAATGCACACGTACTCCTTTCCAGCTCCCTGCTGCGATTTCACAAGCCGGGTGGCCCGGTCGATACAGACTATTAAATTCCCGGTGACTTTTGGGTCAAGGGTACCGCTGTGACCTGTTTTCTCGACCCGGAGAATCCTTTTGATCCAGGCCACGACTTCGTGAGAAGATGGGTTAGCGGGTTTGTCGAGATTGAGAACACCGTACCTGATGTACTCAGCGAGGGGGCGCTTGAGGGGAGAGTAACCGCAGGGGAGAGGGGTGTAGTGTCCGGTTCGTACATTGAGACGATCGTAGTTCTTTAACAGGATCGGCCATTGAGAGGTGTCAATCGAGGGAGTGAAGCTCTGGGGTTTGATAAGGTAGTCGCCGTCGGTGGTCTGGTCTTTTAGGTCCGAGCCATTGACGGGAAGGGTCTGGTCTTCTTTGGTTGTGCTGTTCTTTTTCTTCTTCTCCGACCGTGATAGTTCGACGCCGGACATGGTTGAGATAGGTTTTTCAGTTTTTGCTGGTGTGAATGACAGAGACTGAGAGAGTTCAGTTTCTGAGTGAGGGTTTTGGGTGATTCGGGTGAGCAAGAGGGGCTAGTAGGGATGGCAATTTGGACCGAACCGATGGTTATCCGAACCGAACCGCTTAATTTTCCCCGAACGGTAACCGTTTTTTTCCCCGTGGGTATGGATATGGTAGGAACAAACAAATACCCGTTCGGGTTCGGTTCGGTTATGGTTAGAAGAATAACCGAACCGAACCGAACCGAAATTAAACGACGTCGTTTTATTTATATATATATATATATATATATATATATATTATATTAATTATTTTATAACCCCAGGTCCTATATATATATATATTAATTATTTTATAACCCTATTCGGGTACCCGTTCGGTTCGGGAAATACCCGAACCCCGTTTGGTTCGGTTATGGAGCACCCCCTCTTCCTCCATTCGGGTATCGGGGCGGGTTCGGTTCGGGTATTCCATTCGGGTATCGGGGCGGTTATCCGGATAACCGCCCCGAACCGCCCCGTTGCCATCCCTAGGGGCTAGGGGTAATACAAACCGGAATTTGCTATGTGTACTGATGGGATGAACAGATCTGCACCGATCTGACAATGAGGGCCCACCACCTGTCTCACACAATTACTGTTTATATACGCGGCATTGGGACCCCTTGTTCACTCTCGCCACCTGTTTTTTCTTCTCTCTCTTCCCTCTATTTTCTCACACAAATGGGAACTTGGAAATTTAACTTTAAAACTGGTTGAAGTTTAATTTTTCCCGAAAAGAGACATTGATTAAAGATTAAAAATTAAAAATATAGAATATCGGTGCAAATTTTTTAAATTTTTTTTCCAAGTTAAAAGTTTCAATTAACTCTTAAATATTATGCACAAAAATATAGTTTTTCAAAAATCTGATTTGGACTAAATTTTGTTTTCGAATTATTTTTTATCCTTATTTAAAGATATTTTCGAATTTTTTTGTTTTGCCCTTAATTTTTTTTACAGATTATTAATTCGTCTCAACAAACAATTTCAGAAAAATAAAAAATTATGAACTAAATTTTAAAAAAATTAAGAAAAGTTATATAATTTGACAATTCTATCTATTTTGAACAAAATCGAACTGATACTAACCGAAAATCAAATATTCTAGTCAATTCGATTTGGACCAATTTTTCGTTTGAATAATTTTTTTGTCCTTATTAAAAGATGTTTTGTATTTTTAATTTTATCCTTAACTTTTTATGGATTATTGATTTGTCTTGACGAGAAATTCTAGAAAAGTAAAAATTATGAACTAAATTTGAAAAAAAAGAAAAGATAAATAATCTAAAAAATCTGTGTGCTTTGAGTCAAATCTAACCGATACCAACTGATTTAGTAAGTGGACTAATCAAAAACTAAAAATTCTATTCGATTTTTTTAGCCGATTCGGGTTGGTTATTTTTTTCACCCCTAAGAATGATAGATAAAAAACATCAAAACATCCAATTTCATTACATTTACGATTTTGCATCCTTTATGATTTTTAGAAATTATAACATTTTGTATAAAAACATATAACAGTATACCTAAGCTTTCATGTAGAAATTTTTGAAAACTTTATGTTAGGAATAACAATGGGTTCAATTTAGTTCAAAACACACATGTTTTTTAGATTATTTACATTTCCTTAATTTTTTTCAAATTTAGTTTAGAATTTTTTATTTTTATGAAATCTCTCATCGAGACAAACTAAGAATCTGCAAAAGGTTAAAGACAAAACAAAAAAAATTACAAAATATCTTTCAATAAGGACCCAAAAAAAAATTCAAACAAAAAATTGGTCCAAATCGAATTGACTGGAATATTTGGTTTTTGGTTGGTCCACGTACCAACTAGTTTTGGACCAATTTCGAGTGATCGTGGAATCTTTTTTCTTCTCATTCATTCAAGAGATTCAATCGGTATCAGTTTGATTTTGTTCAAAACAAGCAGAATTGTCATATTATTTAACTTTTCTTATTTTTTCAAATTTAATTCATAATTTTTTACTTTTTCTGGAGTTGATTGTCGAGGCGACCCAATAATCTGCAAAAATTATGGGCAAAACAAAAAAATTACAAAATATCTTCAAATGAGGACAAAAAATTATTCCAAAAGAAAGTTTAATCCAAATTGAATTTTTGAGCCTATACCTTGTCTGCTCCTAATAATAATTTATTACAAAATAATCATCCTTGTTTTTGTGCATAATATTTTAAAATATACCAATTTAAGAGCTAATGAAAACTTTAACTTGGCAAAAATTAATTTTAAAAATTTACACCGATAAACTATATTTTTAATTTTTAATCGATGTCTTTTTTTGAAAAAAAATTGAACTTCAACCAGTTTTGAAGTTAAATTTTCTAAGTTCTCATTTGACACTTGTACTTGAGAAGATAGCAAGAAGAGAGAGAGAAGAAAAAACAGGTGGTGAGAGAGAACAAGGGGTCCCTATGCCACGTATGTAAACAGTAATTTTGATAGACAGGTGGTGGGTCCTTATTGTCAGATCGGTACAGATCTGTTCATCCCATCAGTACGTATAGCAAATTCCATACAAACCAGGCCGGTGGTTTTGGGGTAGAGGCTGGTAAGCAGATTTTTAGGGCTTTGGTCTGACGAGGACATATGAGCTGTTACCCAGGAAGTTTGTCGTTTTTTTGGGCCTTACAAAGCTAATTTATTTTTCTCATGTCAGGCGTAGCTGCAACAGGGTGGCCCATATGTAAATAAATTGAAGCCCAAAAGTAAGGTGTAGAGGTTCTTTTCCTTGTATTATTAACCAAAAAAAACATAAAAACAAAAAACAGAACTGTAATGATTTCTTTCTGAGCAAGTCTGTAAACATAACTCTTTGTGCACAGATCATTCGATGCATGTGAAACTATTTATTATTTTATAGGTACCTGACGAGGGTAAAATATAATTGAGAAAATACATTTAGACCCCCCGAGTAAGTTTGAAGTTCGGCCGAGACCGAATAACACATCCAGAGGCACATGCCGATCACGTGACATAATCGCTGACACGAGGAGTGCCGACCATACGCAAATCTGGGTAACAGAACCATGCATTGAGCAATGCCGACCTGAGAAAGGCGGATCCATGACTTGCCGAACAGACGAGGTCGGTCCGGATTACGGGCAGCCCGAGAAAGGCGACCAGTAACCGTTTTTCCGAAATAAAACAGAATCCCGGATAAGTCGGGATTCTGTCGGGATTCTGTTGGATTCAGTTATGGACGTGAAATCCATGGCCAATCAGAGGACACTTCGCCCAAAGAAAGCCCTAAGAGAATTAGGGCACAAGAGAGCCCTAAGAGAATTGAGGACCAAGAGAGCCCTAAGAGAATTGGGGCCTAAGAAAGCCCTAAGAGATTTAGGGCATAAGGTGAAGTCTATAAATACAGCTCCAGATGAAGAAAAAGAGGTACGCCTGAATAACCTAGAGTTTCGCCTGCTGATAGAGAATATTAGCTTGCGTTATCATTTCCCTGTGAGATTTTGCCTGACTTAATCATCGGAGTGTCCTCCTGCCACAGCGGCAGAGGGCTCTTTGACAGATTATTCTTTTGCAGATCACAGGTCCACATATTGAGAAGAGCATTGTTTCGGCTGGATAGTGAATTCTTAGCTTTTCGTCCTGATTATCAAAATCAACCCTCTTACAGTACCGTATACATCAAACAATTACAGACTCATCTATGTTCAAATTTATTTACAAAAGTTAGTATTTGTAGACTTTCCCGTTCTTTTTTCACAATTGGTTGCAACTTGAACTGACTACATGACTCAATTATTGACATACCGCTCCGACAATGAAGAATCCGTAAGCTCTATTGAGATTGTTATGGCTAAACTTTTACTGATCAAAATAATTCTGCAATCCATTTATAAATGTCAAGTACTTTTATTGGTCAATAAAAGAGACAATTGGTTGCTCTTTTTTCATTTGAATTCAATTGCATCCTGAAACTGATCATATGACCTCAAGTGATTTATTTAGAATGAGTTAATTAAAGTGAAATAAAATTAAAAAACTTAGAAAGAAAAATGATGAAAGACCCGCTAACTGTAGATTGAATCAATGGTACCCAAATGTATGGATGGCAATTTGGACCGAACCGATGGTTATCCGAACCGAACCGCTTAATTTTCCCCGAACCGTAAATGTTTTTTTCCCCGTGGGTATGGATATGGTAGGAACAAACAAATACCCGTTCGGGTTCGGTTCGGTTATGGTTAGAAGAATAACCGAACTGTTACCCGAACCAAACCGAACCCGAACCGAACCGAAATTAAACGACGTCGTTTTATTTATATATATATATATATATAATATATATATTATATATATATATATATATATATTAATTATTTTATAACCCCATTCGGGTACCCGTTCGGTTCGGGGAATACCCGAACCCCGTTTGGTTCGGTTATGGAGCACCCCCTCTTCCTCCATTCGGGTATCGGGGCGGGTTCGGTTCGGATATTCCATTCGGGTATCGGGGCGGTTATCCGGATAACCGCCCCGAACCGCCCCGTTGCCATCCCTACCCAAATGTAAATCAAATTTGTAATCCTCAATGAGCTTACACTCGTATCAAGTAGGAATATTTGCTTTCCTATTAAGTAAAAATAGATCAAGGCCATGAGTGTGTGTGTGTGTGAGAGAGAGAGAGAGAGAGAGAGAGAGAGAGAGAGAAAAGTTTGATCTTTGACCCTTTTATTTTTATTTTGTAACTTTTTTGGTCACACGATACTAGTCCTAATAGAAAAAGGTAATCGAACGGTTGGAAATGTGATGCTCTTTCTTATTTGAGGTGATGGGCTTATTTGTTTTGCATGATCAAGTTTAGTTTAAATTTCATTTGAAACTTGGAATTAAGAAGAGCTACTAATTTGCGATCTATTGAACTAGAACTAAGTACAGATCACGTGGTTCCTTCAAATCATTCGTGTGAAGTCTTCACACCTCGGTTGCTTGGTCTGGACTCCTGCTCCGCCAAAGCGGTCATTATCCCGAGAAAAGCGCATCCCTCCCACGTCCAAGTAGGGGCCAGAGCACTATCTTCTCTCAGGGTAAGTGGTCTTGACTTGTGACTCAGTCTCCTAATCTCATGGAACTCAAACGGACTTAAAGTATTATAAGGTCCCTATTCAGACAAATAAAGACTTCAAAACGGTTAGAAATGACAATCTTATCACAATTCCATAATAATAGGCTCTCAACAGGACTCGAAGAGTTAAGAAGATACAAGGTACATTTAAAAACGGGTGAGCAAGTATTACTTAACACTAGCACAATTTTCACATCTTATTTTTCTCGAGAACCACCGATCACTAATTTAGGCATTTTAAGAGTGTTGATCGGCATCACACGGGTGTTCCTAGCCTTTTTGCAAGTCATTGCTGAATATGGTTAACATGTAAATTAGAAGAAGAGTGAGAAGATAAAGTGTTTCAATCTCAACTTTTAATTTAACGATTGAGATGAAGTAATTTTTTATGAATCTCTGAATTTAATGTCCGATATATATAAGAAGAAAACCCGACAATGTAAGAAAGGAAAAACCTGTCATATCCCATTTGGTTAACTTCTCTTTCATATTTATTCATAATTTTATAAAATTTCACTTGCAGTCTAGCCTCTAGTACTATGTGTATCCACCAGCTTCTCGTGGGAATAAAAGAAAAGGCAATTACTTTTAGCTGTGGCTCCACATGTATCTGTTTCTTTATTAGGTGTTACTCGAATTAATTTTTATCAAGTATCATGCATGTGATTAAAGGTTTAGAAGAGATGCTGAAAAGTTAAGAATATGCATGCTAGCCCACAGTGTGCACCAGAAAGCTACACTCCACTATACCTTTGTTATTTCTCTTTCTGTGAAAATGAAGTGTGCATAGAAGTTAGGGACACTTATGATTGTTCTTTCTGAAAGTTGGGGAGACGTTTTGTTGAAGAATGTACCCCTTGGGTTTCTTCACCCTACTGATAAAAAACAATTACAGATGTTCTTTTTTTTGACGATGAACCCAGCATTAATGCAAATCCATGCAAACAATTTGCAGCACTTTAGAGACAGAGAGAGAGAGAGAGAGAGTTAAAATGTGTCTTCTCCAAAACCAAATTAGGATTGTTGTGGGTGTTCCAAACTTTGATCTGATTTATCTCTTATACAAGGCCAACGGTAACACCAACCACCTGATGTCTAGGTTTCTATGAAGGCTGCAATTTTTTGGTACAAGCAGTGGAAGTTGAGGAGAATTCCCGTTGAGGTTGGCCGTGTTTTGATGGGGTATGCAAATTCAGATTATGAGGGCTTTTTTTATTTTTATGTTTTTACGCGTCCTGTTGAGCTATTCTACTTAATTGTTTCTTTTATGTCCGAAGTATTGTTTATTTACAAAAGTGTGAGGTTTAAGGTAGATAGTGTTTTTTGCGATTAACAGTATTAGGAGGGTATATGTTTACTCTTCGAAACTCTCTCTATGTGAAAATTCATATTTTATCTCCGTAATAATGGAATTTTTTTGTCTTTCAAGAAAGAAAATGTACTCACACGTCCTACATATACAACCCGGCTTTGGTAGTCAACATTTGAAATTGAAAATTTACTCCATCTTAAGTGTCAAATTTGAATTTTCTCATCATCTAGCGCCATTAGTTCATATATATGGAGATTTATTCCGACTTTTTTGATCCCTCCGATAGTCGACGAAAAGTTTAATTTCCCCTAAATTAATCCATGTATTCGTAAGATAGTCCAGACATCTTAACTACAGATACAAAAGAACAGGTCGTACACATACCGCATAACCAAGGGAGGAACTACATCCCCACTTCCCAATTTTAAAAAAAAATTACGACTTAAGTATAAATTTTAAAAATTATATATATATCGGTCCCCTCTCTTACTAAAAACAAAAAAAAAATCTCGCCCACCCCCCGAAAAAAAAAAAGAAATTACGACTTTAGTATAAATTTTGAAAATTAAAAATATATATATAGTTTTTGGCCCCTTCTCTTTCTCAAAAAAAAAAATTTCTCAGCCCCCCCAAAACTTTGAATCCTGGTTCCGCGCCTGCGCATAACAGAACAGTTTTGGTTTTGAGATCGTCGACCATTTACGAACGCATCAATTGTATGTAAATCCACACAAATCCTACACCCCATATATACAAGCATACAAAGAGAGATATTATTCAATATTTGGATTTGAACCTCAAATAAATATGTAATGATGAAAAATATATGACAAACGATGGTTCCCCAAGAGCTAGAGGTGAATAATTACTAAGATTCATTGTAATGTTTGTTCTGAGAACTAGAATTAGTGTATATATGATGGCACAATAAGTTCTGAGAACTAAAACCTGTGTGTATCCATATGCAAAAGAATGTGAAGATATTAATAGAATATACTTCAATCCGTCCCGTGCAAAGCACGAGTTCTTGCTAGTTCATTATTATTGGTTGACAAATAGTGGATCTCACTAAAAAATAATTTACCCTTGACAAAAATTTGTATTGCAAAGGTGAACCTACATCTTGTCAATCAATGAGAGATTTACACACACTCAATCAATAAGAATAAAAATAATATTTCCATTCTTAATTTATACGAGGATTAAAAAAAAAATTGCACTCGGTTTATCCCGCACTTTGTTACCTCATAATTAAATTCAATCCAATTCAATTTCTAAACCCCAAATCTACACCCATCCAAATTAAGAGAGATCCATTTTTAGTCTGTCCAGAGAACTAAATTGTACCTTTTAACTACGCAAAAATTTCCGATTATTACAAATACTAAAAACCCATATTTTGCTACAAAAAATTTAACACATGAGATATAGTTTGACAAGATAGTATACCTACATAACTTCATGAAAAATGAGATATAGGAAAAAAAAATAACCCCACATGAGATACCATATGCATAGTACATTATCATCCACAACACTTTCTAAAATGTCAAAAGGATAAGTCTTTATTCCTTTTTATCATGTCTGGCAATTAAATGTGGCCTGAGATAAAGTAATAATAATGTTTGAAAAAAGTCTACAAAACTTTTCAAGAAATTTTTTCAGAATTCAAAATAAATGGGCTAAATTTACCCAACTATGTAGGCGTTCAAATCTAAATGAATACTAACTCTTGATTTTAAATTCGAAGATTTTTGGAATTTTTTTCTGATACCATAACACTTTTCTTCAAAAACTCAGATACCATATACATATGATCCTTCGGCTATTGAACTTTTGCACTTTTAGAACCAGATCTGGAGGATCTTGAGCCAAAAACACAACCAAGTTAATGTGAATGACTACTTCAAGAACAAAAAAAAAAATTAAGCAAAATAAATAACTCTGGATTCACAAATGACAACATTTTTACACCAAATATTGTATGAGTAATGATATTTTTGTGTGGAAATTAAACATCCCCTCAACCCCATGATTTAAGCTTGAAAATATATGGCATAATAATCATCAACATCATCATGATGGCATTAAATTAATTTGATTTTCTAACTTTCTTGATTATCATCTTACCACCAAGATCAGCTAACAGAGATGGAGGAAACAAAGCTTCAACCTCACTCGACAAGTCAAGTATGATTCCTCCATAACCCGCTTTCCTTTTCCTCGACGGAATAGACTTCGGTTTTCTCGGCGCCGGTGGACATTCGGGGATCACCGGAATTCTCTGTTCGAAAGAAACTGGAGTTCTAAATCCGTCCTCGTCTTCTTCGTCTTCGACCTTAGTTTCTCCTCTCGATGGTGTCTTGATCCTCAGTGGAGAACCTAGGATCTCGCGTTTTCTTTGTTGTTGCTGATCTTTTTCGTGGATTTCCGACGTGGGAATTGACACAGAATTTGATTCCATCTGATTCTGATCCTTCTCGGAGAAATTTAGAAGGTAATCATGCGTACCCATGAAGGAATACAGTAGTGTATGGGAAGTTGAAAGGGTACGAGAGAATAGGAATAGGAATAAAAATGATGAGGAAGAAGAAACAGAAAAACAAGGACAAGAAGTCTAAAAGTTAGAGCTGAGATTTGCAGGTGAGGAAATCAAGGAGGCAGGATGATATATAATTGTTTTCGTCAGAGAGTATATATATATAATCATCAACTCACCATCCCTTGGATTTCTTTTTGAGAAATTCTCTGTATTTTAGCTTTTCCAAAGCATTGATGAGAGAGAGAGAGAGAGAAGATAGTGAGACTTCGATGTGTGTTTTATGTGCATTGGATCCTTCGCCAAAGTGGGTATGATTTTTGAAAACCCCCACCTCCTCCCTCTCTCTCTCTCTATCTCTCTCTCTCTAGTGCATGAGTACAGGTTCTGTTTTCTTTTCCTCAGACATTTATTAATTAACTGGTAAAACATAGTAGGGTAAAATTCACTGACCTCTCCTGAGGTTTCTACAAATGTAGGAATCTCTCTTGAAGTTATAGGAAATACAATTACATCCCCTACTTTTAAAATTATTAGACTATTATCTCCTGCCATTAAATTTCAATTAATATTGTTTAGTTTTTATTGGTAAAAGATTAAAATACCCATTTTAACTCTTTTTACCTCTTTTTTAATATATTTAATCTATTTATGTGTGCTTTGAAATAGATAGTCTATACTTATATATACAAACTATATAGTGTAAAATAATTTTTTAAATTAAATTTCTAAATGCATTAATTACTTGATAAATTTTTTAAAGTAAATTAAACTAGTTAAATCCTTTTATTTTAGTTATTTTTTAATAAATATATTACTTGATTGTTTCTTTATTTATCGATGCAGTTTATTTTTTTTAGTTATGGATATGTCATCTAGTACCGATGCGTCATTAGAATTAGAAACAAAATATGTTATTGTGAGATAAATATCATTCTTAGATTCACAAATAATGACAAAAATAAAAGAAACTACAAAAAAAAAATGCAAAAATAACAAATATAATTTTTTTAAATAAAGACAAAAAGAATTAACTAGTTAAGTTAAGCCAAATAACAATATATGTGTACTTCTTGTTTTTTTGCTAAGCAAAAGGATTCATTAATCAAAGTACGATATACAAAGATTAATGAGGGCTAAAAGAACCCAGTTGGCAAGAAACCAACTAGAGTGAACTAGGGGTTAAAATCAAAAGCGCAGGAAGTGTTTAAGCGGGAAACCAAAACTTCAGGAAATAAGATACACCAGGAGACAAGAAGCCTTCGAAATCACACCCTTCTCCTCCGCATCAATCGCAAATTCAACCTCCTGATTCCGTCCAGCCTTCTCACCACTTCGTCTATCGAGTAATGCAAAATGTCAAGCTTTGCTTTAACCCAAAGGGCCACTCTGAATTTACTCAGATCAGCTACCTCCTCCGCCGATTTCATGTCATTCCTGAAGATAAGGTTGTTCCTTGCCCTCCAAATAGACCAGATAGTGGCGTAAACTGAAGCCCACCATAGGGTTCTTTCAAGGGGATTGAACTTTGATCCTGGAAGGCCATCCAGGAGATGATTTATCTCAGTTGGAATTACCCAGACAATGCCCCACCATTTGATGATATAATTCCAGACTTCCCAGGCAAAAGAGCAATGCAGGAGAAGGTGGGTAGTGGTCTCTTCTTCTGTCAAACAGAAATTGCAGGTATGATTTGAGACCTCGCTGAGTTGTATTCCTCTGTGAATGAGAACAGATTTTACCCCTACTGCGTTTTGGCTTGCTAACCAATAGAATAATTCAACTTTTGGAGGTGTGATTCCTTTCCATACTTTAGACAACCTGTTGTGCTGAGTAAATTTGAGATCTTCCCACTTTGCGTATGCTGATGAAACAGAGAATAGTTGGGTATTGCTCTTATTCCACATCCAGGACATGGTATCGTGTTCTGAGGTTTTAGGAAGCAAGTGAGTAAGTCTTTGTAATAACTCAAATAGGAGATCAAACTCCCAAACAAATAGTGGTCTTCTAAAATGCAGGATCCAGCTCGTGGTGTCCACCATTGTATTGATGAAGTCCTCCTGCTGGCATGACAATTGATACAACTTTTGGTATTCGTCTTTGAGACACCTATCCCCCAACCAAACATGTTCCCAGAATTTGGTTTTGTTCCCCCCTTTGATTAGGATTTTGAATCCCGTCAGCACCACATTTGCAAAGTCTGAGCTTCTGTTTGGATCCCCTACAGCACACATGTCTCTCCAAGTTTGTGATGTTCTTTTGGAATTCCTTAAGACAGGTAGCCAGGATGAAGGGTCTAGATTATATTTCTTTGAGATAACCTTATGCCACAGACCTTCCTTTTCTTGGCTAAACCTCCACCACCATTTGGCCAACAAAGCCAAGTTTTGTTGTTTGATTCTTTTGATGCCTAGTCCACCGAATTTCTTGGCTTTAGTTAGAGCCTCCCACTTGACATAATGCAATTTCCTCTTGGTTTCCGAATCTCCCCAGAAGAAATCTCTTTGCACCTTTTCTAACTTGTGGGCCACTGAAGTAGGAATTTTATAGAGGGACATAAAGTAGATGGGTAGGTTGGCTAGGGTTGATTTAATCAGAGTGAGGCGCCCAGCTTGTGATAGGATTCCCCTTTTCCAGCTGGCCAATTTCTTCTTTGCTCTGTCAATGACCTGATGCCAAAGCTCCTTCCTTTTTGGGTTAATACCCAGAGGCATGCCCAGGTATTTGAATGGCAAGGAATCTTCCTTGCATTCCATGATTTTGGTTAATTCGGCTTTTAGGGAATCGGGTATACCTATCTCGCAAATGGTAGTCTTTTGGTAATTAACTTTGAGCCCGGAAATAAGGTTGAAACATCTAAGAATCCTTTTGATAGACTTGATTTCTTCCAAATTAGCTTGGGCGAAAACAATGGTATCATCCGCAAATTGGAGGTGAGAGATTAATTCTCCATTCATCCCTACTTTAACACCAGAGATTATACCGGCCTCTATGGCCCTTTGGAAAAGAATATTGAGAGCCTCCACTACTATATTGAAAAGGAAAGGTGAAAGAGGGTCACCCTGTCTCAACCCCTTGCCTGGTTTGAATTGTTTGGATGGCGATCCATTGATTAGGATAGAGATAGAGGAGGTAGATATGCACTCTTTGATCCATCTTCTCCATTTTTGCCCAAAACCCATGTTGTGCATCATTGAAAGCAGGAAATCCCAGTTGACACAGTCGAAGGCCTTTTCAAAGTCGAGTTTGATTATCACACCAGGCTTCTTGGAGATCTTCCACCAGTGGATGATTTCATTAGCAATGAGAATGGAGTCCAATATTTGTCTATCCCCCGTAAAAGCTCCCTGAGTTGGACCGATGATCTTGTGCATAATGGGCTTTAACCTGTTGACGAGGACTTTTGCAAGTATCTTATAGATACATCCAACTAGGCTTATGGGCCTAAAATCCTTAAGATCATTTGCACCAGGAATTTTAGGAATTAAGGCAATAAATGTAGCATTCAAGGGATGGGGAATCCTGCTATTTGAATAGAATTCATGGAAAAACTGAAAGATCTCATGCTTCAGGAAGTACCAGGCCTTTTTAATGAAATTGAAATTGAAACCGTCAGGTCCTGGGGCTTTGTTGCTGCTGCAGTTTTCCATAGCTTGCGTAATCTCTTCAGTTGTGAAACTTCTCTCCAAGTTGGTAGCATCCGAAGCTAATATGCAGTTTGCAAAATCCCCTGCTAATGTAGGCCTCAGGAAGTCATGTTCAGCAAATTTTAGAGCAAAGAAGGAAGCAGCATGCTCCTTGATTAGGGTAGGGTCCGTGAGCATTCCTTGAGGGGAGGAGATAGCAGCTATAGAGTTTGTGTAGAACCTGCGGTTAGCAGCAGTTTGGAAGAACCTGGTATTTTTATCCCCATCTTTAAGCCATAGAATTCTAGACTTCTGTCTCCAAAAGGTTTCAACCAATTTGGATAAATACATCAGGTCTGCATTGGCCTTTTTCCTTCCTTCCACCTCTGCAGGAGATAATGGCCTTTGTTCGCAAAGAATGTCCAGCCTGTGAAGACTAACCTCTGCCTCCTTGATCCTGATGTTTAGATCACCGAAATCAGTCTTACTCCATGATTTAATTTTATCCTTCATAGCTTGAAATTTCCTTGCAATCCTGAAGCCAGCCCACCCTTGCTCTTCACAGCCCAACCATGCCTCCTTGGCCACTCTCAAACAATCAGGGGAGGTAAGCCAAATGTCAAAGAATTTGAATGGTTTCGGACCCCAGTTGGTGGTGTTATCAGTAAGGGCAATGGGACAATGGTCTGAGGTTGCTCTTGGAAGGCCCCACTGGGTGAAATGGTAGGAGTTCAAGAACTCTTGAGTGCAAAGGAATCGATCCAATCTGGAGAGAACAGGGTTCTCTTGGAAGTTAGACCAGGTAAAAGATCTACCATGGAGAGGCAAGTCTAACAATCCCATAAAATTAATAAAGTCAGCAAAGTCCCTCATGCCTCTAGATGTTCGATTGCAACCTCTTCTTTCTGCTGGGGAGGATACTTCGTTAAAGTCACCACCAAGAAGCCAGGGTAGTGCAATACCAGCTTTAATGGTGAGTAAGGTGGACCATAATTGTTTCCTTTCCGAAGGTAGGTTGGGGGCATACACATTAGCTATAACACATTTCCAGTTGTCCTTCAAAGAGCCTTTCAGGACAATGAAGTTCTTGTGGTGTTGATCTGATTCAAGCTTGAAGACCGTAGGGTTCCATAGAATGATGAGCCCACCCGAGGCACCCTCAGATGGCATAAAAGAAAATTGTACTTCAGAAAAGTTCCAAAGCCTTTCAGCCACTGTTTGATCAAAATCACCAAGTTTGGTTTCCTAGATGAAGAGTAAATCAGGCTTTTTGAGCTGGATGAGTCTGGTTAGAGCTCTCTTTTTCCTTGAGCTACCCAGGCCCCTTACATTCCAAGATAGGATTAACATTTTAATGTGGAAGTTCTGGATCAACCCCAACGAGCAGCCTACTGATTACCTGCATCCCCCTTCACAGCCATATTGGCCTTGGAATAGTTATCAGCCTCTTCCACAATCATTTTCCTCCACTGTGTAATATGCTTCTCTGAAAATGGAATGCCAAGCATTCGGGCAGTTCTAATAGTGTCATTCACCTCCAGTTCTATGCTTGATTCCAGGTTTGTTTGAGGCTGATGCTCGTGGTTAGGAGTATCCTGTGATGCATTGATTGATGACATTTGTTGCTCCATTGATTGAGATAATTGCTGCCTTCTTTTCTTCCTGTTGGAGGCTTTGTTAAGATCAATAATAATATTGATGCTAGAATTGGATGGGCTTGGAGGTAAGGGAAGTGGACCAGCATCATGGGCCTGGAGGTGGTCTGGGTTTGAAACAGGTCCAGTGGGTGAAGTGGGAAAAGCAGGCCCATTAGGTGGAGAGGGATTGGCCATTTCTTTAAGGGAGTTGTCACCATCATCATAGTTGACTTTAGATATTGCATCCTCCAATGCATTGATTTGGTAATTCTGCTCAGCCGAGCTACTATCAGAGCCTATTTGTAGGTTTGCTTTACACTTTTCTCCATTTTCTGCAGGGTGAGGCAGCTGATTCGTATCCTGATCTTCAAGATTTTGCTGACCAAGTGGGTCCTTCTCAGGTCCAGCATGGCTATCTGGAACAAAGGACGGGGCCACGTAGGATGCCAGGTTGTCATCTTCCACACCTCCACAGCCGTTCTGCAGAACAGGGTTGGGGACTTGAATGCCATTGAAGATGGCTGCATTAACTTCTGAGGTGGAAGAGATGTCCTCTTCCACAAGTACATCAAATACCCTGCTTCCAGTGGTCACTTTGATCCATTCATTAATTCTTCCTCTGTGCTTGGTAGCTATAAAGACTCTCCCAATCAAGAATGAGGACATTTTAAGCGTCTCCTCCCCCAGGAATAGGAAATCTCCCCAAAGATTAGCAATGCTTTTGAAAGTTTCTGCCCCCCACGCATCAAGGGGGAGACCTTTACAGTGGATCCAAGTCACCCTTTCAAGATTTGCAGAATGGCCATCCCATTTGGTAATGTAGGAGAACCATTTCATAGCACCCTGATGCGATATGAATTCATCTCTGATGCTTGCATTGTTGAATGTAAGAATGATTTCCCTTTCCCCCGTATCTCTCACCAAAATGTCCTGAAGACCTTGGGCCACCAGGTCTTCCTTGATCTTTGATGTTGATATTATGGGTTTCCTGATGGCAATGGCACTCCTGAAGAGCCATTCATTTCCATATGGATGGATCACAATGTTCTTGGGAGGGGTTGAGTTCCCTGCTTCTCCATTTAGGGCCTGGGCATAGGTCTTGCCATGAGTATTGATGGGTTCCCAAAGGTTCCTTCTGTCCTGGGTTGCAGTAGGGGCTACAAGAGGTCTTGTATTCAAAAGTTGGGGAGTGGGATAAGGGTCCTTCCTGCCAGCCTTTGGATTTCTTAAAGAGGCTCCAGCTTGATCTGCTAACTTTACCACCAGCTTCCTCTCTTCCACCCAGAGCCCGTTAGTCTTGGAGATGGCTACATTTGCAGAAGTGGGGCTGTCATATCTTACAAAGCCGAACTTTTTTCCACTGATTTTACTTCTTTTATAGGGAATGAAAGAGTTACGGACGACACCATATTTGTTGAAGAGATTACCCAACCATTTGGTGTTGGCATAGTCAGGGAGGTTATCAACAAAAAGGGTGATGAGAGGGGGCCTTTCACGCATGACCTGGCTTGGGTTGTGTCTGGGAATGAATCTCTTTCGGGGTAGAACAGGCATCCATTTGTCAGCAGGATTGTGTAGCTGTGAAGGTGATGGTGGGATAGGGGAGAGTGGATTCTGTGGGAACTCGATGTTTTTGGTTTTGTGTTTCAGGTGGTTCTGATTGTATGGAAAGGGATAGGGAAGTTTTGATGAAGATGGTAAATGCTGGAGGAAATGAGTGTATTTTAATGGGGGTGGTGGAGGAGGTGGGGGTGGCGGAGGAGGAGGTGGGGGTGGCGGAGGCGGTGGTGGTGGGCAAGGGTGAAAGTGGACGGGGAAAACTCTCTCTCTCTCTCTCTCTCTCTCTCTCTCTCTCTCTCTCTCTCTCTCATTCATGTCGATTTTTCCATCTGTGTACTTCTTGTTGATAAAATGCATGTAAAAATTAAATAATAACCAAACATGTAAGTTCAAAAATATATAGTTATTTTAATTAAGAAATATAATATATAAAATTATTATACAAAATCAACCAAAGTCAATATTTTAGGTTCTAATAAAAATAAAAATATTGTGTCAGATAAGTTACTTGAATTTTTTTAACAGATTTATAAGAGTTTTTTTCTTGATATGATAAATTAGGATGTATATGTATTTCTATTAGATAAAATACATATAGAGGACGAAAAAATAATGAGATTCATTAAGTAAATATATCATCTTTATAAAACTAAATAATGATTACGAAAATATAAGATGCGTAAGTAATTTTATAAAATTGACTATAATTGAAGTTTAATTTAATTTCAGTATTTAAAACTCGAATAGAAAAAATTTAAAAAAACTAATAAGTTAAAGTAAAAGTCACAATGTTGTTTTTATAAGATAAACTAAAAATGTATATGTGCTTTTATTAGGTGATATTTATTTAATAATTAATATATAAGATATATATTTATTTAACAAACTTGATAAAAATATCAATTAAGTCTAATTTAACTTAAATAGTTAAAATTTTAATTTTAGAATTTTTACACTATATTCTTTCTTATATATAAAAATATTTTAATGCACACATAAATAGATTAAATATATTAAAAAAGATAAAAAGACTTAAGAAGGACATTTTAGTTGTCTATCAATAAAAATTAAATGACAAAAGGTAATAATCTAATAATTTAAAAAACATAAGAAATGATTATATTTTGCAAAATTCAAAGGAGGTTTATGCATTTGTCCGAAACCTCTGGGGATGTCAGCACATTTTACCCAATATAGTATTTTGCTAAAACTTTTTCTGATTTATACAAACTCTGATGCATCTATGCACGTGATTATAGTACGTATAAAGCAAAAACATCTTATGTTAACAATGAAAGTATACTATCTTATTAAAAAGCCACTCCCCTTTCCTCACCACATTTTAAGCATCAATTGTACTACTTACACTTCTTCTTTATTTTTTTTTGTTTATTATAAAAAATTAATTAAAATTAAAACTCCGTGCTTTCACGAATAATTTATTTCGGTTCATGATGAATTACGATATTTTATTCTCTACCTTTGTAAGTTGAGCTTAAGGTATAAATTTCAAATTTTGTTATGAGTACGAATGAAGTACACAAATATGAGAGGAATGAGTTGTTGAAATTGTCAAAATAAATGGGATTTTAATTGGGTGTTTTATCAAAATTTCCTTGTACTTGAGAAAACTTATTTTAGAGTATAGAGGTTTGTCCCACATTGCTTAGGTGGGAAAAATTTCCAGATGTTGCACCAACATGAGTCGCATCCTGGATGAGGCCCACATCCTCTCTCTCCTTCTCCCCTCTCGTATTTGTGTATCCCATTTGTAATAAATAATTCCTATAAATTCTAATGATAAAATTTCTCTCTAAAATTATTCTCGTGACCATATATTTCTTTTTTCTCACACATTCACCCATCCCCTGAGGTTTCTTTCTAAATTTGGCTAAAACAATTTGTGGGGTTGACTCACAAAACATGTAGATAAATCCACCCAAACCCAAAAGACAGTCAACCTCCACGGCCCCACCCGCCTCCCTTCTACTTATTTCTATAGGGGCACCGCTCAATATATCTCTATACCCTTCTAGACTTGTTTTTAAGAGTCATAAAATAGTTAATTCTTTATTATTTTTGATATGACTATTTTAATTATCATATTTGGTTTTCTTTTTAAATTTTTTGGACTTCGAACATGATATCTAGGATATTAAAATTATGATATCTAGGATATTAAAATTATCTCACATCTTTTTATTCATATCTTATTTTTTTCTATATTTCTTTTTATTTACGCAAATATCATTATTAATTTCATAAATATTATTATTACTCATGAGAATCTTTCTATATCCTTATTATTAATTATGAGAATGTCATCTACCTATTTAAATATACCCTATCCTTCTTCCTAAAAAATACTCAAACAGTCCATTTAAACTATTCACCTCTTTCTTGTAAAATTTTGATCACTGACAAACAAACAATTAATGTCTACATATCAATGAAGGAGGAAATTGAAGCATTACGTGGCAATGTCTTAAAAGTACTAAATAATTTCCGGATCCAATTTATCTATTCCTAAAAGGAGTGAACCGTCCAAGTTAAGCTATTGTTTATTTTTTAGAGCTCGTCAAATATATATATTATTCACTCTGAAAAATCGTGTTTGTTGAATATTATGTTTTTAAAAAAGATTTATGCAAAAATAGTAACGACCTATTCACCTGGCAGGAAATGATAGGAAAATACGAAAATATCTAATTTTTTCTGCATTCATTATGCGTCCAGTTAGCAGAAATATTGTGAAACTCACGTTTCTAACTTTTCCACTAGGATTGTTTTTTTTTTTTTTCCTCTCAAAAACATATCTTGTAAAAAAAAAGATTTTACAAGAATATTATTTTTGCAATAATTTCTTGCACAATTTAAATATCGTTTATATAAATTTCTTTTATCAAATGAACACACGAAGATCATTTCCCTAAAACTTTTTGAAGAATAATTTTTTACATTAATTTCTTGACAAAAAAACAGAGCCTAAAGATTGAAAAACTGAATCAATTTTTGTTTTTTTACACAAATGTGTTTTAAAAAATATATCTATCAATATTTAATATAAGCAATTTTTAACTTGATTCATTTGTTTACGAGCCATAAAAAAATAAATTAATTTTAATCATTAAAATTAAGATTAAAAAAAAAGACTTACAAAAAGGGTCCCCACTCCCTACCTGGGATGTAGATCCAGGACCAGGAGTCTCCAACAGACATCCACATGATGCATCAGATGGCTGGTGTGTCCAGCATTGGATCATCAGCTGCTTTATGTTACCTTTTCGAAAGGGTCCCACTCCCTGCATATGCGGTATGTGCATTCATGTTTGTGGAGTACGTAACACGCAACAATCATATTGTTCTGCGCCTAGGATTCTCGGAACCGCGTTGAATATGGTGTGGGGGTTGGGAGAAGTTAGAGATTTGGTTGGTTTTTTTCCTTCTCAGACCTTAAAACATCATTTTAATAAGCCTACAGTGAGATCCCTTCCCCCTTTTAATTCACTAACCGCGTGTGCAAATTGACTTTCATCGTAGAGAGAGAAAGAGAGATGAAAAGAAATGATAAGTAGTTACACACATAAAACTCGTTTATTATTTTATTTCCGACAGTTATTTCATGGTATATTAAAAATGTGTGTAATTTGTTTTTATAGTAGAACTTTAATGAAAAATATTTTTGCAACGAAACTTTATTTTTAAGTTCAATTCAAAAAAGAATAGACCCTTTATATATTTAATTCATAAGTAATATTGTATATTATAATTGGACCGGACTTCTTTTCGGTCTAGAAAAAAGATATATCACTCTAGTTTTAGAATTTTAGATTTACCTCGAATCTACTTTAACGATCGAAAATCATGCTCTTTACGGAGCTTAATGAAAAATTTAACCAGATCAAAAATCACTTGGACAAGACATCAGTTAAAAAATAATTAGATTGTAGTTATTCTTAAATTAATTATATTTCAATTTAGTGTGCGTTTCTATTTTTTTAATATAAAGGTGTCCTAAATTAACTTGTAATGATCATTTTGCTAAATTTGTTTTGTAGCGAGCCGGTACGGTATCAATGAATGAGCCAGATCATAATCAAGTTCGGTGGCAATATAACAAATCAAGTTGTGTGGGCCAGATCGAAACCCGACTAGGGCCATAAGATATCGCGCAACTAGCTTAGTTTATGGGCACACATTGCTTGGGTGGGGTAGAGTCATGACCTGACAGGCTGACCCGTGCCACATGGTTTAATTAGACCCACGTCCTCTTAGCAGCCAAGTGTCTTAGCCATGACATTGGCGTCCGTGTTGGATCCCAATACGTCATAACAAAATTTGGTTATGCCTAACATCATTGGAGAGTGTGCTCTACACATGCACATCCTAACTTGGAGTTCAAGTCACGCTCAAGTATATGCAGTGATCTCAAAAGAGACGTACAATATACACTTTCTAACCATTCTTAGTACTCCCTTTGGCTTTTTGATTCACCAAGTGAATTAGACATCAGGGTACTTCTTAAACAAACACCAATCGGTGAGCACTAATTAATTGTGGCTTGTGCGGACCGTGAGGAGATTAGAAAGAACTTGGACTCCCAGTCTTAACGACTTATGGATTAAAGGACTACACAATATTGTTCTAAAAGTATGTTCATCAATAAAACTTCTCAATGGGTCTTACAATATAAAGGATTTTAATCATTAAAATGAGCTTGAAATAAATAAATAATTAAATAATCCAAAATCTGACGGTCTAGCCAGTGTTTTTTCCTTGTCCTACAAGAGTAAGTAGGGCTATAAACTTCGAAAACTGAATCTGGAGTAAGTAGGTGACATAGGATTCGATTGAGTCCCGCATGCAATAGCAAAGACTTGTAAGCCATAAATGGGTTGTCAATAATTTCTTCAACGCTATAAACTACCATCGGAGTTGCAGTTGGATCAGACAATTTTTCTGAAGTTTTTGTCTTATTCTGTAAATTGTCAGTTCAATTTTTTTTCTTTAAGGGGAATTGAATCTAAGACCAATACAATTGGGATATTCTCAAATCAATGCCGAGTATATGGGTATCGGTTCTCTCTCTCTCTCTATGACACCATGGTTGACATTTTTTTGTAGCATTTCCAAGATAGGGAGAAATAGATGACAAGTAACATTGGTAACCGAACTGAGCAAGTTTAGAATGAGTATGGATTAAATTATTTTTATTAAATTCAATCAATATTACTTAATGTTTCGTAATTTTTTTAATAAAGTTTTTCATTATTTTTTTGTCTTGTAATTCATTCCAGTGGCGGACCTAAGAATTAAATTTGGGAGTGACACCAGATTTGATCTTTATACCTACTGTTCAATCATAGCTTGTCCCTGTCTCAAACTCTCTCATATGTATTCTTGATTTTTTAATTAACCAAAATAAAAAAAATTATGCAATGCTTCATGGGCACCGTAATATAATATCTAGGCATTTTTTACCACATATTGTATGAGTGAAGGTTTCACACAAATGTGTACTAGAGAAGGGATTTAGAATATATGTTACTGTGATCCAGGAGTACTAAACAAAAGACATCAAGACATTAGAAAAATAAGAACAAAAATTATCTTTAATTTTTTTTAAAAAAATTGGGGGTGCCACCAGCCACCTCCCTGTCAAAGTGAGTCTGTCCTTGGTTCATTCATCTTGACAGAATGAATCATGAAAAAAGTATAAAAATATGTGCCAAAACTTTAAAAAAATCAGATAGGACAATGCTAATTAAAACACCGAAAATAGTAAAAAAATAGTTTTTTCAAACTTCTTTCATCTTTAGCGAACGTTTTTAGACTTTTGCTCATGTTTTCTTTCTTTCTATACTCTTTTTGTCAAACTAAATGATTAATGTAAAAATATTATCCCAAACTAAGAATAAAAATTGAAAAAAATGACTACAAACAAAATAATATCAATACTAAATTTTTTTGGCTAAAAGTGGGCTTTAGTAATGGGTTGTTTAAATTTGATTTGAAGATTTAATAAATTTTTAAAATATATTCAAATTCAATTCGTTTATCTGACCCAAACTGATCTGAAACAAATTTTAATTGAACAAATCTTGAGTAAATTGAATTTCTGAAAATAATAAGTCGAACAAATCAAGTAGTTGTTTTCCCAAAAATATGTTATGATAATGAGGATTTTGGGTAGATTACTTGCTCCCAAAATTGATTTGACTTTGTTTCCGATAATAGAAGTTGAACCATTAATTAATTTATAGATCAGTTCTTCTAATTTAACATCATTTTAAATGTCAAGTTGGTCAAAAATTAATGATCACAGACTTAAATCACAACTATTTTTAAAAAATTCATGACAAGTATATATATATATGTATAACATGAGAACAATTTTTCTAATTACAACGAATTTTAAACTAATCGAATTACATTATTAAACTCGCAAATAATCCATTTAATTTAAAAACACAGTAGCATTCTTGTGAGTTGAGAGCAACGTATATCCCAAGCGGTGATAACGAGGGTTATGATATTTATATGTGAAAAGTGGAGCACATACATACTCTCATGCTACATTACATAATTGCAGCTGATGGTCATGCCTAATGATTTTGATTCCCTATCTCCCTATCATAATGTCCCACCTCTAACAATCATATCTCATCACCCCCTCTATTTCAGCAGATCTCTTTATCCTGCACATGCATTCATATGGAGCTAGCACCACTGTAACTCTTCTTACTAGTTTAGTGTACGTCACTACCATCATTAACTGCCCGTTTATTAGCTATTAAAATTATAAATTTATTAGCTATTAAAATTATAAAAAGAATAGGATGAATATAATAAGATGATGGATATAATACGAGAATAGATTTATTATGGAGGCCGGGGTGAATAGTTATAAAGAGTTTGTTTGAACATTTTTTTAGAAAATGAGATATGAGTAGATGGATGACATTTTCGTAATATAATATTTTTTAAATTAATAATGTCATTTTGGTAAATAAAAAGACGATATGGAAGGGAATAAAATTTATTCCCCTCCAGGTGAATAAAATTTAGACGTTGATAGGGGAAGGAGAAGGAGTATCCGAAATTTATTCCCCTCCAGGTGAATAAAATTTAGACATTCGGGATCTAAAATTTTGACAATCTGAATTGTCATATCCGGAGTCCAAATTTGATACCTCTCATTTAACCCTTAACAAACAGGATAGGAGTGTAAGTGAAAATCCAAAACTCAAATCAAACTAAAAAATCGAACTGAACCGATGATTGAGTTCTTTGTCCAACTAGTTTGCTTCAGTTTGGCCCGATTTGATTTACTTTTAAAACGTTCAGTTCGGTTGTAGTTTTATAATCTTGAACATCAAGTCGTATCAGATCGGATCAAAACACTTGCAATATTTATTTTTAAAATTTTTTTTTTGAACATATTGATGATTCATTTGCTACATGATGAAAACTTTTCAAATTATAGATACTTGTATAAAAGTTAATATCTTTTTTTTAACATTAGGTTTGCCCCATTCATGTTCAACTGTTTATTTGTGTACTAATAAATTTAATTTTTTTTGTTACGTTGGACTTGTCCCCTACTTGATCAATGGGTAAATTAAGTACCAGTCCGAAACTGAACAAATCAAAATTAAATGGGGCTAGATTAGTTCGATTTGATTCGGTTCAGTTTCAATTTCTAAATTCTTAAATCAAACACACTGATAAGATTCAAATTTTCTCTCCAAATCAGACTAAATCGACCCGGTTATATTCCTAATTATCAAGCTTATTTTTTCTCCTCAGTGTTTTTGCTCCTAAGAGATACCACCCTGCTATCACAGCACAATTACCAAAATTTTAATCTGATCACAATATCATGATCGATGATGCAACATGGACTGGGCCATAAAGGGGTTGTCGGCCCATATAACATTCACTTGGACTCCTTGGGCCTCTTGGGCTTACATGAAATGGCTTACATAAAGGGGTTCTTGGGCTTACACCAGGTTTGTCCTGTGATAGGCTTATACTATGGGCCTAAGAAAATTAGGTTCGAGGTTATGGGTTTAGCCTATCAAGGCTCTTAAAGTACCATATATTTCATAATAAATTTATGTGATGATAAATTTTTATAGGTGAAATATTAAGACATTTTTATTGAATTATTGAGAGATAAAAAAATAACACATATTGCATATTGCGATAATTTATTGGCCTGTAAAACCATGTAATATTCCTACGTGATATACCGAACATATCACTAGTTTCGCCCATTTTGCCGTGAACCAAATTTGTACTAGATGAACAATTATTGAGTACTTTTGGGCACAAGCACATGGTGCTCAATATCTTACACCAACGCGTATTTCATATGAAATTCGTACATAAATCCTAAATAAATATGTGACAAGAGAGATTATTAGGTCGATAAGCGTTACCGTAATCAACCATACACTACCAAAAGGATTTAAAAAAGGGTTATTCTAACGGGCGCCTATTGGGCGCTGGATAAGAAATAGTTAAATAAGTTTACTTTAAATATTGTAAATTCTGATCCAGCAGCTTTATCTGACAACTTCATTGCTGTCCCTTGCTTTGTGTGAATGACAATTTTAACCTCTTTAATTACTTCTTATCTAACATTAAAAAAAGTACATTTTACTTCTCTCTCTTCACTTCACTCCCTCCTCTCTCTCTGTCTCCCCCGCTTGCAGCTTATACAAAAGGAATCGTTCTCCCTCCCTCTCTGCACTTTTTCTACCACACTGTCTCACTACCATTTCTCAAGAGAGAGAAAGGTATGAAAATGATTTATGGCAATAAAGGGATATCTGTTTTCAGGCAGTTCATTGGAAACAAATTAGGGGACTCTCGTTTCCATTGCACATTCTACAAATTCCATAGTAATTAGTAATTGATTAAAGAAGGTGATAGAGTCATAGACCGACATACGTGAATACAATTCTGGACATATAAATTTATAATTGTAAGGAGTATTCTGCAGAAGATTGATCAAGATATTCAGTACAAGAATGCTCAAGAGCATACAAAAGATCAAGGGTATTCAGCGAAAGGTCAAGAACAGAAACATGATTGCAGTGCATCAGCTTAAGGGTTCAATTTTTACATTAGGCAATCTAGTGTTTAAGTTTAATTGATCAAAATGTGAAGTTTGTACAAGTCCTGAGTCAGCAGTAGAATGGTTTGAAATTGTGTGGCGTATAAAAGGGAAAGTCAGTGTATTCATTTGATTGACTGAGAATTCAATCAAACAGAGCATTTTCTGCTCAATACTTTTCTGCTTCTGGTTTATCTTCTTCTACTACTTTTCTTTGTTTTCTTCTCTCCATTGATGATATCATAAAAGGTGAGGGAAGGATTTCTTTAATAAAATGCACAAACCCGTCATTATTTCTTTGGGTTCAACATCTTACCCTGTAATTTCTAACACATGTATCTAGTTGTATACATGCAAGTTTACATATTTAAAACTAAGGAATTTCGGAGGATTCGAGTTAGTTACTCACAAATTGAAGTTGGACAACATTTCTTATTTTCATTATTTTTCTCACTTTGACTATTCAGCTATCATATGGTGTTCTCCATTTTCTCAATATTTTCTTTTTTCAGTTTTGATTCCAAATATCACATCTGTTTTGATTCCAAATATGACATCTGTGAGGCGAAATAAAGTAAAGTTAGATCAATTACTTTTAAAAATAGATGGTATGGAAAGCCATGTCATACAACAGCAATGTGAGAGAGAGAGGGAGAAGAAGACAGAGACTTGCTAGGTTCAAAATTGTTTCAGTTGTTTCAGTATTACACAGTGTGGTAGAAGAAGTACAGAGAGGGAGGGAGGGAGAACGATTCCTGGTGTATAAGTTTCGAGTGGGGCAGAGAGAGAGAGAGAGAGAGGAGGGAGTGAAGTGAAGAGAGAAAAGTAAAATATATATTTCTTTTTAACGTCAGATAAGAAGTAATTAAAAAAGTTAAAAATGTCATTTACACAAAGTAAGAAACAGCAATGAAGTTGTCAGATAAAGCTGCTGGATCAGAATTCACAGTATTTAAAATAAACTTATTTAACTATTTCTTATCCAACGCCTAATAGGCACCCGTTAGAATAACCCTTTAAAAAAAAGACATTCGTTTAGATATATTTGGGAGAAGGCAAGGAATGACACGTGTGGCGAGCAAATCCAATCAATCTATGAGGGGAAATTAGAGGCCGGCCAAAATCGTAGACAAGAGATTCGGGGTCAAAGGGTTTCATTTAAAGCGGATTTCATGTGCCTTTGGGCGTTGGTTTCATTTCCTCATATTTTGAATTGAAACTCATACACAAGAGGGCGGGCAACTACCGGACCATCACAAGGTTTCTCTCTCTTCCTGCATTGTTCAGCTGTTTATTATGTAAGTCTAATGCTTCAGGTACCAACGGTTCATATATAGATCATATTGGGTTCGAGAGTAACGGATCTGAATTTGCTTCTTTGTTTGCGAAATACGATTAATTGAATTTGTGTAAATTTGCTGGTGGTGTATGATGTGGATCTTCTGACCTTTGATACCTCTAGGCGTCAGGATTTGATGGGATCTGATCTATTTATGTGCATGTGTGTCCAAATTTACCGAGATGCATATGGGTCTATGTAGGTAGTAAATGTATATTGATGCTGACAGCGTGAGTTATGTGGGAAATCACCAATGCAGAAGGATCCCGCTTCTGCTGAGTATGAGAAAGGGTTTTGATGTACGAAGCCTTATTCTAGAGTGGGTGATTTTCGGAATTTATGAATAATGTGTGTATCCATAGTTTTTCTTTTTCCTTTTTTGGTTAACTAATGGCTACGTTCCTGTAACAATGACATGGATCCAAGAGGAATACAGGATAATCCAGGATCTTATGTTTGGAAAATGCTACAAGACGCGGATGAATATGATTTTAGAAGAGAGTGTATCCGTATTGGAGACCGAAACTACTTGGATACACGAGTACTGTTCAAATATTATATGTCAATTATCCAAACTTTTGTGTATTCGGTTGTAGCATTTCTTGTATGGTAGAGTTGGATTATGAGTATTTCGAACTTAAATTGAAAAAAATATGGTTACGTGATCCTTTGGTCACTTCTTATCGGAAAACAAAATATGGAGTTCTAAGTAATATTGTATATCTTTCATAACTTGTCAAATTGACGAATCCTTATTACGTCATAGCCATACTGCCGTACCCATATGGCCGTACCCATATGGCCGTATCCATGCTTCATTGGGGAAGTCTAATTCTTACTTTTTCATTTTACGTTGCCATTAAAGTTCTTGGCATTGTGCCCAGCACATATGTTTCTGAAGTTAAGGCTGCAAAACACAAATACATATTCACCGAAAATATGGAAGCAAGTGTTGATGGGATGAACTATTTTGTAATGTCGGAGATGCGAAAAATGCATAGCATTGCTTTGTCCTTTGTCCATTATAAAATTGACTCGCAGCAACCTTTACAAAACAAAAACCTAGAGATTATTGGCAGAAGAAAAATCAGTCTTCACTTTTGTAATGTTTCCTCCAGTATGCTACCAATCAATAGAACAAACCCTGTGATATTGTGACAATAATATCCATTTGCACCAACAATGTTGTGTTCCCTGACTCGTTCACATATAGTTTCATTTATGGTTTTCATTACCTGGCCTTCATTGGTAACAAGTATCTATCTAGTGTGCAAGCCCTGTTAGTTAAGTGGTTCACTGGGCCTTGTGAGTGATTAAAGGAATGGCAGTGTAGTCTATAATAACAATTCAACCAAATGATAAACAGGCCTTTTGAGTAAGTTTGTACTTAGATTTACAGTTAACTCAAAGATTCTTTGCCACGAAAAAGTTGGTGCTTTTTGCCTCCATCTATAGTAAGTTATAACACGGATAATAGTTGTCTACATTGAACAAATTGTAATTTTTAAAGTCAATCTAAAGGGTGCAACTGCTTATAAGTGGGGATTAAAAGGACAGTTGTTCAATTATTTGGATCATTATCATTATTCATGCTATCTAATGTCTGCTGTAATTAATGTTGAAGTGACTACTATGCATTTATTTTTACCTTATTTAGAATTTTCTTTTGGAATTGAATAATTTCTTATTCGAAGCTGTTTACTTTGCTATAGTTGTTTATAGAAGATGGCAGACGCTGAGGATATTCAGCCACTCGTCTGTGATAATGGGACAGGAATGGTTAAGGTACCAAATTGGCATTCTTTGTGATCAAATTTCCCAACATACTCAGAATTTTTTAAACTATTATTTCGTGGAATATGAACATTTTCAGTTGTTTATATATTTACTCCCTGGTTGCTCTGATGCAATATCAAATTTTAGGCTGGATTTGCTGGAGATGATGCTCCAAGGGCCGTGTTCCCTAGCATTGTGGGTCGCCCACGTCACACTGGTGTCATGGTTGGTATGGGCCAGAAAGATGCATATGTTGGAGATGAGGCTCAGTCCAAACGTGGTATCTTAACTCTAAAGTACCCAATCGAGCATGGTATCGTAAGTAACTGGGACGACATGGAAAAGATATGGCATCACACCTTCTATAATGAACTCCGTGTAGCCCCAGAGGAGCACCCTGTTCTACTCACTGAAGCACCTCTCAACCCAAAGGCTAATCGTGAGAAGATGACCCAAATCATGTTCGAAACTTTTAATGCTCCTGCTATGTATGTTGCCATCCAGGCTGTTCTCTCTCTTTATGCCAGCGGTCGTACAACTGGTAAGCATTTTAGTGAACCCTTGTTCTTTTGCTAGATAACCCTTTAATGGATTCGCTGCCATGTAATCTTTTGAGTTCAAAAACGTTCTCTAAGGTTTGAAAGGGAGAGTGATGTGCAATATATAAGCTAAAATGTACTATCTATTAGTATTTGGCTACATTTCCTTCCAAAAAACCAATTAGAAGCAATTTGATTCGCAATTTCTCATGTTCATTGATTATAAGATGACATGAGTGCTACCAGCTCCATGCAATAGCCTGCAAGGAAGTTTAATAGTCATAGTTGGAAAATAAGAGATTCTGTGACAAATGCATGTCTAGGCCCTATCTACATCTGTTTGCCACCAAATGAAATGATTTGGAATAGTCTACTGGGAACTTTCAGTCTGCTATTCAATGCCATCAATTTTCTTGAGGCATCTTTTGTGTACCTTAGCCAGTCGTTATTTTTGGAGCTCATGAGTCTTTCTTCAACATATCCTTTTGTTGATGAGTTGTTCAATGGTTCACCCTTTTACGAGGGTTGTATCTAACAGAGGTGATTTGAGCTTGGTAGTTCTTTGATCAACGTGTTCTCTTTAATGTCTGATGTGTAATTATGGTGCTGCGATTTTGCTGCAGGTATTGTTTTGGACTCTGGAGATGGTGTGAGCCACACTGTCCCCATCTATGAGGGGTATGCCCTCCCACATGCCATTCTACGTCTTGACTTAGCCGGTCGCGACCTAACTGATGCCCTCATGAAAATTCTCACGGAGCGTGGCTACTCTTTCACCACCACAGCCGAACGTGAAATCGTGAGGGACGTGAAGGAGAAGCTAGCCTACATAGCCCTAGACTACGAGCAGGAGATGGAAACTTCCAAGACCAACTCTTCTGTGGAGAAGAGCTACGAGTTGCCCGATGGGCAGGTGATCACCATTGGGGCTGAGCGTTTCCGCTGCCCGGAAGTCCTTTTCCAGCCGTCCATGATCGGAATGGAGGCGGCCGGCATTCACGAGACCACGTACAACTCCATAATGAAGTGTGATGTGGATATTAGGAAGGATCTTTATGGGAACATCGTCCTAAGTGGTGGGTCCACCATGTTCCCGGGGATTGCTGATAGAATGAGCAAGGAAATTACTGCACTGGCTCCGAGCAGCATGAAAATAAAGGTGGTGGCTCCACCTGAGAGGAAGTACAGTGTTTGGATTGGAGGCTCCATCCTCGCATCCCTTAGTACCTTCCAGCAGGTTTGTTTCTTCGTTCAGATTTATCTTATTGGCTGTTTGTGAATTTGTGATCATGAGACCTTTTCATGTATCTTAGATGCATGTTATGCATAAAACATACTGAAACTATAGGATGTATTTGGCATAACGGCAGCAGAACCTGATAAGGAATTTTGAATTGACACAAAACATCAAGAAACTTTGAATTTCAAATCCTTCCATATAGTTGTGTTTTACTTTCTAAAAATTAACTCTTTTTTAGCCCTAAAACACTACCCAAAGGGCTTGCTTGTTTCATATCACAAGTTCATACTTAAAATTGGTTCAAGTTTTTCCATTTTTTTTAAGAGACCCATTTGCCCGGAAGCTATATCCTACACAAAGAATTACCGGCACAGATATGTTGCAGATTTTTCAGTGATGCTAATGGGTTTCTGTATTTGGATGCAGATGTGGATTGCAAAGGCAGAGTACGATGAATCTGGACCGTCCATTGTGCACAGGAAATGCTTTTAATTTTGTGGGGATGAGATGCTAGAATGATGAGCCATATTCAGTTTCTTGGAAGAACCTGCTGCTTGCATGTTCGAAACTCTCTCTACCTTTGCTTTTTGATTTAACTTCAAATGTCGTTTTGTTGTTGGAAACATCGACCTGGACAGTGGTGGATTGAGGGATGGCAATCAGATTCTTGCATTATCATGTTTTCGTCAAACAATTGAACTTTTGCCTTTTTCTTGTGTCCATCTTTTATTAGAGCATCTTCTTGAGTGTGTAGCCTATGTATTCTGTTGAACCTTTTTCCATTTGTAATATTTGCTTTTTAATTCACAATATTTATTTAAAAATTCGTAACATTATGACGGAAATTCAATACATATAACACTATACAAGTGCTTTGTGTTGAGTTAATGTACAAATGTTATGAATCATTATGCAAAAATTATGAGTTCAAAGTTGATATTTGATGAGCAGCATAATCGATAAACTGAGCTGACCATGTACTCTGCTCGGTTGACAACGTACTCTGCTCAGCCAGCAATACATTTTTCTTAGATAATGTCGTATTTGGTTTTCCCATGTTACCAAAATAGTTGAGCATGTCAGAATAAAGCTAACAAGGTCCGTTATACCTCTCCATTATACACATGGGCTTAGTTATGCGGAAGACAAATCCAACCTTGCACCAACGGATATATACGTCTGGAATAGAGATAGACATAAAAGATTCAGTTTACCTATTCTCTAAGAGGATAAGGTTAATCACCTCTTATAATCTCGCCAAGATGTTAAAACATAGAGTCACTCTTATATAACTCAAAGGCTTCCTATGGTACAAGATACGCACATTCTGTTCAACTAAATACAGTTTCTATCTTTCTTCTACATATTTTTTTCACCTTAAAGCTAACTTAAGCATCGGAGAGGTGTTGTTAATATACTACATTGATGTCAAGTTCTTTTGCAAGTCAGGCGAGCAGGCAACCAAAATTGTTCCATTAATTAGCGTCGTCTGCGGGAACAACATTTCCTTTTTCTATTATTGATTCGAACGGGTTATAGTCCATACTCGCTCCATGGCTTCCGACGACAACAACACTCCTCCTCTAGTTCCTGCTAGGGAAGACGGCCATGCTCCAATGGCTCCACTAGCTCTAATTGCTCCGGGCGATTATCAAGCTCTTCGCCAAGAAGTCTTAACCTTAACCCAAAGGATGCAACGTATCATCGAACAGAACCAAACCTTATTGCTGCATTATCAACTTGCGCCGCCCGGGACAGATCTTCCTCCTCCTCTTGTGGGGAATCTCCCTAAGAATGATGCTCCCAGAGGGGAAGAAGATCCTAATGGAGGATGGGGCAAAGCGAGCAGCCAAACGGGCAGCCATCTCAACAGATTTTTTACCCCCCCCCCCCTCGGGTTACTGAGGGCCTATGACAAATCAGATGCGCCAGATGAAAGCGCAGTTGGATGGATTGGCAAGACAAATGAAGACTAAGGCTCCTGCTTCAGTAGACGAGATGGTACAGACTACAGAACTCCCGTTCACTGCTGATGTGATGGCAGTTCCACTGCCACCAAAATTCAAAATCCCTTAGATTGATGCATTTAACGGGACTAAGGACCCCCTCGATTATCTGGAAACTTATAAGTCTGTTATGCACTTGCAAGCTATTCCAGATGCCATAATGTGCAGAGTCTTCCCCATTACACTCCGAGGAACCGCTCGGATCTGGTTCAACAAATTCTCTCCCAATGCAGTTAGTACCTTTAAAGAACTCAGCTGGAGTTTTGTTAGCTATTTTATCGCTGGTCAACAGTACCGGAGGCTAGCCACCTATCTGCTCAATGTTAAACAGTTCAAAGGTGACAGCCTTGAATTTACTTCTTGAATTAACAAAAAATTCATGCAAGTAGATAGTGCACATGATAAAGTTGCCATAGCAACTTATATGTCAGGTCTTGGACCTGAACAATTCTTATTTTCCTTGTTTACTGATCCTCCGTCCAACATGGCTAGACTCATGCTGAGAGCCCAAAGACAGATGAATGCAGAGGACACGCTTGCTGCTCATAGGGATCAAGAGAGAAAGAGGCCCCAGCAGCCGGTCAGCATGGAGGATTTCAGTAAACCAGATAACGGAAGCGACGAGATGGTGGTCAGTCGTGCGCTGAGGACTCTTTCCGGGGCAAGAGAGCTGATCGAAGGGAATGTCCTCGGAGGGGGAGACCAGAAACGAGATTTCAGGACTACACCCCCTTAGTGGCCACAGTCAATCAGGTGTTGTGGGAGATTAGTGACTACCCTGAGCTCAAATGGCCAGGGAAGATGAAGACTCTTTCTAACAGACGTTCTCGTCACAAGTATTGTTGGTTTCATCATGACCACGATCACGATACGGATGATTGTATCAAGCTCAAACAGCAAATTAAAGGTCTTATCAAGTGGGGACGCCTCTAGAGATTTGTTCAAAAAGATGACAACCCAACCCAACAACAGGATGGCAGAAGAGAACAAGCTACTCGTGAGGAGGGGAGGACTCCTCCACCACCTCCATAACGTCGTCTGACGGGAGAGATTCACATGATATCTGAAGGACTAGGTGCTAGTGGAGATACTAAGTCTTCCCGGAAATCCTTTATTAGAGAGGCGCTCAACATAGAGAGGCCAGTAAAGCGAACACGATTGGCTACGCCCACTATCCAGTTCAAAAAGGACGATGCTGAGGGGATACTTCAGCCTCATGATGACCCCTTAGTGATTACAGTTCTGCTCGCCAATTGGACCATGGGGCGAGTTCTGGTTGATACGGTTATGCTGACCTTATCTTTTTGCTAGCTTATGAGGGACTACGCTTGGAGAAAGACAAAATCAAACTAGTAAAATCTCCCCTTGTGGGATTTTCTGGAGAGACTGCTCATCCCGTCGAGATAGTGACTCTCCCAATCATGTTGAGAGATGAGCACAAAAATGCTACTGCATTGGTAGATTTCCTAGTGATAGATTGCTTTTCAACATATAACATTATACTGGGTCGACAGACCCTCAACAAGTTTAAAGCCGTGGTGTCCACTTACCATTTCAAAATCAAGTTCCCAACTGTAAATGGAATAGGTGAAGTCGGAGGAGACCAAAATAGAGCGCAAGAATGTTATCTCACCTTCATGAAAACGAAGAAAGAAACTCTTTCTGTAAGCGGAATTAATATGCGGAATGAAGAAAAACTCAGACAAGGGGAACCAGTGGAAGAATTGGTTGAGGTATTAGTAGTAGAAGGTCAGACGGAGAAGGTATTTCGTATTGGCTTCGAACTAGGTCCAGAGGAAGTGGAATCATTAGCTGATTTTCTGCGCAGCTACTTAGATGTTTTCGCCTGGTCACATTAAGATATGCCTGGAATTGATCCCAACATAGTGGTACAAGCTAAATGTCGACCAAGCCTACCGACCAGTGAAGCAGAGAGTGCGAACATTTTTCCCAGAAAAGAATGCTGCCATTGCGACAGAGGTAGACAAGTTGAAAAAAGCTCAGTTTATCCGAGAAGCCCAGTATCTCATATGGATTTCAAATGTGGTCTTAGTACCTAAACCCAATTAAAAAATTATATAATGACCCATGTATGATATTATCAACGTCCGTGTCTTATGGGATGTGGATGCAGTGACACCAAATAGACATACTTGAACCAAGAGTGTTGTTTGGAACCAAAGTGAGTCCAAAATTTAGTCAGCATTATGATTGATTCTTTTGCTAAGATCACTGCAACAGAGTTCACATTGGACTCTATTTTCAGAACCGATTAAAATGGTGGATATGAATTGGGTCTTTTCTTGGAGCCCTGTACGTGTGAAAATGGAGTGGCCCATTGGGTCAACTTTGCTCATGGGATGGGAGTTTTGCCTCTCAACTGAATTTGTTTTGAGCTAGAGATTTTTTCTCTTATTTATTGCTGGATTCTCTAACTGCTTCTCTGGGCTGAACAAATATTTTACGAGGGTCTCCGGTTCAAGCAGCACCCTGAAGTCGTGATCAAGATATTCTCCAACCAACTTTAGTTGCTCAGCAATCTCCTCAATAAACTCTGATCTTTGTCTCCCTGTTCGAAATCAAGAAGATATGGTCAGCCACCAACAATACCAAAAGAGAATATAAGAAGGAAAAAAAAGAAGAGAAAAAGAATTGAGAAAGGGCTCACGAGAAGGATGAGACTCTCTCCAGAAACAACGATTTCTCAAGGAATCAGTTCTTTCCTCCCAAGTAGGGAATTTCCATCATTCTCAAGAAATAAAGAAGAACTTGTTTTTCTAATTTTTGTTAGCTAAGGGCAGGTTTTTCGCCGATACTTTGCCCCCATCCCTCCTAGAAAAATACCACCATCCTTGCGTAGACATGCTTACTTGATGGGAATAGAGAAAAACTTACTTTGTCAGTTGGGCCTTCTTCTCAGTCGCTGTCGCCCAGAGCACGCCACAATCAACCAAGATACGCCAGAAATTAGGTAATAATTGCCATGGAGATAAACCTAAGTACCATAGGATCTTCCTCACTCAAGGGACGAAGGGTAGCCTCAGCCCAACCTCAAAATCAGCTATGTACAACACATAGTTCTCCTAATAGGGGAGTATTCGCTCTTTCAATCGAACCAAGGACTCTCATGACTACAGAGTCCGGAATCTGATATTTGACCCTCAACATCATCAACTCCTCCTTAGAAATACTTGACGCAATCCTCTCAGCCTCTACAGGACTGATATTCAGTGCTATGCCAGTTGGTGAAGGGGAACCATGTACAATAGACGAAGTCGCTTGACTAGGGCGCACCATTTGATCAGTGTTTAATTCTCGCACCAGATCTAAGCTTACCGGGATGGGGGTCCTAGATGTCTTTCTGCAGGTCACTGTCTCTTGAATTTGAGGAATGGTGGAAAGAATGATATCAAAAATATCCCGATAGTATCCCTGAATGATTGGAGAGTGAGTGAACTCCCCAAATGAAGGATACTGTGAATAAAAATGGAGATATCGACATATTCGAAGGAAAAAGAAAGACCAATTATGCCTCAATCCTTGGGGGTCTAAATCGAATAGTCTACGATCAGCCAATCTCGAAAAGAAACAGGAGAGGGGTATAGACGTACCTAAAAATCCACAGCAATTTCCTGAATAAGTTCGACTTTAGAGCTTGAGAAACACGACAATGGCGATTGGTTCATTTTTGTTGAGTTTCAAAAGAGAGAAGGAGAGAAATGAAAAGCCAAAAAAGTACTTAAAGGCTCTCATCCAATCGTTTTCACATAGAGGTCGTCCGTTTGTTTGCACAACTAAGGGTGAGATGAAAGCCACGTGTATGTACCTACCTAAAGCCCTGACATCGCATTAAATGCAGCTCGTAAAACGTGGTAAAAGTGAACCGTCAGAATCCGCTTTATATAATTGTTGATATTGAACAAGCAACTGTTCGGAAATAGGGGAGTAACTGATGAGCAGCATAATCGATAAATTGAGCTGACCATGCGCTCTACCTAGTTTAATGTACTCTGCTCGGTCGACAAGGTACTCTGCTCAGCCAGCAATACATTTTTCTTAGATAACGTCCTACTCGGTTTTTCCATGTTACCAAAATAGAGCATGTCGGAATAAAGCTGATGAGGTCCCTTATACCTCTCTATTATACACATTGGCCTATTTATGCGGAAGACAAGATCTAACCTTGCACCAACGGATATATACATCTGGAATAGATATAGACATAAAAGATTCAGTTGACCTATTTTCTAGGGTACAAGGTACGAACATTCTGTTCAACTCAATACAGTTTCTATCTTTCTTCTACATTTTTTTTCACCCTAAAACTAACTTAGGTATCGAAGAGGTATTGAGATACTACACCGGTGTCAAGTTCTTTTGCAGGTCAGGCGACCAAAACCGTTCCATTAATATTATAAACTTTTGTGAAAAAATGTTTATAAATTGAGATTGACACAAAATGTATGTCGTACACAGTCAAATAAGAGTATGTATTGTAGTATTTTTTTTAAGCTAATTTTCTTAAACTTGTTAGAGCAATATTTTGTCAAATTTTAGGGGAGCTGTGTATTCTAACGGTGCCAACTCATCTCATTAAGGCCGTTAAATTATGTAAGATATTGCCTGGAGATTTGATTAGAAATAAAAAGTTTGTTTCAAATTTAGCTTGAAAAATGATAGTGTTATTTTATGGGTTGGAAAAATTACTGACCATTAGCTTAAGAAATAATTTATCGTGGAATCTAATGGTCGGTTATTTCTCAGGACTTTATTCTACCAAATCAGTCGTTAAAGAATGTCTTAGCCGAAATTAACATGTAAAATTGGTCCCCACATCCCACTGATGGATCACTAAATCCGCAATCACGTAACAAACGGCTTTTGATTATTGGATTGCAAGCTTTATTGAACAAAAGAGGGCCCAAATGTCTGAATAAGAATAACTAGACAACTACAAAAAATAAAAAATAAAATAAAAAAATAAATACTATGGTGTTAAAGATTACCAATTTGCTCTTTAAAGTACTTTTAGAAGTAGTTAAAATAAGTGTCGATCTTAATTGTAGTTGATCAGCATCGTCGTCCTGCCTCCACCACCGCTAAATTTTGCATTAAATTTTTAGTTCCAAGTACACATATGACGAGAATTTTTAAAAAAAATTAGGATTAAAAATTACATAATTCACGAAAAACATAATAATTTGAAATTTTAATCTTGTTTTTTTTTAATTTTTCTGAACATTTATCAATTTGATTTTATTACTTATTGTCGATGTCATACTGAATTTTAAATATTTTGGCCCCAAATAAGTAATCATTACATACGAAAAAGACTATCAGTTTATTCCCCATCCTCTCTCTCCTCCTCCCCTCTCATATTTGTACACTATGTGTACTCGAATAATGCTACGAACACAGACCAATCACAGATATGACCGGACTCATCTGTGTGCGGTCTGTGTAAAATGTACATTCAATAGTATCGGACACATCTGTAATTGGTCGGTGCACAAACTTTTCTATTTGTATCCGCAGCAAAATTCCTTATAGATCCTGACTGTACACTCAACCACCTTTTCATCCACCATCTAATCGGCATAAATATGTGGGGAATCAGATTTGTTAACTTGTAACCCCATCCTGACCGTCCAAAAGTGGGACCGAACATTTCCACGCCGTTGACCCCTCTAAAGGGAAAAAGCAAAGGTATGATCTATATACCAAAATGCCACTGTCGTACTGTAGCTGGGAGGTTCTTGGTAACACCACTTCAAATTCTATCAACACCCTCGTCTCTCCAAAGTACAAGTGTTTTAAGTACGACAGTCCATACAACAGGTGTACTGAGAAACTTAAGAGGTGTTACTAAGAAGCTTCTAGTGTGTTTTTTATACGCACAAATGCAGGATTTGTGTACGTGTGCATCCGTGCGTGTATTTGTGTGTGTGTCTTTAGCATTTTTATTGAACTGAAATAACCCCCAAATATAGAACCACACGAACAAGTTCTGTCAGCAGAACGCAAGTAAGGGTCTCTTTGCATAATTTTTTTTAGATATTATTGTCATTTTTTTATTAGATTCGTACTAATTTGTAAAAAAAAATTGAAAAGAAAAAAAATATAACCTCAAATTCTAAAAAGTTTGCAAAATAAATCTCATTAATAAATGATGAGATTAGTCACTCAAAAATTAATTGAACTACGGGTGAGTACCCGAACACTTTGAAATATAAAAAAAAAGAGTCTGGGGGAAGGGAGGATTTGTAAGACCTCATTTCCATCCTACGACATATTGCAGAATTTGGTTTGTATTTTGGCGCAATTTTACAAATTAAACAAAAAAAAAATCTGCAACATTTTGAATTCATATGGCAATCATATAAAACCAGAAGAATAATAACAGCAAATAAAAAATTTAGGACCCAAGTTTATTGAGATTTTATGTAAATTAATTTGAAAACATATTTATTATAAAACAATAGCGAAAAAAAGGAGTCAATGTGGAGTCACAAAAAGGTCTTTCCTTTTTGTCAATTTCTTGAGAGTTCGAAATAGTATATATGCTCTTCAAATTTCACAACGTAGTTAACAATTATGATCACAATTCCAGCTTTTCACAACAAATTAAAAAAATTCAGACCCCTAATTAAACATTCGTGCAATTTCATCTAATCATTTCAAAAGAAAATTAAATTTGGTTACATTTTGCAGCCCAAATTCAATTACTCGTATTATAATTGCAAAAATTAAACAAAAAATTGCTCAAGAAAAAAGAAAAAAAAACATAGATACGATGAGACAGAATGAATCTCATACCACCAATAGATAGAATCCTGTACAACAAATAGTCATAAACAGTCTCCATACCCCATCATTAGCCGCTTCCGATCGAATCTCTTCTCGAAACCCCGCCGGAGAAGGTAATTCACTAGACGGCCCATTTAACTGCGGCGACATATCCGGTGATAATGCCACGTCCGGCGGCTGAGCGCCACCCGCAATCTCACTCCCAGATTTAGCATTCACTATTGGCTTATTCCCAAAAATCTCTTTCGGCAACAAAACCTTCGAAATCCCAAAAATAGCCACTGGGTTTTCATCAAACACAGTTTGGGTCACCGTCGCCTGATCTATTCCGGTATCGATTGCCAACGACCCATTAACCCTCGAAATGTTCAGCGTGAAACTTCCGGCGCCCATGTCTTCCGTCGCTAAAGTTGGCTCAACCGGGTTCACTATCGACTCGAGCGAGCCGAGCGGGTAATACGAGTGAAGCACGTGGAATTTCAAGACCACCGCCTTTTTATCCGCGGGCAGTGATTGGAAACTCGCTGGAATCGTCAGATCGGAGAACGCATCGTCTGTGGGGATGAACATGGTAATCCCTGCACCACCTTCGTCCTGTTCGAGCTCGTCCACGACACCCGAAGCTGTCAGCATCGAGGCGACGACGTTGAAGTTGTGGCCGTCAATTAGGGCTTTCGTGATGTTGAGTCCCAAAGGGGGTCGGGTTTCGGAGGCCGTTAGATCCGACCCGCCGGGGATGAGAAGCGAATTGATTGAGAAGATTGTGATGTTGTACGGAAGGGATTTAACGAGAGAGAGAACGGTGGAGTTAGAAGGGGAGTAGGCGGCCGGGGAGAGGACGGTGACAGCGTTGGTGGCGGGGTCGCGGGTGATGTTGACTGAGCCGAAGTTATTGGTGGCGCGGCCAGTGGCTTGGAAGAGTGTTGCGACAAGTTTGCCGGTGGGTGGAACCTGGCGGAGGTCCGGCCAGGTGATGTACTCGAGGAGGACGTGGTAGCGGAGGACGTCAGCGAGGTTAGCGGAGGATGGGAGGTGGTGGGTTGGATCGGAAGATCGGAGGAAGGAGTTGGGAACGGCGAGTAGGGTGACTGAGGAGCGGGAAGCTAGATCGGCGGTGACGGATGTGGTGGTGAGGAGATTGGAGAAGTCGGATAGATCGGGGTAGGAGGAGAGGATATAGGTGATGTTAATGGCGGAAATGGGGGTAGAAGTGTAAGTGAAGAGAAGGAAATATACAAGTGTGAGAGGGGCAGAATGGGAAATGGCAGAAGTAGCCATGTTTTTGGGTCTGGAGTGAAGCACAGGATAGTGTCGGGAAGGAAGTTGAAATTAGTAAACGAGAGAAAGAGAGAGAGAGAGTGATCAGTGAAGAGAGAGAAGATGATAGGCTAAGATGGTCCACACGGTTAGAACACAACACTCCTCCATGTCATGCTCACTCCCCCGTCCAACAACCCATTTGATCTCCAACATAAGGCCATTTTCCGGACCTGGCGTCGGGTTGTGCCTTCTTAAACGGATTCAGTTAATTCAAACCGTTTAGCTATGAAGCTTTATATACAGAATTATTTTACAAAAGATAAGTCGATTGAACGTTGATAATTACATAATCGAATAAAATTTATTTTGAAGAGTAACTTAATATCATATTTTGTGTTTATCCACACCAAAAAATTGTATTTGCCATTTTATTAGAACAAACTGCATTTATCTGCGAGTGTTTAATGTTTGTTAAATTTAATTTTCTACAAATTATTTGTTCGAGCTTTATAAATTCAACTAATGCAGACCGAGCTTAGTAACAGTGATGAGGACCTTCAATATTGTTGAGGCAGCAAAGGCCGTGGAAGTCATCAATTTGATCACCCTGTCTTCAAATATTCTCAACGAAAAAAATATGTATGAAATAAGGTCTCCATAATTTGGATCAAGAAAATGCATGTTAACAATAAAGTATAACTTTTGAGTCATGAATTGGAGCGAAAATTCAATACATGAGAGAATATAACCACGGATAAAATTATTTTAATGATGACCATTGTGGTCACACTAAAAATAATTATGTACTCAACATGACCTGGTTTCGAAAAAAACTATTTGAATATGAGTTATATTTTGTTGAGATTTTGATTTGGTGTAATTACATACTTCAAGGTATTTTAATTCAGTCTAAAATATTGTCCTTGCAAAACATATAAAGGCTTTGGTAGAACTACAACTTGCCTTAAGAATGCAGGGTGTCTAAAAGCTTATATGCACGTACATGACTAAATGTCACACTTCAAGAATTTCACACTTGCACTTTGCGCGACACTTGGAAATTTTTTCTTTGATTGTATTAAAGTCAACCTTTCCACAAAGCATATTTGCAGTCAATATTTAATGTTTACGTAAACCCGCATGCTACTATCTAACGTGTTATTGCAGAGCTATTGTGCACTCCTAGTGTGAGACAATATGTCCGTCTATAGCCCACAAGGTTGTTACACGAGGTCTTATGCCTGATGACCCAATAGATCGACCACTCTGCCTAGGACGTTAAGTAAACAATTAAAATGCACAATACAATGTGCCTACGTCTTTAGCCCCCATCCTTAAGTTATTGTGCAGGACTGGCAATACATGCCAAGACGTACTAATCCATGCGGTTCCCTAACCGACATGGAGACATTAGACACCTCTCTAGATGCCAAAGACTTGTCTCAACTCACTATAGAGTAGCACACTTCGCGCTCACGGCGACACACAAAAAAACTGGTAGGTAACACACACCACTCCCCCTTAACATCGCTTTCTAAGCATTTCTTCAAATGGAAAGAGAAAAGGCTACCAAAACCAAGGAGGTTAATTGATAGTGCATACTTACGAGTCATAATGACTAAATTTATCAAAACGTCATCGCCAACAATGCCCACGGATATGATTGTCACTATCAAAATCATGCCTAAACTAGCAGGTCGCGACACTAAGCATGAATTAGTTTGACGTGCATAAAAACTTTCAATTCTTTCACCAAAATGCTTGAGAAGTATACTACTCTCACATGGGAGGCCTTACCCTTGCCCCTGCCCCATGGCACTGGAATAGTCTCTCTGCAGTGTTTTCTAAGTTGTGAAAGTAGTGTATTTCTGTAGCTATAAGTGGTTGAACACTTTCTCTCCCTTGAAAATAGGATCCCCAGAACAATACAACCACTGCACTATTAATACACAAACGTAATAAGACAATGGGGTTGTAAGGTATGGGACCCAGATTTTGCATGGAAGACTGGACTACTGAAGCTAAGACAAAATTTCACCATTGTTTGTTGTTGTCTTGGTTCGTGTGTGGGGCCTTAATGCGAGTCCTAATTTCAAAAATGCTAAAGACACACCACTTTTGCACATCGCTTTCACACATCACTCAAAACTATGTAGTTTTGTGTTGGAAAAAAACCATATTTGTTTTTGACCCATATCGCTGAAAATATATTTGGGTCTTCCTTAACATAAAACGACGTAGTTTTAAGTGATGTGTAAAAGTGATGTGTTAAAATGATGTGTATGTAGCACTCTTGTCCTAATTTTGAAAGTGACCACACCTAATGTCTGTTGTGTGTCTCGTGTATCAAGCTCTCATCCGACCACTGTGACATCTCATCCCACATTGAAAGTCTACATAGATATTTTGGATATATAATAACTCATATATGCTACTGTTGGTAACTTGAGCGTAAACATTTCGGATTATGTGATTAGGTTTCAACAAGTTATTGGGCCAATAGTTTACATGGAGCGTTTCAAATGGCATCAAAGCGTCCACGTACACAATCGAGAGGGGCAGGAAATTTGTGTGGTCCCTAGAGAACAAACCCGGGTAAGACCTTGGTGATTCTAGGGTTCAATCCCTCGCGAGAGCGGAAGATTTTAAAAATAGAGAAATTGTGACATCTCGTCCCATATTAAAAGTTTACATGAGTAATCTTGATTATATGATGACCCGTGTCTTATGGGATGTGGATGCATTGACACCAAATAGACATACTTGAACCAAGAGTGTTGTTTGGAACCAAAGTGGGTCCAAAATTTAGTTAGCATTATGATTGATTCTTTTGCTAAGATCACTGCAACAGAATTCACATTGGACTCTATTTTCAGAACCGATTAAAATGGTGGATATGAATTGGGTCTTTTCTTGGAGTCCTGTACGATGGCTAAGAAAATATAAGGATTTCTTTGCCTTCATAATTTTGGTTTAAGAAAACTAGAAAAGTCATGTTATTCTTTAAATAAATAAATAAAAAATTATTGTATAACGTTTTAACATTTTTCGCACTGATGTAAAAAATTATAACATAAAAATATCTATATATCTAAGAAATGACAATAACTTTTTAGATTGTAAGGTAATTTGGCGCGTGGTAATTTTTTGTTTTTTAGTTTATTTGAATCTCAAATTTGCTGTTAATTTTGAGTAATTTGTTTGTGAACAAACTAAGGCGTTATTATAGTTTTAAGGCATTATTAGAATTTGAAGACTACTTGGCAAGATGTCATTTGAATGCGGGAAGACGAAATTGTCTATTTGAGGGTTGGATAGGTCACGATTTGAGTAATTTTTAAAGATATTTTTATTATTATGCCCTTTAAGTCAAAAAAAAATCTATTTGGATTTATCCTGATTTGATTATTTTTTTATCTTTTTGTAAGTTTTTTGTCTTTCGTTAAATTTTTGGAATTATTATTTTGTCTCGACGAGAGGTTTCAAAAAAGTTATAAATAATTGACCAAATTTAAAAAGAGCTTGTAAATGACAAAAATAATGAAAAAATAAGATCTTTTTGTGATTATTCGTTGTCTTTAGTGTTTTTTTTAATTTTTAGACATAATTTTATATTTCTTAAATTTGTCTTATCGAGACAGACTAATAATCTACAAAAATTTGATTCTAAAACAACAAATGCAAAAATAATTTAAATAGAGACAAAATTTGCTTATTAATAAGCTGGTTAGGCCAAATTGAGCCTAAATGTAGTCAAAACACAAGAAAAAACAATTTATTCCAAATAACATTAACTAGACTTTCTACTTAGAATAAAATAATTTAATAATAATCACAGCCCAAATAAATCTTGGCACGATTTGGCTTATGATAATTTTGACTTTTTAGCTTATTTGAATCTCTAATTTGCTGCCCAGTTGGGCTAATTTGTTTATGAATAAATCAAGTTTTATTGGAGTTTTAAGGCTATGTGACGAGACTTTATCTGAATACGAAAAGATGAAATTGCTCACGAGTTAAAATCTGAGTAACATTTAATGATATTTTCATCATTATGTATCCGAAGTCAAATAAAATTATACATTAAATACAATCAAAATATAATTAAAATAATTTAATTCAAACAACATTACATTTATTTGGACAATATAATATAATAATTATATGCAAAATAAACTTATTGTGATTCATAACACTTGCCAAAAAAAATAATTTTAAAGATACAGATATATTCGAAATCGTTGTTAAATGCACGTAAAATCGTCAATAATTTATGAATTATATATATATATATATATATATATATATAATGATTTCAAATTTATTTGTATGTGAACGTGTCTGAAACATTTTAATTGATAGACTTTTTTCCAACAAAAATCGGTGGACCCATCAAAATTTCGAACTACATTCATCAGTCCACCTTCATCTGACCGTGTCACTGCCCTCACCCTTCTTCCGGTTCCACGTCTCATCGACCACCGACCACTGCGTCCTCGCTTCCCAGCTCCATCAAAGCGACGACGGCCGCCTCCCTCTTCATCGGGTCGTTCCGATGACGGGGTTTGGTAATCGCTAAAGAATGCAAGCAGTAGTAGCCCTTCTATGTCGTCGGAGGGTCTTCGGGGCAATACATCGAACACTTGGCGTCTCTTGGCATACAGGCCAAATACATTCAGGTTTTTCCACTACCTTCTGTACCCTAGCCCCTGACGGTTCGTCTGAGAAAGGGCGTTCAGATTCGAATCGCGAAGGAGGAGGAGAAGAACCCGAGAGCTTATGTCGGAGGATTGAGAGGCTCCCAAGAGGAGAGCTCGTTGGGTCTGCCTTCCAGAGCTGGATGGGCGACGGCTTTCCCATTCACCGAGGCGATATCTTCCACACTATCAACCGTTTAAGGAAGCTCCAATTCAACAAACGCGCACTCCAGGTCACTCTTTGCCCTCTATACGTAGTAATAGGTGTGTGTGCGTGCATACATCTATGGTGGGCAGTGTTCATTTTAGCTGCTAAGGTAGTAGTACTGTTTATTTTCATTGAAAGGGTGCAGAGTATCTAAGCTCAGTATCTGTTTGTCTATATGCTTGAAAGAATTACGCCAATTGCATAGTTAGTGAATGCAGGGAATGTTTTACTCGTCTTCTCAATGCTTTCAAGTGCTCTATTGAGCTAATTTTGTATCCATTCTAACGTTTGCATTTCTAATCAATTTTTAGGGTCTTCTCCAATTATTTCTGAAAGAAGGTATGAAAACTATTGTTAGCCTTTTGGGTTTTTTCGCCCACTGCCCAAGTTTCTAACTTTAAGTGCTTATTCATTTGGCACCCTTATCATACTTGTTTTTGCATCAAATTATAGTATACTGATCTTCGATTTTTCATATTCACATTGATTTCAAAACAGCTCGGTGTTGTCATATGAAACTTTTCTTTTGACAAAGCAGCAGACCGTCATAGCTATAGTTCTAGAATTGGATTTTGTTGAAAAGCCTAGCATTGAAATCTTGTAGATTTTATGGTCATTTTGAGTAAACGTAAGTATTGTCTAAAAATTGTGCTGATAACGCTTAATAATTCTTGATCAGTAGGATGAAGCATCAGTGATGTGGATTGGAGTATTTAGCAAGTGTGAGCTTGACTGTTATCTACAATATTTAACAGGTGATGGAATGGGTGATCAGGGAGAGGCCCTACAGGCCAAAGGAACTAGACTACTCGTATCTGTTAGAATTCACAACTAAGCTTCATGGGGTACCACGCGGGGAAAAGCTTTTTTCTTGTGTCCCACCTGAGTTCCAAAATGAGTTGCTTTACAACAATTTGGTTATTGCATGCTTGGATAAAGGCAGGATAAGACTTTCACTTGCGTACATGAAGAAAATGAGGGAACTGGGTCATCCCATCTCACACTTGATATTCAACCGCCTCATTATCCTCCATTCTTCGCCGAGCCGTAGGAAAGCCATCACAAGAATCCTTAGACAAATGAGGGCTGATAAGGTGGATCCGCATGTTTCCACTTACAACATTCTGATGAAAATCGAAGCTAATGAACACAATATCGATGGTTTGATAAGGGTATTTGATGATATGAAGCGACTTAAAGTTGAGCCAAATGAGATATCTTTCTGCATATTAGCAACTGCACATGCTGTGGCAAGACTGTACTCCATTTGTGAGGTCTATGTTGAATCTGTGGAGAAAACAGTGACAGGAAATAACTGGTCAACATATGATGTACTTCTTATATTGTATGGGTATTTGGGGAAGGAGAAAGAGCTACAGCGAACTTGGGTTATTTTGCAAGAACTTCCAAATGTCAAGTCTAAAAGTTTCATGTTGGCTATCGAAGCATTTGGGAGGATAGGGGGGCTAAGTCAGGCTGAACAGATTTGGGAGGAGATGAAGTCCAATAAGGGACTAAAATCAACAGAGCAATTCAATTCTATGATATCTGTTTATTGCAAACTCGGTTTTATTACTAAAGCAACTAAGCTGTACAAGGACATGGAGCAAAATGGATGCAAACCGAATGCCATAACATATCGACACCTTGCCCTAGGGTGCTTGAAAGCGGGGCTAATGAAGGAAGCACTGAGAACACTAGATTTGGGGAAGGATTTATCAACAAGTGCCAGGATCAGGAAATCAACACCATGGCTGGAGACTACTCTTTCAATGGTTGAGGTTTTTGCTGAGAAGGGCGACTTGGAGAACGTTGAGAGCCTCTTTGAAGAATTGAAAAAAGCAAATTATTGTAGGTACACTTTCGTGTACAATACCTTGATTAAGGCTTATGTCAAGGCCAAGATTTATGATCCAAATCTTTTAAAAAGGATGATTCTGGGAGGCTCAAGGCCAGATTCTGAGACCTATGGCCTCTTGAAACTTCTTGAGCAGTTTAAAACGTAATTAAGAGTTATGGTTGGATAAGTCCAAGTTTGTGTGGTTGAGTTTGTTCCACCAGAAATGCAGACAAACTTGGTGTATTTACAATGGAAGTTAAAGGATTCAAAAATGGAGCAGATGTAGGAAATAGGAGACGAGCATTTCACAAAGGGAGGATACGACAAGTGCTTTTAGTTTTGGATCGTCTCCTGCTATGGCTGGCTGGGAAATTGATCTCACGATGGATATCAAGTTTCGGATCTTTCTTCTGCTCATTACAGTTTTTTCTGTCATCCCTTTTCGCATCAATCTCTCGGTACCCAGCATCTTTCAAACTCATTTACATTGCAGTAAAAAATTTAATTTACTGGTTAACATTATATATTTCCCTGACAACAGTTTTTTGCCACAGAACAGATGGAAGAGTAACCGACGCGTTCCGGTCGGTTTGTGCTCCACAGAAGGACTTTTAGGTACATGAACTTGAGATTGTGGGTAAGCAGGTTGTAAGTCTAATTTGTGTTTGGATACATCCTTGCACTGGATTAGGCAATATTGGGATGGAGAAAAGATGGCCAGGGATTTGGCTCACTTGGCTGAAGTAGAAATTTTGGATTCTTAAACAGTGCAAATGGCGTTTTCTTCTTTATTGTATTTCATATGCTTTGGGGATGTGGTGTGTTCTCTTTTATTTTTATAAGTTGAAATTTTGTCAGAAGTTATGTGGAGTTTGAGAACTCTTGGCAATGGTCTCTATTTTCTGAATCCCCTCTTCTTACCAAACAGAACCAGGAAACAACAAGCCGCTTGAAGCCCGTGGCTTGAATATGGTGAATAATCAACAGAAGATTCTCTGTTACAAACTGATAAATATCAGAACTTCCTCACTATTGGAAGAGGTGGGAGAAAAACTACTTCATTGTTAGGTGAGATAGTTGATGAACTCGGCACAGTTGCAATCGCACCCCCATTAATGGCATCCGGTACAATCTTGTCTCTGTTATTGTTGCTGGCTGCAGACACCCACGCGTCGCATTCTTCTGCAAAGTTGAGATTTTGGTGTCAAAAAACAAGGGGGGGAAAAACAGAAATCACGGTGACTTAAAATGATATGAATTCCTGTCCAAAAAAAAAAAACAAGAATAAAAAAACAGAAATCATAGTGACTTAAAATTATACAAATTCTTGCTTAAGCTTGGGGATGACTGAAAACTGCGTAGAAATGACCAACAATCAGACCATTTGTTGAAACATAGCAATGTTGCGAAGAGGACTAAAAAAAACTCTGGCTACAAGTAGAAAGATTGGTCTAAACTATTGAACCTTAGACACTGTCATTTTAGCTGCGCTCCAAATTATTTACATACAGGCATTCCACAATTTAGCTGCATACGACGCGTATTTAACCAAGCCAAACATTCACAAGATTTCAAGGGAAGAAGAAAGCCATAGTTAAATTACTTTTCTTTCTTTTTTCTTGGTCAGAAATCAAGAGTGGGCAATTCAGCGAGCAACACATCTCAACTAGCGTTCTCATATACCACGAAATCATTACCCTCGTGAATTCAAAACTTGATTGTTCTTTTCGCTATACATAAGTCTTTGAATAACCATCTCCGACTCCAAGAAAGATGACAGAAATAGTAACCGAGTTCGCCTTTTCAATTCAGACAGATTGAGTGATTAGGGCGTCAGCTCTTCAGTGTATCAAAACAATAGGAATTAGAGAACACATTCTTGGGGTAATTTTCTTCATTACTCAGTGTTCCTCTCGAGAGGCAATATATACAAATACATGCTTAGGCCCTAAGCTAAGATCCTAAAGTTTAGGCTATAAGAAAGGTAACAGAATACACATGGATAATTATAGAAATCCTAGTCTAATGATAGAGGAAATCAGGGAGGAAATCAGGCCATATAATCCGCAACACTCCCCCTCAAGTTGGTGCATAGATGTCACTCATACCCAACTTGTCAAGACACTTAGTAAATGCTTGGCCTGATACTGCCTTCGTAAGTACATCCGCAAGCTGATCTTCTGATCGAACATGTGGTACTTCAATCAGCTTTGCTTCGAGCTTTTCCTTGATAAAGTGCCTATCCACCTCAACATGTTTAGTTCGATCATGTTGAACCGGATTATAAGCAATATCACGGGCTGCCTTATTATCACAATATAATCTCATCGGGCTGGTTTGTTCAATGTGCAAGTCTAGCATGAGATTCCTGATCCATAATAACTCACATATTCCCTTAGCCATTCCCCTGTATTCGGCTTCTGCACTGGATCGAGCTACCACCTCTTGCTTCTTACTTCGCCAAGTAACTAGATTCCCACCAACAAATGTGAAATACCCAGACGTTGAACGCCTATCATCAATCGACCCAGCCCAATCAGCATCGGTATAACCTTCAATATTTAAGTTGTCGCCTTTTGTGAACATAATCCCCTTTCCCGGAGCTGACTTTAACTAACGTAGAATACGAGTGACAGCATTCATATGTTCTTCACTTGGCGCATGCATGAATTGACTGACTACACTCAATGCATATGCCAAATCGGGTCTAGTATGTGCAAGGTACATTAACCTCCCAACTAGCCTCTGATAGCGCTCTTTGTTAGCAGGGATTTGATTCGGATGCACACCTAACTTCACATTTTCTTCCATAGGAGTACTGACAGGGCTGCAAGCTGACATACCAGTTTCATTCAACAAGTCTAAGGTATATTTTCGTTGGGACAAAAAAATACCTTTCTTTGATCTCAGCACTTCAATTCCTAGAAAGTACTTCAATTGGCCAAGATCCTTCATTTCAAACTCACAAGCAAGATGATTTTGCAATGCCTTCCTTTCTTCCGCATCATTTCCAGTAACAATCATGTCATCAACATACACAATAAGAGCAGTTATTTTTTTCCCATTATGTTTGAGGAAAAGAGTATGGTCAGAGTTACTCTGCTTGTATCCAAACGCCTTCATAGAATTTGTGAATCTTCCAAACCATGCTCTAGGTGACTGTTTCAAACCATATAGAGCCTTTTTTAATCTGCACACCTGTCTGTTTCCTTCAATCTGCATACTGCAACCTGGAGGCAACTCCATATATACTTCTTCTTGAAGATCTCCATGCAAGAAGGCATTCTTCACATCAAACTGATGCAACGGCCAATCAAGACTTGCAGCTAGGGATAGTAAAATCCGAACAGTATTCAGTTTAGCCACTGGTGCAAAAGTCTCCATATAGTCAACTCCATATGTTTGTGTATACCCTTTGGCAACAAGTCTTGCTTTGTACCGTTCAATCACTCCATCAGCCCTGTATTTAATGGTAAAAACCCATCTGCATCCAACGGATTTTTTTCCTTCAGGTAAAACAACAACTTCCCACGTTGAATTCTTTTGGAGGGACCTCATTTCTTCATTCATAGCTTCCTTCCACCTAGGATCTCTTAAGGCCTCCTGTACACTATTAGGAATAGATACAGTAGATAATTGATTCACAAACGACTCACATTCCTTTGATAGTTTATGGTAAGACACAAAGTTACTCATGGGATATTTGGTTGTAGAGTCAAGGACAGGTTCATAATTTACTCTAGGTTTTCCTCTCGTGACTCGATTGGGTAGAATTTTTATATGGGATTCAGAATTTATTTGGGACACTGGAAGAGAAGATTCAGAGGATACCTGAGACTCGGGAGCGGAATCAGACTGAGGGAGCAATTGGTTATGTGGTACTGATGGCTCTGGTAGTGATAGGCTGCCTTCCAGTTGATCCGGATCCAATGTGTCTTTTTCCACATCAATCTGCCCTTCCTCATCAATCTGCCCTTCCAGTTGAGCTTCTAGTTCTTCCATATTCAGAGCTTCTAGTTCTTCCATATTCAAAGTCTCCAATTCGAATTTATCTCTACTCTCCCCCTAAAGTGGAGACTTGGGAGTAGGATAGTACATTTCTGTCTCATGAAATACAACATCAAGAGTAACATACTCCTTTCGGGAAGGAGGATGATAGCATTTATAGCCTTTCTGATGCAAACCATATCCAACAAATACACAACGGAGAGCCCGGGGTGCCAACTTATGTCGGAGAGCTTTAGGGAGATGCACAAAAGCAACGCAGCCAAATATTTTTGGAGGCAAATTTGATACGGTAGGAGCACATAGAGCTCGATGGAGTACATTACATGGAGTCTCAAATTCCAAAGTACTGGAAGGTACCCGATTGATGAGGTAGGCTGCTGCAGTGAGAGCATCGCCCCAGTATCTTGTGGGCATACAGGCCCCAAACAAAGAAGCACGTACAACCTCAAGAAGATGACGATTCTTACGCTCCGCAACCCCATTTTGCTGCGGGGTGGAGGTACAAGTTGTCTGATGAACCATCCCATGTAAGTTAAGAAAAGAGTCCACATCCCGATTAACTAATTCTCTCCCATTATCAGTGCGAAAAACTTTTATTTGAGATTGGTACTGAGTGGTGACCATCTTATGAAATTTTTTAAATAACATGCTGACTTCATCCTTTGTTTTCATCAAACAAACCCAAGTCATACGAGAATAATCGTCAATAAATGAGACAAACCAACGAGATCCATTTAAAGAGGGAATTTTTGCTGGACCCCACACATCAGAGTGAACAACCATGAATGGAATAGGACTTTTATGCATTCTTATTGGAAAAGGAACCCGATGGCTTTTAGCCAATTCACAAATGTCACACTTGAAATCCGAACTAGATAAATTCAAAAACAACTTGGGAAACAATTTCTTTAAATATCCAAAGGAAACATGACCTAAGCGCCTATGCCATAACCAAACCCTTGCCTGGTCAGACTTTGTAGAACCTTCAGTAGAGAATGCTTGAGCCAATTGACTTGAACCTGCTGGTTCCATGTTAAGGTAGTATAGCTTTCCCCTTCTAGTACCATAACCAATTGTCCTCCGAGTCCGGATATCCTTAAAGACACAACAGTTAGGCCAAAAAATCACAATACATTGCAAGGAATTGGTTATTTGAGCAACAGACAACAAACTATAATGGAGGGAAGGAACAACCAATACAGAGTTTAGATTCAAGTTTTTTGTAAGAGCAATTGAACCTTCTCCAAGAACAGGAGAAGAAGTACCATTTGCGGTTGATACTACAGGTTGTTTAGAGGATTTCAGAGACTGAATGGGATGAGTATCAAAGGTCATGTGATCTGTGGCACCAGAATCAATTATCCATGTACTACTACTATTAGGCACAGAAATATTAAGAGTCTTACCAATGTTACCTGATTTAGCAACCAAAGATGAAGTTGCCTTCGGATTATCAGCGGAAGTTTCAGCTACTGTCACAGAAGCATGGTGATTTGGTCTCGAATTACGTTTGCGTGGTGCCTTGGCTGGATCCCACCACTCTGGAAATCCAATAAGCTCATAACATCGGGCTTTAGTATGGCCATTAGCGCCACAATGAGTGCAAACACGCTCTGAACGTGCAGCTCCAATTTCATAACTCCTGTTAGATGACCGAGTCTAATCAGTAACTGGATTGGAGGAATTGGGTGCCTGCTCTGACTTCGGGTTGGTCCGACCTTAATGAGGATTGGCCCGACGAGCCACCATAGCCGATGACTCCAACTGATCAGGTTCTCCATTTAACGTCGCTCTGCGCATAACATCTCGACGCACATATGCATAGGTTTCTTCAAAGTCCAGACTCGGATCCTTCCTCAGAATCTCTCCACGGAGTTGATCAAACTCCGCATCAAGCCCATGTAGGAAGATATGTACACGCAAACGTTCAACTGTCTTTCGATATGTTTTAACGTCGTCAGGGTCATTCATTACAACTTTGTCACGGTGATCAAGCTCTTGAAAAATTTCAACAAGATCACCATAATAAGTGGAAAGAGGACGGCCATCCTGTTTGGTGTTAAATGCACGTTGATTGAGTGCAAATACCTGGGTTTCATCGGAACCGTCATAGAACGCTTTGGCAAGAGCAATCCAGATTTCCCGTGCGGTCCCCAATCGAAGGTAACGCTTCATGATTTCTGGCTTCATAGATATCAACAGCCATCTCTTGACCTTTTGGTTCTCTGCATACCATTTTGCATACGAAGTATCTCCTTTCTTCGGTTGGGGTGTATCCCCAATAATATAGTCAATCTTCTCACGTTCTGCAATCAGCATCTCCAGGATTTGAGACCAAACGTCATAGTTAGATTCGGTAAGAGTGATTCCGGCGTTGAAGCCAGAGTTTTCGGATTGAACATGTATAACTGGAAAAGGTACGGGTGAGGATGAGGATGATTCGGTTTTCTTTTCGGTGTCCATGGTTGTGATGAGGATGAGGATTCAAATGATACGGGTAGGCTCTGATACCATGATCAAAACAATAGGAATTAGAGAACACATTCTTGGGGTAATTTTCTTCATTACTCAGTGTTCCTCTCGAGAAGCAATATATACAAATACATGCTTAGGCCCTAAGCTAAGATCCTAAAGTTTAGGCTATAAGAAAGGTAACAGAATACACATGGATAATTATAGAAATCCTAGTCTAATGATAGAGGAAATCAGGCCATATAATCCGCAACAGTATGCAATCTTAAGAAATAGTAAACTGTGCCTTAAATTGCTAGAGTATTATACATTTTGTTTGGAAAATAGATATAGTGATACAATCAATATTTACCGCATGAATATACGCGATACAAATCTATAGTGTGTTCATGTTTCTTTTAGCTATGCTATATGCCTATAACCTATATAATTGGGGTTTCTTAGGGCCTATTTGGTAACTTTCTAGTTTGAAATTTTCTATTTCTGTTATTCAAATTTTTATAGACATCTTAAGAAACCCATTAGGTAAATATGTTTACGTTTACCATAAACGTTTACAAAATTTCTCGAAATCGTCAAAACAACAAAATAGTGTGTTCACTTGTTTAAAAAATAAAAACTATAGTCATAGCTCGTCTATCTCCCCCCAACCCAACTCCCTATCATAGCCATAACTTGTCTCTCTCCCTCCCTTCAACCAGACTTCTCTCTCTCTCCCTCTCTCTCTCCCCTCAAACACCCGGGCCTCGATATTAGTCATAGCCAACTCCGTCATATATCAAGTGTTCTTGATCACACTGCAGAGCACATTTGGACTACTATGAACCATAAGCAAAGAAGAAGACATATATTAATAAGTGAAGGAAGTACAGCTATTTACCTCTTGGTTAGCAAGTAACCAACCAAACGGAAACAAAAGAAAAGAAAAAAAAGATCAGCCCTACGCCCAAAACCACCTGAACCATCAAGGAAGCCAGTTAAACTGAGATGCATAATCACAACACCTAACGCCTTTGCTCCTAAAACCTTTGCAGAAAACTTTAACAAAACTTCAGCCCAAACCAAAAGGAATGAACCAGATTAAAGACCTCTCTGCATTGTAAATCATGCTGAAGAACTCTCCAGACCTTGAAATTTGACAGTATCAGCAGAATCAAAAACCTTAACAATGAACCAGCAACTCAGACTTCTGCTTCCAAATAAGGTTATGTGCACGTGTATCCCAGTCCAAATCAATTTATAGACTGAACAGAAGAGCTTGACTTGAAAGCACTTGAGGAGAGAATAATGCAGATATAGGCCCCTAAACCAGTATAAAGTCAACGTTGTAGATCAAATGGCTCCCAAAATTAGTACCCAACAGACCAATCACCAAAGACCTGAGGTTCAGTGTTTTATCAAATATCTCAAGCCATAATCTACAGTATATAGGACAATCTCAAATCAGGAAGAACTCATATCTGCTCTTGAAAGGACCACCTTTTGGCTAGTGCCCCATACCGACTTTCGACTTCGACGCTGCACAAGGACTCCCCACTCCCTAAACCAAACCTCCCTCATGAGGCATTCATGACAAACTACTACCCTTAGAGCAATTCCAATAGTACTAGCTAATTTAGCTACTAAAAAGGACAAAAAAATACAGTAGTCAATTTGCCTATCTACTTTTTCACCCATGCATTTCAACAACACTCTCTATCTTAGCTATTCAGTTAAACTAACACAACTGACGAACTAAAAAAAAATAGCGCACGTGTGGCATTTGTTTAACGGTCATATAATAAAAGGGTTATATTATAACGGTCAATTACCATGGACATCTTCTAAACAATTACCATATTCAACACCAGGATGTAAATTACCAATTACCAATTACCGAATTTCAATTTCAATTTCCATTCCCATTTCTATCAACAACAACAGTATGCAACATAACTAGGAACCTGAGGTGTGGTGGCTATGCTAAGCTTGCAGCAGTTTGCAACTGCTGCATTATCCATTTCAACAACAGCAGCAGCAGTCCATCTATTGGCTTATGCTGTCACAGAAAATGGACTAATCTGGCCAGAAGCCAAAACCAACCAACATTAAGCGTCATCTCTATGTATACATGTTCTTCCTTGAAGGATGCCTCTTGACAAATAACTACATCTATGTCTCAGAACAAGTTAAGGGTTTTCCATTTGCATCTAGCCAATCCTTCATTTTTCTAGGCACTAGAGAGCAAGAAGCCTAGACATTGTACAACAGTATGCCTGATGCCAATTTCCTCAAGAATCAAGCATTTCAAGTGTCATCTACTGAACTAACATGTCCGTGAAAGCCCTCCTTAACATGCCAATGTCAGCCTTGTAACAAACCAGCATACAGGATAGGCAAAATCTTATAATTTATCAATAACAGATCTTAATCTCACACACAAACCAGCAACATCCAGATCAATGCTAATTTCCACAGCATTGAAAATAACTGTCTAATGAACTTGAGCCCCTCATTGGTTCTCATTCACATGGTAAGACTTTCTTTTTTTAGCCCAAGTACTGAACTCTTGCTGGCAAGACTTCCATTATTTAATGTAAGGATCCTCAACCTAAAAGAAAAACATAACAGAAGATTGTCTCTTACAACTGCTAATATCAGAACTTCCTCACTATTGGAAGAGATGCGAGAAAAACTAGTTCATTATCAGGTGAGATAGTTGATGAACTCGGCAGCAGTTGCAATGGCACCCCCTGTAATGGCATCCATTACAATCTTGTCTCTGTTATTGTTGCTGGCCGCAGACACCAGAGCCCCAGTTAACGCACCCCCTAGCGTTGCATTCTTCTGCAACATCGAGATTTTGGTGTCAAAAAACAAGAAAAAAAACACAGAAATCACAGTGACTTGAAATGATACGAATTCCTGCCAAAGAACAAGAAAAAAATACAGGAATCATAGTGACTTAAAATGATACAAATTCCTTGCTCAAGCTCGGGGATATGACTGAAACTACGTAGAATAAGCAAAAAAATAGAAACCGTGATAACCAACAAATGATCGTAAAAGGGTCATAGTCGCATCAAGAAGTTCTGATTCTCGGGAGAAGAAAAAAACTAGTTGAGCCAGGACATTACTTTTTCTCATGAATTTGTCTAACAATCAAGCCACTTGATGAAACATAGCAATGTTGCAAGTAGGACTAAAAAAACTCTGGCTACAAGTAGAAAGATTGGTCTAAACTATTGAACCTTAGGGACTTTGTCATTTTGGCTGCGCTCCAAATTATTTACGTACATGCATTCCACAATTTAGCGGCATTCAAAGCGTATTTAACCAAGCCAAACATCTACGAGATTTCAAGGGAAGAGGGAAGCCATCGTTAAATTACTTTTCTTTCTTTTTTCTTGGTCAGAAATCAAGAGTGGGCGGGCAACTCAACGAGCAACACATCTCAACTACCGTACTCACATACCACGAAATCATTACCCTCATGAATTCAAAACTTGACCGTTCTTTTTGCTATACACAAGTCTTTGGATAACTATCTCCAAGAAAGAAGACAGAAATAGTACCCGACTTTGTCGAGTTTCCGCAACCATAACCATCTTCCATTCCGATTACTTCATCCATAAACAACCACCCTCCTCTTTTTTATTTCTTCAAAAAACCGGTACGCTCTAAAAAAAATCAAGGATAAGCTTGCATTCTAGAAGCTGTAGCTTCCCGCCTCGTCCACTCCTAGACGTTCATCCTCATCCAATCCTAGAGAAGTAAGAAAAACCTTATTCACCTTGCAATACAGGAAAGGCTTTCTACTTATTCATGAAATCCCCCGCCGCCGGAGGACTCAGAGACCAAACTGCCCTAACAAGAGCAACAAGCCCATCGGAGGACTCTTTGTCTAAGCAGTTATCTACTTCTAACCCTTCTTCGGCATATGTTGTTTCTTGTTTGAAAGGGGCTAACATAACTTCCCAGTAGAGGGGGCTGCCTCGTATGGGAGGGCTTGTAGAGGCACTTCTTGATCGGACTTGTCACTAATAGGACGGTCACATTCGTACTCAACGACAAATAAGTCGAGTTCACCTTTTCACTTCAGAGACATTGATGAGGCTGTGTTCGTTTAGAAGTTTCCAAAATATTTTCTGAAAATTTTCTGAAAACGTTTTGGAAACTTGTTTGGGAAATTTTTCTCTAAACATTTTTTTTTCCCCCTAAACAACTTCATCTCTCTGTAAAAGAAGAGAGAGAAAGAGAGCACCACGAAAACGCCAAAAAAATTTAACTCTCAAGAGTTAAATGTTTTTTGGAACACTTGCACCAAACAATATTTCAGAGTTTTTTTCCCAAAAATCGTTTCAGAAACACTCAACCGAACACAGAGTGATTAGGGGATCAGCTCTATAGTGTAGTATGCAATCTTAATAGATGAGCATGATTGTGGAAAAGGAAAGCATATGAAGACAATTAGAACTAACAGACTGATAAGCACTATCATAATCAGTAGAACATGTTACAGAGCCTCATGGAAAGTGGCTTTAGCATGCAGTGATTGTGAAGGAGGCTCAAATATGGAATGAAAAGTATTTGGCAAGGAAATGCAGAAATTACCCAGTCTCTGGTGCCACGTATTCTCTCCATCCCATACTCCATTCCCACATATAGTCCAGCAACAGTTCCTGGTAGTGCAAAAAACAGATTTCTTAAGAGGAGTAAGCCCCTGCGCTTCATATAAAAAATATCAACACTAAAAGAACAGCTCAATCTTATCCTTGATTGGTTCCAAAAGTGTGTGGAACTTACCCCAATAGGCACCTTCCTTACACATTTTCTTTAACTGCAACAACAAACACTCACATTAGTAGGATAATCATCATCTTGATGAGTTGTACAGTCACTGGAAAAATTGTTGCAACTGGCAAACAGAAAACTGCTGCAACTGGCTTATCATAAACTAGACCTCTAAAACCCTCCGAAAGCAGCATTCTGGATGCATGGCATGGGACACCAATAAAACCAACTAACAAAGCCTTAAGTCCCCAATCAATTGGCATTGGCCACATGAATCCAAAAACGTGGGAAAAACCCTTCTTTTTTATTTCCAGAAAACTGTACAAACATTTCACTCTTGACATTACGATACCTTCTGAAGAACTTCAAGCCCAAAATTATTGTTGTTGACATATGTAAGCTTAACTATTTCAAAAAGACATTCTACCATGTGACTGTTCAAGATCCATTCTCAGTAAATGAACATGCGTCTACGGATTGAAATACCAAAACCATCGAAATATCATTGGCTGCTCCTCGTGTCATTTAGGGGGTCAACCTAGTAAACGGGCAAGACAAAACCAGCTGAAGGAAGGACTTCATAACCTTATTATCATAAAAAGGAAAGTTTCTTATTTTATAACAGTCCTAAAAAGCCAAGGGAGCTAGGAATTGCAAGAATTGAGAAGTCCTCCATTGAACGGGGTGAGAAAGAGAGGTTCGGAAATGGAAGGAATCAAGGGTGGTTGTAGATTGTTACTAGACATCTTGCTTTTCCATTGACTTGAATCGGGGATTCCACCTCTTCTTTTTCTGTTGCTGCCAGGGAATCCATTTTTTTCATTGAGTTGGGCCCCCATTGATCCAAGATGCGCCTTTGAATGTCGCCAACAATTCTCCTCCCCCTGGATCGGGAAGGAACTGGTTGTGCCACCCGTGAGTTCTCTTCAAGGAGCGGCAGAGAGGGGGCCAGGGCGGAAGAATAGACCTCCGGTTGGCTACCATTACCATCTTTTGCTTTTCATGGGTGGTGAGTGTATCTATGGATAAGCCTTTACACCCAACAGATTAAACTGAAGTGCAGACTTTCTAACCATCTGAAATTCTGAACTAAAGAAATGACACACATACAAACCTAATTCAACAATAATGCGAATGAACTAAATAGATGAAACGAGATAGGATTTCTCACCGAGTGCTCTAACTTGTGTGTTGAAATACTCCCTGTCATGCCAATGCGTGCAGTCAAGATCCACAGCATAACGAAACCAAAAGGACAAACAGAAGTCAGAAATATTTTTAGTAGAAAAAGGAAGAAAAAGTAATTATACCCACAGTCAATAACAAGATTTCAAATACACCATCATATTAACTAGGTACTGAAGAAATATTCGAGGAATTCAGGCATTAGATTTCTGAACCTAGAGACATCACCTAAGTGACTAAGTCCAAACAGTCTACAAAAGTGCTTTAAATAAATATTACACAATTTCTATGAATTCATGTATTAAACAAGTATCAAGAGAAAACCCTGAGTATTTTACTCCCATGTTACTCATCCAAAAGCAAGAAATCAGATCATGGATCATAATATACAGACACAGAGATATATATCTAGAGAGAGAAAGAGAGACATTTCTAACCTTGTTTGACGATGTCATATGTTTCCTCCACGACCGTTTTGGCCGCTGCAACCTGAAAAATTAAAGAGAAAAGGTAAGATAGATTCGACTTCGACTTGAAGAAGAAGAAGATGATGATGATAATGGGTGTAAGTAGAAAAAATTACAGTGCCAATCTTCAAGAAGCCATCGACAGTGAGATTGAGGAAGGGATTGCCCATATCCACTATCACGTCCACCTTCGGACCCTTCAATGAGACCCCCATCAGTCCGGTTCTCGGCATCTTCTTCTTTACTCGACCACGCTCTCAAGTCTTATCACATAGGGACTGAAGTCTGGACTTCTTTAGAAATATCACATAAATATCTTAACGTAAATATCTTAAAGATCTTATTACATACAGAATAAGAGCGTCTTCAAGACTCCAATAACTTAGTTAAAACAACATTTTACCTATTTTAAAGAGGAAAAGAATGAACTCCATCAAACTAGAGAAATGACTCGTTATTTTAATGTAAGTTACAGTAACCCTCCCTAAATGTGGAATTTGGAAAGAAACTATTGATTAGCATCTTAATTTTATAATAAGTTATACACTCTCTCCTGTTTCATTCTTTACAATTTACTCTCACTTGTACAAAAAGAGAATAATAGAGAGGATTATTAGAGTGCGTACGTAAATCACGACTAGTTAAATTAAATTTTTTACTTTTTGGCTATCATTGCCGTAGATGCTAAGTCTATTAACACATCAAATTGTACATCAAAATATACATCATGCTTATGTGAGATATTATTATAAGACAAAATATAAAAGCGGGCTCATAAATTTTGATATGTGTTGAAATTAGTGGATGTCACGTAGGTATAATGTATAATGTGATGTGTTAGTAGCATTGCTCATACATAAAAGGGTAAAATGCACTAACCTACCCTGAGGTTATTAAAGTTTTGATAATTTCACTTATCTCTCTTACTTTATAAATTATTTAACAAATTATCTCTGACCGTTAATTTTTTATATAAATTATTAATTTTAATTAATTAAAATTAAAATACCCGTATTTACTAGTATATGCGTGTATGCATTAAGATATGAATTTTGATCTAATATCCCTCTAACATAAGCTTCTTGAGCTAGCTTCTTGGTTTATATCTATAAATAAGAACCAAAAAAAAAAAAAGCATTTTTGGTTACGATTGTGAAATGAACCAAGCTGACCGAATTTTATTGCTTTGCCTTCGAATTACTAGAAACTCCAAAATCATCTTGTTTTAAAGTTAAATTATGCTTTCATAATTGGTCTGAGTTGTCCATGCATTAATATTAGATGCTATATGAGAAATTTTAGAAATATCACATAAATATCTTAACGTAATATCTTAAAGATCTTAACACATAGGGGTCGTTTGGATAGGGTATTATTTTCAGGGGGATAATTTTTGGAGGGGGTATAAGATAAGAGGGAGTATTATTTTTGGAGGGATGACCCACATTGATGTGATATTTATAGAGGGGTATAAAAAAGTAGATGGTTTGGATGAGGGATTAAAGAAGGGGATAAAGGGGGATAAGAGTGGGTGGATAAAGAAAAAAACTGTTGCTCGTTTGGATGGGGGAAAAAAGAAGGGGGATAATTTTTGGAGGGAGTAAAAGGATCGACGTGACATGTTTAGCATGGTTTGAGAGCAAAAAATGCAGGGGGATAATTTTTCACCCCTCCAAAAATAATCCCCCGGAGAGGGATAAAGGGGGATAATTTTTGGGCCGGTTCTCCCCGGCCCAAAAATTATCCTAGAGGGGAGGGGTATTATTCTTGGATAATACCCCTTCTTCCTCATTACAAATACAAAATAACATTATCCCCTATTTTATTCTCTATCCAAATCAAGTACTATTTTATCCCCCTTTTTTAATACTTCATCCAAACTATCTACTTTTTATTACCCCCTTTATAAATATCACATCAATGTGGGTCAACTCTTTAAAAATAATACTCCCTCTTATCTTATCCCCTTCAATAACTTATCTCCCTAAAAATATGGTCCATTTGGACTGCGGTATTTATTGTGGTATTTATTGAAATTTTTTTCGTCCTTATTTGAAATTTTTTTGTAATTTTTTGTTTTTCATCAATTTTTTTTGATTTATTAATTTATCTCGACAAGAGCTTTCAGAAAAGTTATCAATCATCGGCTAAATTTGAAAAAAGTTCAGAAAAGACAAAAATAAATCAAAAAATAGAGTTTTTTGTACTTATTCGTCGTCTTTAGTGACTTTTTTTAACTTTTGGACATAATTTTATCAAGAGTGCTACATACACATCACTTTTACACATCATTTTTACACATCACTTAAAACTACGTCATTTTATGTTGAGAAAGACCCAAATATATTTTGAGCGATATGGGTCAAATATAAATACGGTTTTTTCTTAACACAAAACGACGTAGTTTTAAGTGGTGTGTAAAAATAATGTGTAAAAGTGATGTGTGTGTATCATTTTTGTAATACACTCATTAGATTCATTTCATAAAGACGGACTAATAAACTACAAAATATTGAGATTTAAACAACAAATGCAAAAAAAATAAATAAAGACAAAAATAACAAATAAATAAAAACTATAGCTCAAATGGGGCCTATAATCCCTTATCCAATCGGCCCCTCAAATGACTATTTTACCCTTGTACAGTATTAAACTTTATTATGTATTAAATAAAGTATATAAACAAAATTGAATATATATAATTAATATTAGATAATTTGAAATATTAATTAATTGAGAAATTTATTAATGTATTATATTCAATAACCATTAATCAAAATATTCCGAACTAACGGTTAATCCTGAAATACTTTTTTTAGTAAACAATAAATTTTTTGTATTTTTTTAGAATAAAATTTGAAAAACACGACTAAAAGGGATTTAAATGAGCGGTGTCGGTCATTTTTCTCAAAAGTTGGGTCCATTAGGACATGTAATGAATGTGAACATTTTTGAATAATTTAAGAGTTTTTTTAACTTTGTTTTATCAATTAACAAAAAAGAGAAAAATAACAACAAAATATAAATTAATAAATATCTTAACATAATTTAAAATTTTTTTATCAAAATATTTCGAGTTCACGGTTATTCCTAGAATAATTTTTTAAGTAAACAGTAATTTTTTAGTATTTTTTCGAGAATAAAATTTGAAAAGCACGATTGAAAGAGATTCAAATGAGCGGTATCGGTCACTTTTTTTTCCTCCAAAGTTAAGCCCATTAGGACATGTGATGAGTGTGAATATTTTTGAATAATTTAAGGGTTTTTTAACTTTGTTTTACCAATTAACAAAAAAAAGAGAAAAATAACAACAAAATATAAATCAACAATAAAAAATTTAGTTAAAAAGAGAAAAATATAATTTAGCTCGCGTAAATTTAGTTAACAATAAAAAAGAGAAAAATTTAGTTAACAATAAAAAAGAGAAAAATATAATTTTAGGAGGGGGTAAAAATTTAAGAGGGGGTAATAATTTTTGGAGGGGGATAAGAGGGGATAATAATTTTTGGAGGGGGGCTTTTCACCATCCAAACCATGCCAAAACCCCTAATAAGGGGTGATAATTTTTGGAGGGGGCTTTCCCCCATCCAAACGACCCCATACAGAATAAGAGCGTCTTCAAGACTCCAATAACTTAGTTAAAACAACATTTTAGCTATTTTGAAGAAGAAAAGACTGAGCCCCAACAAATTAGAGAAATGGCTGGTTATTTTAATGTAAGCTACAGTAACCCTCTCTAAATGTGGAGAGAAACTATAGGCCAGCATCTTAATTTTATAATAATGTTTACACTCTCTCCTAGGTCATCTTCTCCAATTTACTCTGACTTGTACAAAAAGAGAATAATAGTGAGGATTATTAGAGTACGTACGTAAATCACGACTAGTTAAATTAAATTTTTCAATTTTTGGCTATCATTGTCGTAGATGCTAAGTCTATTAACACATCAAATTGTACATCAAAATATACATCATGCTTACGTGATATATCATTATAAGACAAAAGCGGGCTCATGAATTTTGATATGTGTTAAAATTAGTGGATGTCACATAAGCATAATGTATAATATGATGTGTTAATAACATTGTTCATACATAAAAGGGTAAAATGCACTAACCTCCCTTGAGATTATTAAAGTTTTGATAATTTCACTTATCTCTCTTACTTTGTAAATTATTTAACAAATTATCTCTGGCCGTTAATTTTTGATATAAATTATTAATTTTAATTAATAAAAAATTAAAATACCCATATTTACTAGTATATGCGTGTATGTATTAAGATATGTATTTTGATCTAATATCCCTCTAACATAAGCTTCTTGGTTTATATCTATAAATAAGAACAAACAAAAAAAAAGCATTTTTGGTTATCATTGTGAAATGAACCAAGCTGACCGAATATTGCTTTGCTTTCGAATTACTAGAAACTCCAAAATCATCTTGTTTTAAAGTTAAATTATGCTTTCAGAATTGGTCAAGTTGTCCATGCATTAATATTAGATGCTATATGAGAAATTTTATTGTGCATTGCACACAACATGATATTTTTTCCATCAAAATAATCTCATTTTAACACGTAAAAAAAATTGTTTAAATACTATTTGAACGATGTGCGACTGTTTGTCCAATTTTTTGTGTGCCAATGCAATATTGGGGAGGAAATATCTGTGAATTTTTCTACTCTTCACGTGAGTTTGCTTCAAATCATTTAATCAAACTGTCCTGACCCACGTGTGTTTGCTTCATACAAAATCTTCCTTTCAGATATCTTGAATAGATATCATCAACATTATCTTTTCCCAATGCGTTGGAGTTGTTAAATTTGTCCATTTTATTAATATTTTGAGTTGTGATGGTACACATCACATTATAAAATTGAATCAAATATCTGTTTGCCTTATAACCATCTATCCTGTTTTTGCTTAATTTATTATCACATATCGAGAGAAATTATTTAGTACTCTTAAAGCATTGACACTGGTAGAAAGTCGAATCAAATTATGTCAAGGGTTGAAGAAAAATGTTCTACCACATAAAGAACATGATAACACTACCTAGTCTTTTCGTCACTGGTCCATCTCGTAACATAACACAAGTTTTAATTACTTGTTATATGACTACGATAATAAATAAATGCTGAACAAACAACGTGACAATAGACCCAATTTAGATTATAAGAGTAACTCCAACAGGCTAGGCAAATAAGGCATGTTGGTTATCATAGCTAGCCAAACCAAGTCATTTGGTTTTGAGATACGCAACAAACAAGGCATCCGAACAACTGTTTAGTCTTCTTACAGTAGCATCAAACTTGACAACAATTATTCACACATATATCCATAAACACAAAGACAAACTCATCACACTCACACCCTATAGACCTTACAAACTAATCGATAGTACGAGTTTAATTCGTCTGCAACTGGTGATCAATAGCTCCAATTCTGGGATATCGTCAATCTCACGTTCCAAGGTCCTGCAGAACCCAAAAAGCCAAAGTTAGTCATCATCTAGTTCACCTATGAAGCACACAGATATTTGATGAATGATAATAACGACCTTGATGAAAGCGTCAACAATAACTATAACCATTTGGAACAAGTTGATCTGTTGCACAAGACAGCTTAGATATATTCAATAAAGACAATCTGTTGCGTAACACAAAGAAGTTGGATGATAAACTCGCCTTGTCTTGAACAACTCCATAAACATGAAAAGGAACTTCAAAGTTGCTAAAAGGTATCAATAGACTGCCCCAATGCTGATAGCTTCTAAACCAGGTAGGCGCAGTAACAGTGTGATGCGGAAAACCAGAAGATATCATTAGTACTATGTAGCGTCTCCATCTTATGGTTTCAACGGCTTTGTTGAGAAATCTAAATGATGATGTAGGATACATGGCAGCAGTTCGAGACAGAAACCAAGGCCCAAGGGCTTACCTAGCTTACCTATTACGTCAATCAAGAGGCCCAAGTTTTTTGATTGAGCAAGTATAGCTAATCGAAACAGGTAAGGTGACATGAAAAAAGATCAAGCCTTCAAGATCTCTTGTAATGCTGTTTAATTGGCCAAGAGTTCAAGAACCGATAACATAGATAATCTGTTACCATCATGGCATCAAGAGGATGAACAGACAGGTAATCAAGCATTCTGAGACAACTGAAACACACAAGGGGCAGCAAACATGTCACCATAAACCATCACTGAGAGGATTACAAGACGTTTGCATCGGGCCCTCGATCACTAACCAGTGTAATCATTCAAAGGAAATAGAACTCACTAACCAATTTATTTGTTACCGACTTTTGACTTCTGTGCTGCACAAGGACTTTCCACTCCCTAAACCAAATCTCCCTCATGAGGCATTCACTACAAACTACTACCCTTATACTGGCCTAACTACCCGACCCCCGATTAGGCTGGAAACACCATAACCACTAAGTCCTTCAAACTACTACTACTCCTGTGGCACTCTCCACCTGTTTTGCTCGCCCATTTAATGTTAGGCCCAAAACCAAAATCTCCAGAAGAAACCCACTCTCTTCTCAAATACCCCACCCTGCCTGTACAACTACAACAACAACAACCACCAACACCCCCCCCCCCCCCCCCCCCCACCCCCACAACACACCAAAAAAAACAAAAGAACTTGCTCTCAATACCCAGAACCAGGAACCCAATAATAATAACCCCCAAAAAATAGGGCGATCTCCCACCAGGTTTGTGATCCCTGCTGCTCTAAGCATGCAAACTCCTCTTCTCTAATGGCCTTGAAGTTAATTTTAATGTCCTCCACCGTGTTTCCTAACCACAGAGCCACTTTAGTCTTTGATAGTTTCTGCTACCTCTTCACTTCGGGTTCAAGCTCAGAGAGGAAGGCACAATAAGAATAAGACCAATAGAGACTTCATAAGAGGCCTTACCTTTGAAGATCAGATTGTTTCTAAAAACCCATATAGTTCCTAATCCAAGATAGAAGCTCGCTTCCAACTCCCTTTCCCTAAATTTTTGAATTTGTTCACTAACCACCATTCCATAAGGGAAAGCAAAGTTGGAGGAGTCACCCAAGATAAATCCCACCATTGCATTATACTACTCCGCACCTTCCAGATCTCTGTGCAGCGAATTAGAAGGTGAACTGAAGTTTCAGTCCCTCCTTGGCACAAGGCACATACACCATCAGAATGCTGTCCTTGAAGTTGGATGTGTCTAGCCCTGAGAACCCCTGCAGTTGGGATCCTACCCTGGATAGCCAGCCAAACAAAAACTTGGATCTTGAGAGAGGCTAAGGAATTCCATAGCAGAGAGTTGTGGTTTGGCATAAAGACTTTATTGATAATAATTTAAACAAACAAATTGATATTACCAAACATGTTTTGCATTGTTTTTGTTTTGTATTGTTTACGAAAATATGTTATCAAACTTTTTTTTTGTTACGTTAAAAATAAACATAATTCTATTTTCAGTTTTTTATAAACTGAAAATGTTACAGAACGGATGCTTAGTCAGCGAAAATGGTTTGTTTTGGATAAGAATTCTTAGTTTACCAGGTTACATGAGCTGAAAAGGACTCTTGAGCTTATCAAGCATGAACCCTGATATGCCGTCCACCATCAGCAGCCAATACAGTTGCAATTGGAGATTATTTATTGATTCTCCTTCTCTCATATAGAGTGTCATCCTGGGTCGTTACTGCAAGAATCTACAGTCCAATGACACGTGGCAAAAATTTCCCCTTAGCGGGCTAGAATGATCCCTGTTCTGGGCTGATATCCGCTTTCTACTGCTGTTCGCTTCACTATTTTCTAGGTTAGTGCTACAAATGGGCTCTCTAAATTCCTTCTAACTTATACACATGGACGTGATGTGTGCTCTGTACACGAGCATAAAAAATCAGACCAAACTCAGAAAACCAGAGCCTAATCTGAGGTCTTAACTTGAGCTTTAAATTGGCTTGGACTAAAGTACCTCAGTTTTGAAGCCTCTCTCAATTAGGCTCAGGCAAACCCTCGTGAACCTCGGGCTGAGCCTAATTAGACTGTAACTTGCCTAAATCTCAAAAGTTAATCAGAAAACCAGGTTCCATCGACTAGCAAGATAACAAAAACAGCTAAATCATATCATCCTACAATGGCCACCAGGTGAGATGGGGAAGCCCACTATTAGGATGTAAACACAAGCTTCAACACAATCTGGTAAATGTCTCATGAAGTCCATGGGTGCATGAGGCCTGCGTGGTAGCTTGTCAGTGGATGGTGTCACCATATGTCACAGACAACATGATTTCATTTTTTTTCTTACTTACACTTTTAAGAGTAGTAGTTCTATGTAATCGCCCACAAACTGACTATGTAAATGGTGAACTATCAAAAGGCAACATTTATTTATCACGTACAAAAAAGATGGCTAAGTTATGGAGGTTTGATTTCCTTTTTTATGCAACTATCCAAATCTAATTTGAGCACATGATCATAAAAATCAAGTCTACTCACTAATTATGGGAGATCTGAAGTTAAAGTTTGAAATGACAGGACAATCATCACTTCTAAGCAAACACAACAAGAACAAAATGCCTTTTAACTGATATATCAATTACATAATATTAACAGAGCTCCAAGTTTACAATCTATATTCAACATAAGATACGAAACACAGATACTCCGAAACTAGTCAAGTACGCGTATCATATACTAATAGAATAATGCGCACAATACGTACGTATCGGATATAGCAAATAAATATCCAACATTAAAAATAAATTATTTCAATTTTGAAACGTGGTGGATACTTTAGAAATACAGCGGAGATAAAAATGATTTTTTTTAAAAATACGCGAAATATGGAATGTTGGTGGAGATGCATTTGATTCACTTGAGAGGTAAGGGTGCCGGTATACTTGAAGTTGCAAGTTTTCCTTGATGAGCCGAATATGAAAACTGCAATGTTCACACATGAAGGCAAAGAGAATGCAATTGAGATTGATAATTGAATGTTGAAGTTGATATGGGTAGAAATTAGTAGGAATTATCACTTATTGGTTTGGAACTTTTGACATGAATTGAATGCTTTGTAGTACTTTTGGTGTATTTCTTTCTATTTTAATTGACTTTTGAAAATAGACTTGTGCTAAATACTTGGTATAATAGTATTAGCAATTCAACTGTTCTTGATTTCTTTTGGCTCCTTCTTATGCGTAGTACATGACCTATAATTACACACAAAAATAATTTTTACACTCCAATTACTGTTATATCCGTATCCTTATTTTTTAAATTTGTTTTTGTATTGTCGTACCCGTATCGTATTGTATCCGCATCCCGTATTCATATCAGTGCTTCATTGAACGTGAGCATTTCAATGGAAACGTACAGGAGGCGTAAAAAGGCTTTGCAAATAGTTTACGCTCGGCAATTTGCAAGTGAACTGAGAAGGTTTCAACTCCAAGAGAGGCAAGATACAAAGAAGAAGATTATTTAGCACAATCGAAGGCTAGTTGGTACAAAGAAATATCCCAAGTTCTTTACTTGGGAACCCAAATACAGAAACAAAATCCACTTAAAGAAAACAACACAAAAACAATGTAAAAAAGCATACCATTTATCATAAGGAGAAAGACGAAACCAGGAACCATATCCATTACCTTTCTCAAAAATAACTAATCTTCTTCTTCATGACGGTGCTTCCTGCTCCTCTTCTCAGACCGCCTTTTGTTCCTGCCAACCCTAGAATCTTCTGCCCTGCTCCTGTCAGAATCAGATGGTGAAGCTGCCCTCCTGCTCTTCCGCTTCCGTTGCCGGTCAGAATCCTCAGATGCATCCGAATCATCAGAATGCCTATGACTTCTCCTCCTGCTCTTCTCCTTCCTACTTTTCCTCCTCCGATGCCTACGCTCGTCTTCCTCATCCGATGACTCGTCTCTCCTCCTCTTCTCCTTCCTCCTTTTCCTGCCACCCTCATCCTCACTGTCACAATCAGCACCCACTCTCTTCCCACTTCTCCTCTTCTTCGACCTACCCCTTCTCTTTCTATCCCCAGAATCAGATCCATCGTCGTCCGAGTCGTCCCTCTTCTTTCTCAACGACTTCAACTTATCACCAACCTTCTTTCCATATTTCTTGGCAATAACCCTCTCCATTTCAGAATCATAATCAGAATCCGAACTCAAACTCTCCTCCTCAGAACTCTCATCTGAGCTCTCAACCGAAGTTTTTCCCTTACCCACATTCCCCTTCAACTTATCCAATCCAGACAAAACTGCAGCCTCTAATGCATCTGAATCCTTACCCTTAATATCATCCTTGACACTCAAGAAATTCCGACACTGAAAGGTGAGATGCCCAACACGCCCACACCTCTTACAGGCTCCGCGAGCCTCATCAGCGTTAGAACCGGTTATACGGGCTAGGGCAAGCAAACCCTGAAAGCTAGCGTAAGCATTCTCACCCTCTGGTTCAGAGTTAGAAGCCTTTTGCTGGGAGGTCTTGTTGTCTTCCTTATTGGGAGCGTAAGGGTCGTAGCCGATGGCACTCTGCCATATACCGTGGGTTTGGAGGGCAGCGCTACTGTGTACCCTGTTGTTTGCGGGCATACGAACCCTACCTGCTGTGGCCGGCATCTTGGAATTCGAAAAACAAATTCAACCCTACAGATACAAAATTAGGGCAAAATAAGGCTGTTGAAACAAACAGGAAAAACCTATCGGTTGAGGCCCCGGATAAATTCTAATAAGAAAGGCAATAACGTCCATTAATGATATCCCAGAAATATTATGTTCGATAATCTGAATTACACATACAAAACAACAAACGGAGAGGCGGCGACGAACACACGCACACACAGACAGAGAGAGAGAGAGAGAGAGACTTGTTCCTACCGTTGCCGGAGACGCGGATCGCCGGAGATGCAGCTTTGTTGGATGCAAGATTTTAAGATTTTTGGGGGATCTGATTAGTCTTGTATTAGGACTGAAACATAGATATGTCGGTCTCACGAATTGTGCCCTGCACCGGTCCGGTTTGGGGCCAAAACTAGAACCATTTTTGCAATTCGGATCCGAACTAAATCAGTTTAGTTTGATTCGGTCTGATTCCGATTTAATTGGGTTCAAGCCCAGATTAAAAAGGCATACATTTCTGACTCAGCCTTTCTTCCTCGACGATTTCTGACTCAGCCCAACTGATATAGATAGGTTCATTTCATCAACCCATACACAGTAATACATGCATACCTAAAATTAACACAACTAAAAAATAATTATACTCAAGGGAGAAATTACATGAAGACTGTGGGAAATTCTTTAAATTATATAAAATATATATTTTTTTTTTTACCTCCTAAATTATAGTCAGTCCCCTTCTTTTCTCCTAAAGAAAATTTCAGCTCCCAATCATTGAATCTTAATTTTGCCCCTGATTATACTACAACACGGATTGGAGGAGGAAGGAGTCTCCTCCTGTGGTCAGTATTTCATTCAGGGGCGGAGCTAAGATTTGATATTGAAGATGGCATCACTAAACATAAAATTTAAAGGGGGAGAACCATTGTATCTCTTAATTGATTACCTTATTCTAACGATTACGAATAATAGTGAGCAAAATACCACCGAACCTACAAATATAAAATAAATATTAAGTAAAGTAATTGATTTTGAGAGTTTAAAATTACAAGCACAGTTATACAAACAATTGTTTAAATTTTATTAACGCCAACTCCATTTTTCATAGTTATTTTGAATTACAATTATTTTAATTAGGGATATAATCGATTAGTTTGGTCTAGATCGGAATGGAAATTCGGATCGAATCGAAAACTTTGATTCATCATTCAAACTGAAATCGAACTGAAATAATTCGATTTGGTTTGGTTTTCAATTTGGTTAGGTCAAATTAAATGTGAAAACAAAATTAAATAAGTATTTTGAATATTAAGAGGTCAAATCCAATATATAAAAATACTTATTATAGAAATTTAAAAAAACAAAGATTATAAAAAATACATATTAAAAAAAAAGGAGACTCGGTCAAAAGTTCATCTGAATGGAGTTTTAGCACATTAAGTTCGTCTCACACTAAATTACGGGCAGAAATTCTTTTGGCGCATAAGTTTTAAAAACAATCCTCTAGTAAAACACGTGATAACGTTATTTGTTCGTTAGATATCCCTTCTAGTAAACACACAATAACATTATCCATTCGTTAGATATAAAAATAATAATTCCATTAGATAAAATTTACTTGTTATTTTTTATCAGTTAACAATATTTGTCGTTTTTAATAGATATTTTGGCAAATAACTTTATATATTTTGATTATTAGATTACTGTAACTGTTAGTGTTTATCAGTTAAAACTTCTGTAGATTTAAACAAATACTTTAACGAACAATATTATCTGTTAGTTTTCAAAGTAATAATGTTATCGGATAAAATTATATGTTTTATATTTTTTAATTTGACTAATACATATATCAAACCAACATATAATGTTAGGAATGGCAATTTCGTCCGATCCGCTCAGTTCCCGATTCCGTTCGGATTAAAGTTTTGGGGATTTTTTTGGGAAACAGGTTGAATTTGGAGGCGGAGTTTGGTACCTCCGCCCTGTTCTCCGCTTCGTTCTCCGCCCCGTTCCCCATCCCGTTTTAAATAATAATTATTTTAAATTTTTTTCCTAATCCACGTAAAATTGTCCATGTATAGATGTATATTAGTTTACTACCCATGTATACATACGCATATAAAATTGAGACTATATATGTATATAGATATATGTACGATCTCATATAGTTAAAATTAATTTGTCTTGAAACGGTTAGTCTAGAATAGTTTTAAAAATCTCAATTTGTCTTTGTGAATTAATTTTTTTTAATTTTAAAAAATGAGGCGGGGCGGGGCAGGGATCCCTGATTCCCGTTCGGGGCGGGAATGGAGGGTGGGATTCGTTCCCCGAACAGAGAACGGGGTGAGGATGGAGGTATATTTCAGTTTCGGGGATTGAAGGCGGGGATGGACAAATCTGACCCCGATCTGTTCCGTTGCCACCCTATATAATGTTATATGACTTGCCTATTAAAAAAATAATTTTATCTATTAGTGTGTTATCAGTTAACATCATCTGTTGTTTTTAACAAATATCTTAACAAACAACGTCATTTGTTTATTCTTGAAATAATAACGTTATCAGATAAAATTATCTGTTCGCATTCAGGGGCAAATTCATCTGCAAAAGGACCTCCGGCATTAAAACTTCTCAAACCATGGACCATAACTCATAAATTAAATTAACATGTCTTTAATGAGCCAAACAACCCAAATTTGTCATTTTGACAATTTTTTCGTTTAAAAAAATACAAAAAAGTTGAGGGGTATTATAATTATGATCTCATTCGATCCGGTCCGGTTTTTATGACTACAAAATCAAAATCGAATTGATTTCTTTTTCAACACACCAAACCGAATCAAACTAAACTGATTTAACCAAGATTTTGAATACCGATTTTTCTTCTGGTATTGTATGTACCGATACCAATCATGTATCAGGTACTATATTGGATTTACTGCAACTATCAATATATATATATATATATATATATATATATATATATATATATAAACTATAAAGAGAAAACCCAAAAAAAAAAAAAATTTCACAACTCTTAAAAAAAAAATGGTACCGGCCAATATGGCTGGTATCCGGCCGGTATTGAGAACGACATGGTACTAGAGGTATTTGATACTGTTTTTATACCAAAATGGTACGTACCGGTCAGTATAGTATGGTATTCACAACCTTGAATTTAACTAAAAAATCAAACTAATTGTCAATTCGATTTATTTTTTGTTTTGGTTAATTTATAGATTTTTACTTACACCCTCAGTTCTAACCTTAAAGTACTGGACGTAAATATGGCAATTACTTGTAGACACTGCTGTCATAAAAATAACAACAATAATAGATGTGTGTTTAAAAAATTTCAAGCAATGAATATCTAATGCTCCTAGTATGAATTCTACGGTTTATTAACTTTTATATGTTTTATATAAACAATATTAATTAAAATAGAATGAAAAATATGAAATAGATATTTGGACAGTATGTAATATATCAAAGTATATGAGTACTCATAAAAAGTGTATTAATATCTATAAATGTGCAATTGGCCTGATTTGACCTATGATAATTATAAGAATTTTAGTTTAATTTTGTGTCTCTTTTGATGCCGATTTAGGTTAATAAGCTCCACATTTTGGGCTTCAAATGGTGTGAGAGAGCATCCATATTAATATGTGACACCTCAGCCAGGCTGTGGTCCCAGTTGTGAGACCAACGTTCAGAAAATGGTGTCTCAGTGGAACGTTCGGATGGGTGGTAAAAAGTCTCATATTACTTGGTGGATGTAAATTCGGTGGTATTTATAAGATTATGAACTTTCCTTGTATAAGGTCTCTTAAAAAGCCGTGAGGGTGTCAAAATCCATTGGAACTTCACAGTTAAGCGTGCTCGACCTAAAGCAATCCAAGGATGGTGTGACCTACTGGGAAGTCCATAGGGTTTGAGCAACCAAAGTGAAAAATATTATATAAGGCGAGAGCGGGTCATTACAAATGGTATCAGAGCCTACATCAACTAAAAATGTGAAAAATCTCGGCCCCACACGGGGATGTATATTCTTAAGTGGGGAAATTGTGACACCCACTTAACAATATTGTTCCTAAGTGGAGGATGAAAAAATTATTTTAATTTTTTCTTAACAAATGATCCTTTCATAAATATTTGCTAAATAGAAAAAGCCGTCGATGGTTATATTAAATTTTGATCCAACTAGGGATGGAACCAGAAAATTTACTATACGGGAGTGAATATATATTCACTACTATTTTAAAATTTTTTTTTCAAAATATTTAGCAGGAGCGAACTTATATACTTCATAGAAATTTTTTTCTATATAATAATTGAAGTTTTTTTCCTTTCTTGCAGAGTCAATCGCCCCTACTAGCCCCTCCCTGGCTCTATCCCTGCCAACTATTAAAATTTCTGACTCCGCCCATGACTCTTTCAAAGTCAAACAAAGTAATTCATTAAATTTGATCAAACCATACTATAAATAATTTAGTCCAAATGACATCGACTGAATTTAGTTATACTTCGGATATTATAATCCAATAATAACCACAGTTCAAATAAATCTATTATTCATCATCTAGTCATCGGTGATTAGTAAAATAAAAATAAAAATACATAAATACTAGCAATAAATTTTGTTCCTTTATTTCTTCTTTGGTTTAAAATAGAGCCAAAAGATGTTTGCGAAAGGAGGAAATATCAATGAACCACTACTGCCAATACATTTCAATCTTTCCCTCTTTTCCTTTCAGCCCATTAATTTACATTCCTTGTAACCTGCAATTCAAACGAACACTATCAATCAAAGTTATCAATTTTGTACCAGCAAGTGTATCGATTTTATTACTGGTACGGTAAGTATCGATACCACTTCAAAGCCGTTACAAGACGAGATAAATAGCATTCCTATCAACATGACTACTGGGAAGTCAAATGGCAAAATGATGGAGATTTATTAGCTCGCTACTTAGTATGAATGAATGAAATGACAAAATCTATAAAATTAATTCATTAATAACCGAAACAATTCTAAGCGTGAACAAGAATAACATTCCATTTGACTCGAGCCACAAAATTCAATCTCGTAGAGTTTAACCTCCAAGTACACATAGTGTAATTCTAATGCCTAGATACTTGAATAGCTTGATTGCTTGTTCGATATTCAAATGTCATGAGAATTACACGTAATTAGTAATAGAAAAATGCTCTAAACAATCCAACGGGCAATTAATAATCTTATATTTTATCGAACTATCATTTTGTAGGTGCTGCAAAATTCGGAATTCATTATCTATACAGAAGTTCTAAATATTTTAATCTTCTACTTTTTTTTTTCCATTGTTATAATAAAAACCAGTTTTTTTTAATTCAAGTAAAAAGAAAATTAAAAAATATAGATTGAAGGTCGGAAGCCAAGCGAGTGAGGATTAAAACTTACTGGGGTCGGCCTCGGTGACAACACCCGTATTGGTGAAATCACAATCGTAATTGTTGCGACCGTTGGCCTGATAGTAAGCGTTCATGGCGAACAATGCATGTGATCTTATGGTGTTTGGCTCGAAGCATATCCCGTTGTTCTGTATCGGGGTGCAGTCCACCCCTGAACTACATACGAAATTTATGTTCGCCTGCAATGCTTCGTCGCTCGCGTCTTGTTTCGGTACGCACCACTTATTGGCCGAGTTGGACGGTGATGGAGGCGTTGGATTTGCAGGTGTGGGACCAATGCCCTGCATCCATTAGCAAACCAAGGTAATAAGCATGAGTTGCGGTGGAGCCTTGAAAGTAGCCAATAATTTTCCATTGTCACCGGAAAAAAAAACATACAATACCTGTCCATTGCGGAGAATACCCACGTCGTATACCGGAGATAAATCTGGCCGAAACAATCCGAAATTCCGCTCCGAATTTGACGGCTTGAGGTCCTCATTGAACAAGGAGAAAACGTACGTCTCGAAAGTTCTGTTGGGCATCAATGGCGTGCCTTGGCCGGAGTTAACTTGCTTGATGAGATTCCCATTATACGACGCCGCGTTATCCACGCTGACGCCAGGCTGATCCGGATCACCCGCCGACGGCCACCCAGTCTCCGCCACCACAATATCCACGTCATCGTACCCGACCCTCTTCATCGCTGAGTATACCGCGTCTAATTGGGCATCGAACATGTTGGTGTAGTTTAATCCAGTAGTTTCATCAAAAACGCCGGTGTTTGGCTTGAACAGAGAGTAATTCAGAGTTTTGTCCGTTACCCCGAAAAACGGGTACGGGGAAACCATGAAGGAGGTATTTGTTTGGCGGTGGAAGTCCAGAATCGGGGCGAATATGGCCCGGTCGTAGACTCGACGGAACCGACCCGAACTTGGTGGGTCCGACGCTGATAGGATACCTGTTGGTGAAATTACAAATGGAAAATGACATCAGTAATTACGAGAATCTTGCCATTTAATTACTTGATATTACCATTTAATTAGCTCCTCAATATAAAACAAAAGAAATTAATGAGTAACTAATGATTTCTTTTTTTGTCCGATTCTCTTTATTATTTGTGTCATGTCCAACTGTCGATATATCTTGTACTCATTTTTAATAGATATTAAAATTAATGTAAAACTCTACTATATCTCATCGTGTAAAAATTTCGGTATCATTTTTTGTATTTACGTTTTTTTCATGATTTTTTATGCTATATTTGCATGTATTTGGACAATTCTATAATAACCTAAAACATAATTACATTACGAATCACACCCATTGAATTCAATAAATACATTTAGCTTAGTAAAAATGGCTTTTATTTGTTATTTTTTATTTTCGTAATAATTTTTTTTCCGATTCGTTTTGACGAAAAAAGATAAGTAAGATTTAGAAGAAAAAAAATTACAAATGTTCTAAAAAAAAATTTCAAACTTATTTCTTATTTCGAATTTTTTGAGTTCTGTTGGTTTTTTAAACTTGTTTTGAGTTCTGTCATTCATTCTTTTACATTTTCCATTCCTCTAGCCTAAATGGATTAAAAAAAATCAAGTATTCTGATAAAAATATAAAGAAAGTTACAAACGATTTGAAATAAATCAAATAAATACTGTTTATGTTAGTCCAAACTTGCTTAATTTCTTGACCACTATTTGTAACCTAATTATGTTTATGTAAACTTCTTGTAAGCACACAACATATACTAGGAACCTAATTATATTTATGTAAACTTCTTGTAAGCACAAAACATATAATAGGAAGAGTAATGCCAAGCGTTATGCAAATTCGGACATAGATGTGTTCAGACAGTTGAATGCATTTAGGAATTCATTAATTTATGAACTCTACGTACATTCAACAATTACGAACATATTTATATTTGAATCTGTGCATGAATGATTGTGTGCATGTACTTTTCGTAATAGAAAATAATTCAAATTTCAATATAACGAGAATACCCATTGAGTGAGGCGAAGAGACTTCAATGTTTGTGATTCCGGCGACGTTGAGAGCGGAGTAGAGGGATTTCATGGCGGGGAGAAGGTGGGCGATTAGTGTTCTATCTGAGGTAGCAATGACTTCGTTCCCGACGGCGATCCGGTGGATCTTGGTTTGTGGGTAGAAGGGGATGATATTGTTGGCCACCCATGATTTGGCGGCGGGGAGTTTCGCGACGGCGGGGATGTCGGCGTTCGCGACCGCGACGGTGAGGGATATGTTGGAGTTAGCAAATGCGCGGAGGATGTCGGGGTTGGCGTCGAAGATTTTGACTTTGTCGATGGTGGTTTGGGATTTGATGAAGGCCGCAACTTGGGCTGGTGGCGGGAGGTTGTCTGCGACGGTGCCGTAGTTGATGCCGATGGAGTATTTGGCCGTAGATTGGTGGATGAAGAGGCCATAAACGATGAACAAGATGGGGTATCGCAGAACTAGATTTTTCGCCATCTTCAGAGGAGGTGGTTTTGGCGAGTGACAGAAAGAGCACCAGATGAGTATCTATAACAAATGATGGGACCGACTTGGGGCCACTCTTACCTGTGCAATAGGTCAAAATAATATTATTTTGACGCACAAAACATTATCCGGATATTTGGGTACTAGACCAAAAAAATTTCAAATATTATTTTGACGCGCAGTATATTTTTTTATCCGCAGACTCTCTCATTTCGACGGGGGATATACAAGGAAACAAAGCATTGGAAAAGTCCCTTTTCCGTTTGTTTCTGGAGAAAATGAAGTGAGAAAATTTCCCGAGTTTGTTTTTGTAGCAGCACAAGGACTTGAGGGAAACGTGATGGAAGAGGGACAGACGTGTGAGAGTGGGGTAGGGTTTACGGGAATATGGATGTTGAGCTTGAGAGACTTTTTTCTCATGCTTGCAGCCTCTGATTCTTACTGTGTGGGTCATATGGGGTGATTTTCTGTGATGGTTCCATTTCGTATAACTCTAATAAGCTAATTATATAACTTACTTTATTTGCTTAAACAGATTCATGCATGTTATTTAATTGGTATTGATTATGAATAATTACTTAGTTAATTTTTTGAATTTATTTGCAGAAAAGGAAAAATGATTTTAAGCTCTAATTTATAGTTTTTATGTTAATCTGGAGTTGAAATTATATTTGAAAATAAAGTAAATAATCAATTTAGACATTCGTTAATAATAGGTTGTCATGCAACTTATTTAATTACTTAAATTTTATTCTGACGTATACAAAATAGTAGCAAATATATCACAACCATTTTTTTAGTCGCTTAAGCAAATAATTAGACAGATCATAAAAGAAAATTTTAATTTATAAATGATATAATATATAAAACAACAAAAGAATCAGTAATTTGGATGTGTTATTTAAAATTGTTTTTTTCAAACACCAACCAAAAAGATGTTTATACACCTTTTGGTTTATACTCTTTCACATCCTACCTATATTAATGCACATGGGCTCCACCCATTAAACCCTTAAAAGAAATTCAAAATTCAAATTCAAAAATTAAAAGTCAAAAATCAAGATCTCATACATATAGATAGGGTGTGAGAGGGTGTGTTAATTTATAAATGATAATATATAAAACAACAGAAGAATCAGTAATTTAGATGTGTTATTTAAAATTATTTTTTCCAAACAATAACCAAAAAAGATGTTTACACACCTTTTGGTTTACACCCTACCTATATTAATGCACACGGGCTCCACCCACTAAACCCTTAAAAGAAATTCAAAATTCAAAAATTCAAAATCAAAATCTCATACATATATATAGGATGTGAGAATGTGTAAACCAAAGAGTGTGTATGTAAACTTATTATTCCGGATTATGCATGAAAACATCATTGCAAGCCAATATTAATTAGCATATATGACATTTTTCTAAGAGTAATTACATAAAAATTCTCCATCTATCACTCAATATCACTAAACCTCTTTAATTTTGTTATCGTTCCAATATTTTCCTTGATCTTCTCAAATGTTACAATGCACTGACGACGTTAACGAAATCTAATTTGCCCAAATCGTGCTTCCCAGAATGCATCCTCTACTGCATGTTGGTGGATCATACTAGGCAAAATACAAACATTTATTCTCTCCTTCGACGAGACACATGAAAACTCAGTTAGAAGAGTAATTTAAAATGGAGGTCAAAGCTGGTTGGGAAATCAAAATGTAGATCAAATCCTCTCACCTTGTAATTTACGAAACCCAAGAATTTCCTCCCTTGGTTATTAGTTATGTTATTAGTTATGTTAGATGCTCTGATTGGAGCCCTAATTAAACAAGAATAGTTCAAAAACTAGTTGGGATTTGACGGTTGTTTCCTACTGGATGAACATCCAGAAGAGATTTTTTCTGCTTCAAAGAGTGGGAGGGAGAGATAGAAAATGATGGAATGGGTTAGGAAGATTAGGTGTATAGCCCGTCTTAATTCTTCTCTGTATTGTTTATTAAAAAAGAGTCGATTGTGATATTTGAGAAGATCGGGGGACATTGGGACGACTAAAAAATTAAGTTTAGTGATACCAAGTGATAGATGAAAGAGTTTTTATGTAAAGTACCTTTTTCTAACTTGATTAAAAATAAAAGCCTTTAGATGGAAACTAAAATTGTCTAAAGTCTATGTTACATGTTGACATTCACGCACTGTATAACCAGGTGATGTAAAATCTGATTAACTTAATTATAATTTTACCTGCAAATAGACGAGAAGTCAGCTTAGCGGCACGGTGCTCTTGAGCAAAAGCATGTTATCGAGCATAGAATTATATTTACGGACTTGATGAGAAAGATGATTGAATATTAAAGACTGAATAAAGAATAAATTATGAACTCGAATAGTTCGGGACAGTTCTAAACATATAATTATGAGAAATTATAAATTAATTCAACTTATAACCAGGAGTTAACAGTTGAATTAAAACTTTTATTGTAAGAGATAAGGATTCGGAGAGTCCAAATAAGATTTATCTTATTAATGGTCAATTGTAAAAAAGTTAAATCCATCTGTACTGAGAAATATGAGATGAGAAAACATCCGGATTGATGAGGAATAACTTTATAAAAAGACATACGTTCGTAAAGTAAATGTACGTTCTAATTTGTTATTACAAGCATTAGATTGAGATTAATATCAATTGAATATTTGACTTAATTATTCGAGTATCTTGTCCTAGTGGTCAAGACTTGAAACTTAGGAATTTTGTCTTATAAAGACCTCAAAGTATGGAATTTTAATATATGTTCAATGGTTTTTATTAAACATTTAATTTCTAGTTTTATTAAGTAGAATTATATCGGGATAAATACATATATATTTGTGTATATATTATTATTGTATTATTGTATTTATATATTAATTATTAATTAATTACTTATTAAATACTATAGTTATAGATAAATATTGTACAACTCATTATCCCAATTCCTTATCCCATTTTTTCCTCTACACTTATTTTTAACTTCCACAATCATATTCTTCCCCAAAATGTCTCTCTCTCGGCAATTCTCTCTCTCTGTAGGTCTCTCTATCCCTCTCTAGATTTATCTCTTTCTCTCTAGATCTCTCTCTCGCTCTCTCTCATGCGCGGTATCGGATTCTCAGGGGTGAAAAGACAAGTTGGAGTGTTTACTCACACATGAAAGAAAAACACAAATAAGTACTTGATTCGCACTCAAAAGTGCATATATTTTATGTCGAATTCTCTTAATTTGCATGCACTTATTGTTTATTGGTTGAGTTTTATGTGATTTTATTATTTAACGTGTATTTTGGGTGCTAGTATATTTTCGAGGTATTTGTAGGTTTGTAAGAGTTTTTAGAAGCTAAGAAGTTCAAACCATGAAGATAGAATGAAAGCCAATCAAGTTAAGAATTAGAGCTACTACCGGTAGTAGAATCAACACTACCGGTAGTAAAACACACTGCCCAGATTGAAGATCAGAGGTACTACCGGTAGTAAAATTAGCACTACCGATAGTAAAACACACTGCCAGTTGAGGATCAGAGCCACTACCGGTAGTAGAATCAGCACTACCGGTAGTAAAACACACTGCCAGATTTTGGAGAAAACTGGAATTACCAAAAATAGACTTGGATTACCGGCAGTATTACTGGTAATAGAGTTCATACGAGATTTTCCTTATTTTAGGGGATTAGTATTATCTCAAAAGGTTATCCTTATCTTATTGTTGGAGAGAGATGGATTAGCATTATCTAAAAAGGTTATCCTTACCTTATGGTTGGAGGAAAATCTATTTAAGAGGACTTTCGCTAGGAGTAGTATCTATCTTTTTATCTATCTTTTATCAGTCTAGTTTTGAGGGAGAGTTTTGTTTAGATTACGATTTTGTTTAACAAACATTGGAGAATTATTATTGAAATTTATTATTTTCTTTTCAAGTTCATCTTGTTCTTCATCTCTCTTATTTTATTTTTATGGATTCTATTCAAACGATGAATAGCTAATCCTATCAAGATTCGGTTCGAAGGTGAAACATCGAACCGTGATCCAAGATAAATCAATCCTCGCACTAGATTCTTAATTTCTGATGTCGTTTTATCAAATCAAGTATTATTTTGAAATCAATCGAAAGTTTTGTAGGATTTTTGCTTGCGTGTAGACAATCTTCATTGGCACATGCAACTCTTAAACCTCTACAAGGTTTTGATTTGAAAACATAATTTTTCTACCTTATTTATAAAAACTAAATTTTCAAATCTATTCTCTCTCTCCCGATAAACTTCTAAACTTCTCGTTCCCTGTGGATTCGACTCCGGACTTCCGAATTTATTATGCTACAACCGATCAACTGATCCTACGCTTGGGATACACATTTTATTGACACCAGTTGACGACAAGCAGTACTATATTATCGTTTATGAAAATCTATGCCTGTACGTATGTAGTGTATTAGATTAACAGTATAAACGAGTCAACGGACCAATTTCGAACAGTCACTTTGGGTTACAAAACGAGAATTTTTTGGATATAAAACATATGTTAAATGATCTAAAAATGTAAAAAAATATCTAACGATCGTTTTGACATCTCACGAGTCTAAAACGAACATCGGGAAGGGAATATATGGCCGTTTTAGCAGTTCGCAATTTTGTGACAGATTCTGTTCGAAAATTTTAAATACTTTGGACCATAGTTTGGGAATCGAAACAAAATTTTATTGAGGTATTTTCCTCAAGAAAGACGTAGGTCTTGATATTACATACACTCTGAAAATTTTCGGGGCTCAAACGGAGTCTCGGAGTGGAAATGGAAATCTGACGCTTGAAAACACAGCGTACAAGAATCTAAGCATGTGTGTGGAGGTGAAACTGGTAATTGGAACCACATAAATAATAACAATAAAAGTTGTAATTAATATATTTATTAAATACTTGCATTTATGGGGGTTTATAACGGGTAATTGATATGTTACTGGGTTTCAATACTCATGGTACGTTGTACCTTGGCCGCGAGCTAGATGTAGGAGACGAACCCTAGCCTAAACCTGAAGTAGAAGTGGTGACTATCGAAGTGGAGGAACAGGGTCCCGATATAGCGGAACTCTGGCTGTACCAGTAGTTAGACTGTCGAAAGTTCATTGAAGGTCCCCGTATGTTGGATTAATTTTATTCGTGTTATTTAAATTGTTTTGCCACTATTATTATTTAAAAATTGAGATAATACTTTAATTATTTTATTATGTTTTAAATTTTAAACTTGAGAAATTTTTTATATTAATATTAATTAAGTATTAAATTTTAATTAACTAATTATGGATTATTTTAATAATTTTAAGTTTAAAAAATTATTTAAAATTTTTTGGTCGTTACAATTGGTATTAAAGCTACCCGTGTACACAATTGAGTGTGAGGTTAGAACTTTATTTGGTAACTAAGGAACAGACCAAAGGTTATGCCGTGATGACTCTAGTATTCAACCCTTGCGAGGGCGCAAGGTTTTAAAGGTGGAGAGATCGTGACGTCCCGTCCTACATCGAAAGTTTATGTTGGGTGATTTTGGATATATAAAAGAACCATGTAAACTCTTACTAACAACTTGAATTTAAGTATTTTGGGCTGCGTGGTTAGGCTCCAACAAGTTATTGGGCCAGTGATTTACATGAAGTGTTACAAGTCCCTCCTAAGGTCTACAGTTCGATACTTCTCATGTGGTATCAACTCTAATGTAGCCAATCCATATAGGATTTTACTCTAACTTTAATTGAGATTTTCGCAAGTGGACGTTGGTCCCCTATAGATTAGTCGGGGGTACGCGTAAGCTGGCCAAACACTCTGAGTTATCAAAAGAAAAAAACATCGGAGTATCCTTCTGCCGACTAGAGGTGGATGATCTTTTGACGATTATCTTTTGTCTTGCAAAATTAGATTTCAGGCGAATTTAAAAACTAATATATTCGACCAGAGATTAAGGCACTAACTTTTTCAGTAAGAAATTTTATCCACCTACAATAATTTTTTATGATTTTCTTATTTTCTAATCAACGCACTATATGAGTAGGAGTAACAAGTTTTAAGAGGTCAAATGCAATTAACAAACGAACATCTTTTTCGGTTGGGTATGTGGTTGACTTGACCAGTTTTAGCCAGTCCAAGTTGCAAAATTATTGTGTCAATCCTCAAGGGTAGCTATAATTGGACTATCAACAAAGGCATACACTTATTAAATCAGGTTTATCAGAGTTTTTCTTCTAAATTTCCTAGTCTCCACCAGAATTAATAACTAGTCTTTAACGAAAAGTAATAATCATACTGATTCTTTTCACTCCATTAGTGCTATATTTTACTTTCCTCAACTATAAAATATGATATCTTATTTTTCGGCATCAAGTATAGGAAACACATCTTTTCATACACAGATTTAGACACGAATGTATTCGGAATCATCTGATACATGTGAGACCATCTATAACAAAGTAGGTCTCGAGTGCATCAAACCGCTTCAGATGAGTTATCGTGTCTGGATTTATGTATAGAAAATTGTGTTCGTAAATTTTTTTGAATTTTAGTGCCAGAGTTATCTTGTCTTTAGAATCAAGAGAAACGAGGAAGAGGAAGGAATGAGAGACGACGTTTTCTTTTCTCAAAAAAGACTATAACGAGAAAGATTGAGTGAATTTTTTTTATAGTTACAATAAATACCTTACCATCTCTACTGTTATACTCATTTACTCTTTAACTAAAATATCTTAACAAACAAATAAGGTAGTCTCGATGAGAGATTTTAGAAAAATATAAATTATGTTCGAATCCTTAAAAAAATTACAAAATACAAAAATAAGATAAAAAATCAATCATTTTTTATTATTTTCATTTTTTTATTTTTTTATTTTTAAATTCTTTTCATTGAGACGAATCAATAATTCACAAACATTAGACGTAAAATCAACAAATAAAAATAATAAAGATGAGAGGGTTTAATTACTTGGAGGTGAGAAAAGAAAAATGACGTGTGAAGTATTTTGAGAAATGAGAGGATTCTTTAAAGATTTATTCACTTTTCTAGACATTAAAAGGGTATTTTTAGAAATTTTAAATCATAATTTGACAAATTCTAACAGAAGTTAGTTAGAGGGAGAAAATTGTATAATATTTTGTAAATTAGGAGAGATCTTTGTATTTTTCAAAATCACAGGACAAGCCTGTGCAATTGTCATAAATCTCAGGAGTCAGGACAGGTCAATGCAGTTTACCCCATATATAATTTTTAAAGTGTCATAATGATCTAAAGACATTTGTTATCTTTAGAAAAATGGGCTTTAAAGGCAATGCAACAACATTAAAAAAAAAAATTAAATATTTTTTAATCTTTTGAATTCTGAAATTACTAACCCACACCTACTGGCAGCACTCGTGGTTTGGTCACCGTCAATCTCGTTCGTGGCGACAAATTGCCAACCTATTTCATGTGACTACTGCGGCAGTGCCCATCACTCTCTCTATTAGTATATATGTATTAAATATTCTTTTGCCACCCAATAGAATCAGTAACCAAAAGACGTATAAGCCACTCAAATTAATTACTTTAATAAATAGGAAAAGGAAATCTCATTTAATAATGAATTAATTAGTGTGGCCAAGTAAGTCTTCTATGTATTAACTTCACAATCACAGAAAATTATTATATTATTCTCGCCTTGAGAAATATTTTAAACACAGATGTCATGAAACAGATATATTTAAAATCGTTTAATGTGTGTAAATTCTAAATGTATAGTTTAAAATTTATGTGTATTGAATAATATTAATACATCTGCATTTGAGTGTATGTTTGGACATCTGTGCCCGTAAAATCACTCATCCTGAACAAAAAATTTGTAAGCAAATCCAACTAGATTACTGTAAACACAAGGTTTTTGGTAATCAACAATATAAGTAGGGCCAAAGGAGTTTTCCCATGTGCTTAAGCTTTTATTACTTCACCCATAATTAATTTTTAGAATAAGTCTACTAGTATATTAAATTGTACATTAAAGTGTAAATTATGCCTACATGGGTATTATTATTAAACAAAATATAAAAACCAATCTCATAAATTTTGATATGTGTTCAAATTAATAGATGTCAAGTAGACATAATGTATAACTTGATATATAATGTGATGTTTAGTTGCATTGTTCTAATCGTTAATGCCTAACACGAGGCACATTAAAGGGGAATTGAGAGGGTTTTAGTATGGGTAAAATTACGTAATTTTATTCGTTTTGTTCTTAGAATTATATCATTTTAAATCACACAAATTATTATTAAAATACATAAAATTTAACGATATAATTTTAAAGTAAAATAAACCAAATTATGTTATTTTGTTTAAACTGCACGTGTATTACATGAAACTGCATTATAATTTCCTCGAAGGTTAGTAGAGGGGTCCAGAGTATAACACCTCGACGGAACGATTCCCACGGAGGGTCCACCGACGACTACTAATTTGGCTCTCACATGAGCCGAGCCGACCCGGAAAGCCTAGTAACTCCACGTGGAAGGAAACTTGACGTCTGAAAAGGTGCCAGATCAGTTGGGCGTTGCTTGGGACCCACTTTTCAAGGATTTCAGGGCTTAAGAGTCAAAAGTTGGATAATCACAGCTAGAGAGATTTGTTTGGTTTGAAAATGATTTGAGTGAGGAAAAAATGAACGGTCCTGATTGGTTGTGGGGGGTGGTTGACCAGGATGACCGTCGGTAGTACGCAAGCCATGATCAGATGGTACGTCATTTCAAAAAGTTGCTATTGATTGTTAAACGTGATGTTTGTGATGGTTAGGCTGTGTCACGGCCATGCTTGTTTTTCTGGAAATTTTTTGACTTTTTTTTTTCGGAATTCAAAATAAAATGATTATATTTATTTAAGTGTATAAATTTTAAAATTTAAATAAATTATAATTCTTATTTTTGAATTCAATATTTTAAGGAAATTTTTTTCGGATAGTAGCATTCTTCTTTCAAAAATCATGGAGAACTCGTTTGGACTTTATCGTTGTTGACGGTATAAGTCTCTGAGTTTGACATAAGACTTTATCATGTGCGATTTAATTATTAATATTTTTTTTGAATTTTAAGATAAAGGTCTTTCAATTAAATAATGATTGATATTTAATTAATTTTATTACTTTGTGGTGTTTGCTTTACTTGAAGAGTTTTCCATAATGAACGAGTCGGATCACTAAATTTATCAAAAACGAAATTAAAAGTGACAACTTTATAAAATCCAATCTCCCATCACACTTGAGAGAAGTCACCTGTTGATCTTTCTCTCGTCTGATTAAACTCTCGCATTTCACATGAATTTATCCTTTTTAATTATTAAATGTTATTTTTTTCATGTAATTTGATGTTATTAACACATGGACGAAAAACAATCACCTTGAATGCTCAAAATTATTTTCACTAGCAAATATAAAGATATAATTTAGAACACATTCATTCAGTAGAAGAACGTGAGAATTGTTTTTATTTTGAATCATTAATTTGCATTTGTATCCTCTCGACAACAAGAATTTAAAAATAAAAAAATTCAAAACATTCGGTACATACAAAAAAAACGAAATTTATATCATATTTTAATTGTGTATTTGATTTATATTTTTCTACGTGTTCTAATTGGAAGCCTTGGAAGACACACTATTAATACCAAAACTTAAAAGACAAACATTTTTAGCATTCTTTTTACTCATGGATTCTTTTTATTATCTTTAATCACGTGAAAAAATAACAAAATTTCCCTTCGTTAAATAAATAAATGCAAGAGATAAAATTAGGGCGCGGCAATTATATCTTAATTTGAAATAAAAATTAATATTTGAGAAATCAGATAGAGAGGCTCATAATCAAATCCGGCTTAAGACAGCGAGCCATATCACCGAAATTATATACTCCACGTACCGAATATATGGACACGGCTGGAGGATGAGAGCAGTCTCTGCAGCAGGCTTATCCCTGCTTCTCGATATAGTCTAGAGAGAGAGAGGAGAGAGGAGAGAGGAGGAGGAGACCAAAACACTACAAAAGTTAAGAATGTGGACCAGCCCGCCATTAACAGCCTTTCCCCCAAAGTCCCAACCTCTCTCTCTCTCTCCTGTCTACAAGACCGCAACTTGCAATCACTAAATCAAACCTGAAAATAAATAGGCCGACCCCCTTCCTCTCTCTCTCTCTCTCTCCTCTCTCTCTCTGCTTTCTTCCCTCAGCGCCGACTGCAATTCAGCTTTCAATTCATAGAATACGAGGTGGGTTTAGTTTGTTTTCTCCTAATTTTGAGACGTAGATGTTGGAATGAAACCCCGGAGCTTTTATACATGAGAAGCTATTTTTTTTGGGGGGGTTGTATTCTTCTGTATTGAAAACATTTTCCTCTGATTTTGTACACCTAGATCTGCTTTTGTTCGGTGCTTTTTTGGAGTTCTGTTGAACTGAGGACCAAATATTTGATGATCTGGTCGGAACAGAGAGCGCGGGCGAAAGAAAACAAAGGGGGTTGTTCTTTTTCTTTGACTTGGTATCAGTTAATGGGGATTTGCCTGAGTGCTCGAATCAAAGCCGAGAGCCCCTTTCACACAGGTAATAAGTTTCACATCTCATAACATTTAGTCTGAATGGTTGTTGTGATCTTTTAATTTGCTGGGTCCGTTCTGTCTCTTTTCAGGAAACTAAATTGCATGTTTAAATTTCATGAGCTTTTTTTCTCAGTTTTTCTTTTTTTCCAGTTCTGAGTTTGGAATAGTGTATTTGCGTTTTAGTATTGCCAGTTTTATTTCAAGTGATATTTGTTCTTAATTTTTTTCAAATTGATGCCTGTTGATTTGTGCGAGAATTAGCTAGGTGTTCTTTGAGATAGAGACTGAATTTTGTTTCATGTAATAAAGGTGTTCGATGAAAATCCTTTATCCATGAACATTTAGAAGAATATGAAAATTGTTTTGGAAATATGAAAATTTGCCAGTTGATTTTGACTCAATTTCGAATCTATCCTAAATATGTAGCCATTGTTCCTACCCTGAGGGCTGACATTTGGGAATATATTGAATTGGCTTCCCCAGGGGTGAATTCAAAACCTGTTAGCACAGGTGAAGCTGATCTAAGTGGCTCTATTGGTAAAGGCTCATCTGCTCGAAGCGAGGGTGAAATTTTGCAGTCCTCTAACTTGAAGAGCTTTAGCTTGTCTGACTTGAAAGCAGCCACAAGGAACTTCCGTCCGGATAGCGTGTTAGGCGAGGGGGGATTTGGTTCAGTTTTCAAGGGCTGGATCGATGAGAAATCTTATACGGCAGCAAAGCCTGGAACAGGTGCTGTTGTTGCTGTGAAAAAACTTAACCAAGATGGTTTCCAAGGTCACAGAGAATGGCTGGTGAGTTGTTCATCCTTTTCACCACATATAGTAGAGAATCTCGCGCGGTTGATGGCGATGCGAAAGTCAATTTTGGCATGCTAGAAAGCCAAAGTTCAACAATTTGTCAATCTTGCTTGAATGGTGTGAAATGTAATTGCCATTTCTTCTGTGTACTTCACAAAATGCCAAATGAAAAAACTATATGCGGGACTCATCAGGTTGATCGAAAGGTTTGCTGAATTTGGGAACGAGATTTGATTCCGGATTTTGTGTAGATTAGATAAGGCAAGAGTTTTGGCTGACATTGGATATGGTTATTGGAAAGCTCTTGCCCAATTTGGCTTTGGCATGTGTTTTAGCGCACAAAGCCTTGCTTTGGGCACTTTTTGGCCTTTGAATTAAAATGGGCAACTTGTAATTTTTGGATTAAGCATCTTTTAATTGCCTACTCAAAAAAAATTCTTCAGGAAATTTAGCTTCGTTTTTTGGGTTAAGGTGTCTGAAAAATATTGATAACAAAGCATGTCTGATTTGATTTGTGTGTTTCTTTTCTTTGTTGTATTAACTGGTCCTACAGGCGGAAGTCAATTATCTGGGGCAGTTTTATCACCCTCATCTCGTGAAACTCATTGGGTATTGCTTGGAGGATGAACACAGGCTTCTCGTCTATGAATTCATGCCGAGGGGTAGCTTAGAGAACCATTTATTCAGGAGTGAGTTCCTTTCACCTGTCTGTGGACTGAAAACCCAAATTTGTTCTGTATGAAAATTCGTAACGAGAGATCAAATTGTTGTATAACAGGAGGTTCTTACTTCCAACCTCTTTCTTGGAACCTTCGTCTAAAAGTTGCTCTTGGTGCTGCAAAGGGACTTGCTTTTCTTCACAGTGCTGAAACAAAAGTGATATATCGGGACTTCAAAACTTCGAACATCTTGCTCGATTCTGTATGTTCATACCAACACAAATTTTTGTAACTATTCATCTTTCCACTTCTAGGAAGTTAAATTTAGTCTCCTTTTGTTCTGATAACCATTTTTCAATTTCATATTCTTAGAACTACAACGCGAAGCTTTCTGATTTTGGCTTGGCTAAGGATGGGCCGACAGGCGACAAGAGCCATGTCTCCACCAGGGTCATGGGGACCTACGGATATGCAGCTCCAGAGTATCTAGCTACAGGTATATATGACTCAATGCACATGGCCTTCTTTCCATTTGCATGTCCTTTCATGTTCTTTTTCCACTCATTTGTCTCTTCCTTTTGCCCCACCTGGCTTACCCTTTGAAAATTCTTTCAAGTTTCGTATCCCGAAAGAACTTTGGACCCTTTATCGGTTTTCTGCATATGTGTGGAATTATTAGGGTAAGGAAGGTCCACCAGGTCCCAAATTTGTGTTCATATGACCTAAAGATAAAGTTTTACTGAGTCAAGACTCTTGAATAATAATGGATCAAGGGCACTACCCTTTTTGACTTGTTTTGCTTCCTCACGTATGTTTTGGGTTGGGACTGAGCTTGACAGGTAAAGCCTAACTGGCTTATTCAATGTTGACTTCTTTGGTTCTGTCGTGAATCATGCTTCTTCTTTTTTTGTCCACAAAGTAATACATTTGTTTGGTATTAATTCTACTTTCACCTATTCTAGGTCATTTGACCGCAAGGAGTGATGTTTATAGCTTCGGAGTAGTTCTCCTTGAAATGTTATCAGGCCGACGAGCGGTTGACAAGAATAGGCCCACCGGGCAACACGGACTTGTGGAATGGGCCAAACCCTACTTGGGCCACAAGCGTAGGATCTTCCGCGTCCTCGACACCCGTCTCGAAGGTCAGTACTGTCTGGATACTGCCCAAAAGGCAGCCAACCTCGCATTGCGATGTTTGTCCGTGGAACCAAAGTTCAGGCCCAACATGGATGAAGTGGTGAAAGAACTGGAACAACTTCACGATAAGAAAGAAAGAGAGGGTACTCGTCGTCCAAGCAGTGGGCCAAAGTCTAGGAGACGAAGCGCAGGTGACGGAAACGCTGAAGTTGCTTATCCCAGACCATCTGCTTCCCCACTCTTCACTAAATGAATAATAAGGAAAGTTTTGCAGAAAAGCTGTTTTTTTGTTTCGCTCAACGATAATATAGGTTGCTTGGCAGAGATTTAAGGGCTCGGTGTTTACGCGATATTTGTGGAATGAATGTACAGTTTTTTTTTTTTGGGGGGGGGCTAATATGTTCAAGATCAAACCTTTTGTAATGTTTGCCCTGACTAGGGATGCAAGTGGTTTTTGCTCAAGAGAAGTTAGCTCTTCTTCCCCATGGGAATCCCCCTTCACCCCCTAGCCCTTTCAGTTGTATTTCCCTTTTTGCTGATATGTAACATAAACCTTTTTATTTTTTTGTAATCGAGGGAAAGAAAACATTACTACTATTCTACAATGGTCTTTGATCAAATGACATCGTGAGAAAATAATAGTTGGCTGGTGTATCATTCTCTTGGAGGGCTCTGGCTCTTCCTCCTAGAGGAACCTTGAAAGATTTAACATTCATTTGGTATGTCTAAGAAATCAGCTTTCTTTTTGCAATGTTTGTCTTATTTTAATCCTATATGCGCATCAGTTAAGAAAGTTTTATTTTCTATTTAAGGGATTGGTTTGGTGGTCAAGATCTGAGATTTAGAGGTACGCTCGTTCATAGGTTTCACGTTCGAAACTTCTCAGGTGTTATCAATCCGTATAGAGTAAATCCTTGGATTTAAATGAATCTTTTACAAGTGGATAGTAAGATTGATCCTTGAGAACTAGTCGGCTATAGACTGATTATGGGAAAGGAAAGAGAGGGTGTGTGTGAAAGTGGGTGGGTGGGTGGGTATTGTGTCTATGGGCAAAAAGAAGGTTTGACCAGAAAAAAGGGAGAGGGAAGGCGGTGGGTGAGTTAAGAGGGGGCTTCCAGATATCAACCACATGGGTCCAATGGTAGAAGAGTCCATATTAGCATTTCCATGTGCTGGCCCCACCTTCAAAGAATTAGGTAAGCCCCATTCATTATTCTCTCTTTAAACCTAGCAACTAAACTTCTCTCACCCTTCTGCATGCGATGTGTTGTCTTTTGATTTCTCTATTTAATTTATTGGTTCTTCCCTCCACTTTGTTGAAAAATGAAAATGTTCACACTGTGACTGTGAGCCAGTGAAGCCAGGATTTAGCCGTGTGGGAAAGTCGGCAGAATGCTTAAGCCCTGTGGATTTATGGGAAGGACCAACTATAAAGGGATTATATATATACACACACACATACCAGCTATCGGTATCAAGCAATACGTGGAGACGTAGGTTGAAACAAAAGTACGTACTTAGTGACTCGTAAGGTTAAAGTCACAACGAAAAGTTCAAAAATTCGGAAGGAGGGAATGCTTATGATTTTTTTATTTGCAAATGGAGCGAAATGAGACATCCAAAACAGCTTGAATAATATGGAGAATGAAATCATAAGAAATCCAAATAATTGATTTGAAATTTTTAAAAAAATTATGTAATTAGTTGCATTTAAGTCGAAATGATGAACCTTGAATGTAATTGAGCAATGATGGATGTTAGGAAATGATTCAAGATGGAATTGAAATGTTGTCCTTCTGACTTGGAAAAAAAAAAACTTGAATGGGTTGGATTCGTCAATGTTGTCCTTCTGACTTGCATGCTCAATTTTTTGTCAATACCAAAAGACTTAATTTTAAAACAAATACAAAAAACAAAAGGGTAAATTTCATAAACACCTTATTGATTCTCGTAGAATCACATTGTATACTCTTATATTTTTTAAAATTACAATGAGCACTCTTACTCTTTTATTCTATGTAATACTCAAGTCCATTTGCCATAATATCCCTATTCTACCCTTTCATTTATAAATAGTTTGAAAATGCCTTTAATATCTTTTATTTGTTGACAAAATCATCTCCTTCTTTTTCTACATAATTGATGTATTATTTTCATAAAAATAAAAAGGTAAGGTCATACATTAAAAACGCATCAGCCTTAATTTTTTTGGAGAATTTTATTTAAAAAATTATCTTTCGTAAGTTTTACTTTGGATTTGTAGAATTATTGATTCGTTTCAGACGAACATAAGAAGTAAAAAAGGTATTTGATGCATTTTCTTTTTATTTTTATGAAAACACGTCATCAATTGTGTAGAACGAGAGAGAAGTATTTTTATTAATAAACAAAAGATAATACAGGTATTTCCAAACCAATATATAAAGAAAGGATGAAATATATATATATATATATATATTATGGTAAAAGGATTTGAGCGTTACATAAAATTTTAAAAATATTTATTGTAATTTTAAAAAGAGTATCCCGTGTGATTCTCATAGAATTGAGGATGTGTTTTTGAAATTTAGGCTGTGTTTGGTTAGGTGTTTGGGAGATTTTCTCCCAAACAAGTTTCTAGAACAAGTTTCTGAAACAATTTCTCAAATATTTTCCCAGACAACTTTTTCTCTCTATAAAAAGTGTCTCTGAAACATTTTTCTCCTAGACATGTTTCTGAGACACTTATAACCAAACAACGTCTCAGAGTTTTGTTTCTAAAATTGTTTCAGAAACACCTCAAAACGAACACACCCTAAAAACAAAAAGCAAAAGGCTGACATGACTCATGGGTATAATGGGAAGATGGGCAGAGGCAAACATGTCCCATGAAGAGAGAGAAGGAGAGAGAGAGAGAGAGAGAGAGAGAGAGAGAGAGAGCTCAAGGACCAAACCAAAGGACAAACAATTAAGAAGGATAAAGAAAAAGTAACTTGGTCCTGCAGATTTAGAGAGAGAAGAAAGCATCTATGGGATTCGTGTTTTTTGAAATTGGGAATCTGATAGCTGAATTGTTGTGTCAGATGTGGGATTATGGGGTTTGTAGTTTGTACATGATTTTGTTGATGAGATAGTACTATTTTGCCTTTACAGTGATTTTGGAGGAATCAAGAGTTCAATTTTGTTGTTCACCTTTCGTCGTTTTAGGAGGTGTTTGGGAGCTTACTTTTTAGTTTTTTATTTTTTATTTTTTGGCTTTTTAGCTTTTTAGATTATGGCCAGAATGAGTTTTGAATTTGGAAGTAGTGTTTGAGAGAAATGTGCAGAATGCATTTTGTAAAAGTAGTAGAATGCAAAATGGGAATGAAAATACAAAAAGGAGGTATAAACCTCTTTTCGAGTTTTTGCTCTTAAAGTCGAAAATGGATAATGAGTTCTGCAAAATTCATTCTGGGAATTGGCTCCCAAACAACCAAAATCCAAAAATGAGAATGAGAAAATGCAAAAAATGGGCTCCCAAACACCCTCATAAGGGAATGGGGGAGGTGTTGTGCAACAAAACCGCACAGTTTTGTGTCGCGACGAAATATTTTTTGTGTGTTTTGTGCACGTAACCTCTTAAAAAAATTTATTTTAAAATTTCGAGTTCACGGTTAATTTCAAAATATTATTTTAAGTCGACGGTGAATTTTTTAAATTTTTTCAAAAATAAAATTCAGAAAACATAACCTAAAGGGATTCAAATGAGCAGTATCGGTTATTTTTTTTAATGCGGCGGTGACAACAGTAAAAAGAAAACTACAAAAATATATCTATTTTGCCGCCGCCGCATTACAAAAAAAAACCAATACTGCTCATTTGAATCCTTTTAGGTCGTGTTTTTTGAATTTTATTTTCAAAAAAATTTGAGAAATTCACTGTCGACTTAAAAGAATATTTTGAAATTAACCGTGAACTCGAAATTTTAAAATAATTTTTTTTAAACAGGTTACGTGTACAAAACACACAAAAGGACGTTTCATCGCGACACAAAACTACGCCGTTTTGGTGCTGCACCTCCTCCAGTTCCCGTTTTAAGAGCACTTTTAGATCCCATTTCAAGAATCAAAATCACATATTTTGTTCTGATTTATTTCTTAGTTGTCACAAAAAAATTCAATTCAATCTGATGTCGGTAAGTCTTTGATCTAAAAATAAAATTTTTTAATTTTGAAAGTTTAGAAACTATTTTTTTAGATAAAATAGTTATATATATCTGATTGAGCTGAATTTTTTCATGACAAATAAAAAAACTAATTAGAATAAAATAAATAATTTTGATCATCGAAATAAAATCTCAAAATGATCCAAACGACGGATGATGACCAAACTTTGTTCACCTGGTTGAACTCGAATGCCAAGTGATGTGTAAAAAGGAAATTTGTTGATGGCATTTTTGAAAATAAGAAGTGTGAGATGGCTTCATAATTTAGATAATATGAATTGTTCAATGCATTTAAAATACATTTTTAAGGGTATCCGAGCATGTTTTATGAAAAAATATTTTGATTAAGCAGTTTTAAACACATTAAATGGCGGATCATTGATCAGAAAATGAGAGGTACGTATTTTAGCAAAGTAAGAAATCTCTTATTAAAAGTTATATGTGTGTGTGTAATGAGGTGAAGAAAAAACAAAATTGTATTTATTTAGATCTACTTTGATTTCCTCTTTTTGATAAATTACTTATGAATCCATGATTTAGAGGCATCAGAAGAGTTATAACTGGTGTTTATAAATCAATTGGGTTGTCTTTAGTTAGTTAAATTTATTGTCGTATGATCGATAACTGGTTCGAACCTCAAAATTATTATTTTATTTTTACTTTTTATTAAGGCCGCGTTTTGGGGTTTACTTCTTTCAATAGATAATTTTGAAGTTGAACTTTCTAAAAGTATAAGAAGCACAACAAGTATTGACTTTAATATATATGGTAATGCTCTTTTGAATAGATATATTAAATATTTATTCTGTTAATTTAACATTTACCAATCTCAAAAATATTCAGAAAATACTAAAATCTATTCGATGTAAATTTCATCTTGTCTATATTTAAGGAACAAAAACAACTATAACAAAAATTACGAAATATCAAATAACACCCATTATCTTTAAAATAAAATATAATTTAATACAAACTTATCAAAATAGCAAGAACAACAGAAAAGAAAAAAATGACCACAAGATCATAAGCCCCGTTCAGTTAGCCCAACGGGCCACGTGAATAACTGTACAGTCGGCCAAGTCCACTTCGGTGGAGAGCCCATAAAGCTCCACACACGTTTCAGCCCCATTCACACAAGTGTGAATAGAACTCCCCACTCGAAGCTCACTCGTTTCCGAGCCCGCATCTCTGCGGAAACGGCCCGGGGACTTTCCTGGGTCCAGACCCTAACCGGAGTTCGGGACATGACCCACCCACGCAGTCTTGTGGTCCAGTTGTAACATGTATAACAGCCATTCCATATATGTATATACAGAAAGAGTCTTGTCTTTCCGGTGTGGGATAAACATGTGCTCTGCTACACATGTATAGAGAGAGAGATCGTTGAACACTGTGGGTTTGATTCCTGAATTATGATATCACCGAGAGCGATTATGTTTTTACGAATATCACGAAAGGTTGATCTCAGCAAATCCTAAATTGACATGACAAGATGCCTCCTAGTCCAGTGGTAGGGCAAGGCTTTCGGCTATTCATTTGATGAGGTTAGAATACAGAAAAAGTTTAGAAACATACCATTTTGTGCACAAATTTAGACACAGATGTGTTTAGAATCGTCTATATATGTGGAGCCCATATTATTTTGAAAGACCCCACACGCATCAAACAGTGTCCAGATCTGTGCACGAAGAATGTATTCCTAGACTTGATCTAGAATAGATTAGGGATTGCATAGCTTAAAAAAAAATAAAGAAGTGTACAAATGGCTTGGGCCTTGACCCCGTGTTGGAGTAACTATATATGAGCTCAGCAAATGGTATTACATCCTGCCTAAAACAGCAAACACCCTCTTCTCTACAACATCGTACAACAAATACCACTTGCATTCTAATTCGTGTAAAATTAAAACAGAATGCATTCCACAAGATTACCTCTGTAGACCCCTTCTATTAACAGCTACATTGAAGATTGACACCACAATTGTGAGCAAATAATTAGCTTCCAATTGTCAAGATCACCGACGAATAGATGCGTCCCTTTTGAAGACCTGCATTTGTCTCCCATCAAGGATAAGAAAAAGGCATATCGTGTCCTTACTATCCGAGTGTCCAGTTTATCCAATCCAACTTCCAAATGGGTTTGTTTTTGAAGCTGGCCTTTTGTTTAAAGTCAACAACCTTCTTGTTGCTCTTCTGTTTGCACGATTCCGCTTCCTCTTTGCTTTCTTCCTTGTCATCTTGAGTTTCTTTGGCATGTTGGGGGACGGAATCATCTCCCGGTGATGTCTCGCTAATTATATTTCCTAGCATCTCAACCACCTCACTCATTTTAGGGCGGGATTTAGGATGTTTAGCGAGGCACTTGTTGGCCAGAGAAGCAAGTTTCTGAGCTGATTTGATGCAATATTTCCTTTCTAGTCTGGGGTCTACTATAAGGGGAAATTTCTTTGAATCTGACACATAAGGTCTCAACCAATCTAAGAGCTTCTGCTCATTGCGAGGCAAGTTTCGTTCCACTGCTCTCCTTCCTGTGATTAGCTCATAGAGAACTACACCAAAGCTCCAAACATCACTTTTAGCAGTCAACTTGCCAGTTTGAATGTATTCAGGAGCTGCATAACCTACTGTACCAACAACCTGACAGGAAAAACGGTGAGAAATTTAAGAGAAACAAATTATTCTATTTAAGAAAACGCAGGGGACATGAAAAACCATCATTCGACCAGTTCTATTTTGGATGCCTTGATTTGAAAATGAACTCTTTAGTCAGTCAGATGCTGGTGATTTCCACCAAAAGGAGGAAGAAGAAAACATAGCATCGACATAATTACTCTTCCACCTACCAAATCATCTGGGAGGAGTCTGTTGACTATACCTTATCACAAACTAGTTGATGATACATGTTCAAAACTGGAGACTTACTGATGTTGAAATATGACTCAGTCCAGCAGCTGGACCCTGCCTAGCCAGTCCAAAATCTGAGAGCTTTGCAGTGAAGTTTTCATCCAGGAGAATGTTTGAAGTTTTGAGATCTCGAAATATTAGCTGCACAATGAAAACCAAAATCATTCCAGAAAACTTGTAGTTGAGAAAGCTAACGCAGTTGATGTAGATCATTGCTTACACAATAACCAAAAAAAGTGGGCCGGAGGCTTAAAGACACTTCATTAAGGGTATTTGAGATTTATTTTTAATTGAAGTTGTTCTTGTCGAATCTGTTCTCACTTCTCGGTCATGTGTGCAGCCACAGAAGTACAAACAATCTTTTCATTCTGTTGTTTGAAAAAAAGACATGTGAACATAGACCTCGTAATAACATTGTCCCTTTCATAATGTTAAATCTGCAATTGGTATTTTGTAGTACCTATCACGCTGTTTTTGGGGCTGGCAAACTACAGGTGGCAATGGCAATTCTGAAATCGAAACTAACGGAGGCGCTCTCATGCATAAAGGTTATAAAAAGGGGAAAATATGGTAAGAACCAGATTCTTGCAGAAAATGAATTTCATCGGAAAAGATAAGGATGAATAGTATTTTCCTTTCGTCTCAGGTTAAAAACATCGACCCACCAGGATTAAAATGATATTTAATGGAACTCTAATACACAAACTGACCCTTTACTAGAACCCTGATGAGCAGAAAATGGAGGTTCGACATTTCCACTGGGATAGTCAATAATCATTGATAAACTTCATCTGGATTGAGAAATTGTGTTCTAAATGTCGAACAATGAAACTAAATGACTTGCATTTCTACAAGGGAAGAGCATAAAACACCTGAAAATCCATCTCTTCATGGAGGTAAGCCAAACCACGAGCTGCATCTTGAGCAATTCTTAATCTTGTCATCCATGACAAAGTTGATGCTTCTCGAGTAAACAGATGGCCCTCCAAGCTTTTATTGTGCATGAGCTCATACACCAAAAGACGTTGAATCCCTCTTTCATCATCTTCCGCGCAATATCCCACTAACTTGACAAGATTTGGGTGATTGACTACACCAAGAAAGTTCACTTCATTAATCCACTCTTTATGCCCCTGGATACTAGAATGCAAAATACCAAAACCCATCAGGTGACCTTGTAATGTGAATTTCACACAATGTTGTACTCTCAAAGCTTAAACATGCAATAGGACCTAGGCTTAGCACTTCATCATTCTCATAGACAAAGAATGACTTCAGTCGCATGAGCCGAGGAACCCTCCCTTTGAATCCCTTGTCGTGGCCAGTGGCAGGGCCAAGCTAGTTGTTGTAATCATCGGGATGGGCATGTCTTACGGAAAATGTAGGATGAAGGATGATTTTTCAAGAACAATTTAATTGAGGGATTGGAATCATCCTCCAGAAACCCCAAAACAAAAAGGCCCATTTTCAAGGAAGTGCAAACATTAATTAGCAAAAAACTTCGGGCTAGCGATTGGTGATCCTACAGAAACTAATACTAGTGTACTTTGTCCACAACATATTTAAAGTCACTGCCCCAGTTCTTTAGTAAATTTGAACCAAATTTTCATTTGAATAGCTAGAGTTCAATATGATAGAAAAGTTCGTTTTCTGTTCCGTTCATACTGTCTAACTTCATAAGCATACAAATGGGGTGAAGGCTGTGCGAATTTGTCTGTACATACATACACAAACATGGATATACATGTTTAATGGAACAGGGACGAGGGCCATGCCTGGAAGCCATTGCGATTGAGCTGTTTGACAGCGACATCCATCTTCGAATCCGAATAGTTATTATCATCATCGACGTCGGAAAACCTAACAACCCCTCTGTAAACACACCCAAACCCTCCCTCTCCAATCATCATACCCCTACTGAACCCTTTCGTGGCTGTTTTCAACTCCGCGAACGTAAACACCCGCAGATCGTTAACGGGCCTGCGCTGAGTCAAGAACTCGTACGACCGGAGGGAGTCGTTGAAGTCTCTAGACTGGGATCGCCTCGAGCTCGAAGCCACGCTGAAGGACCGAGCCCAAGACACCTTGGACGCAGACCCCCTCGAAACGACGCAGTCATCGTCGTCGTCCCTCCCCTCGTCTCCGTCGATAAATTGGAAGCAGTTCATGGTTACGGCCTACGGGAGTACGAACAATAGGGAAGCCCGAGAAATGGACATGAGGCGTATGTTCCGGGATTTTTCAGAGGGAGAAGAGTTGTTTAGAGAGAGAGGCGTTGAGATTCCAACCCGGTCGTAGGAAAAGATATGGATTTTTGCAGAATTAGAAAGCGACGTGTATTAGTACTCTATAAAAAAATTGGTTAACGAAGCAGAGCATGTTTGAATTTTGATCGTTTCTTGGTGCATTAGTCATGTTGCAGATAGAGATAGAGAGAGAGAGAGAGAGAGAGAGATTTGCGCCTTCAGTTTGAATAAGCTTCGTCGTGACAATTTTGGATTCTGAAACGCTATTGTAAAAATCGATCCAATTTTATCCGTTAAGTAAATAAATTAAATTATAAATAATATTTTTACGAAGTAAAATTAATGTTCACCCTAAATTGAGTTTTCTTTTTTTTTCCTCTACGAATTTTAATTACAAATACAAATATTTCAAAAGTCCTATTGAAATGATTTAGAACGAGTAAATTTAATTTTTCAGTTAAGCAAATAAATTAAATTACAAATAATATTTTTACAAAGTAAAGCTAATGTCTACCCACTATCTAATTTTACGAAATAAAAATAACAGATTAACTATAAAAAGTTAGCATTAAAAATAACTTTTTTAAAAAAACAAAAAAAAAGTTAAATTAATCTTGTCATTCTTGTCTTATCTCAAAGGAGAATTTGTAATACTACATCCTCTTGGTTATTGTATATTCTTTTTCCTTAAAGATATAAATTATAATATTCTTCTGAATATTTAATTCCAAATTGATAAACGAAATAAAAGCGCCCATGTACAGAGGGAGATTACCGTGTCATGGACTTGGTCTGGGCTCGGTTAGGTGTCGTGCTGAGACATGAACCGAATCTGGCCCAAGAGGTCTTTCTATTCGGGCTATGAATTGCGGGCTTGATTTGAGCTCGGCCCAGTTTGTTAAAGGATTCTTTACTTAAACTCGACCCAGCCTATAAAATATTCTAACTCAATCTTGACTGAAAGCCGTGCCTATTCAGTCCTCCACAACCACTTTAACATATGTTTAGTTAACTTTTAGGGGCCGATTGGATGAATGATTATTTTTAGGGGATAAGTTATCGAGGGGTGATAAGATAAGAGAGAGTATTATTTTTGTAGGGTTGACACACATTGATATAATGTTTATAGACAGGGATAAAAAAGAGATAATTTGGATGAGATATTAAAAAAGAGGGATAAAATAATACTTGGTTTGGATGGAGGATAAAATGAGAATAAAGTTATTTTGTAATTGTAATAAAAAGATAAGGTATTATTCTTGGTTAATACCCGGGATAACTTTTGGGTAGGGGGAGGGGCGTCCAAAAATAATACCCCTCTATCCCTTTATATGAAATTATTTTTGAAAGAATGAAAAATTATGCTTTTGTATTTTTATCCTCTCAAACTATATTAAATATATGGCATCAACCTTTGTACCCCTAAAAAGGTTATCTCATTTCCTTATACCCATACAAACATGCCCCTAGTACTATATATTTTCGTAGAAAAACTTGAAGCTTTCCGAGGGAAGGGATGGTCAAATCTAAGCCCTACCTTAGCTTTGTTCTAAAAATGTGGGCGCAACCTCTCAAATAGGACTACTTCAGACTTTAGAATGTACTTTGGCATTAATTTCTTGTTTGAATAATTTGACGGAGCACCAAATCTCACCAGGTTAGGCTAACCCGTCGCACTAATAGGGCTTGTTTGGTTATTTAATTTATTAACTATTTACTAGTGAATGCTCGTTTGGTTGTCAATTTTTTTTTTTTTTAAAGATGAATGTAGATGTCACCTAAAAATTTATATATTATAAATATGTAAAATCCTACATCAGCTTGTACCGATGGAAGTTTCCCTACCATCTTTATTCGAGATGAACTCCTGTGTAATGTCCCGAATTTTCAACAACGTTAAAAAATATTAATCAACTATTTAAAAGAAAGGTTGCCCTTTTATTAATAATTGTAAAACTTAAATTTAAATAAAATGTGTAAAAGTTAAAAGAAATATTTGACCAGATTTTACATGTGGTACAAATAGTTTAAAATAACCGATACATATCAACTAAATGTAAGGAATCCATGTGTTGTTAAAGTCTTTTTTTACTGTAGCTTGATTCCTTGTGCTCGGGTTGCATTTTCCACTGTATTTTTTTTCACTCTTCTACATTTGGCATGAAATATAAGGAAAAAATAAATTGTTTCGTAAGTTGTGACACTCGGTAGAAGGTAGCACTCGACAAACCGAACATAACAATAGACAGAACATGATATACATAGAACAATTAAAGATAGAGTGTTGATTTTGATTATTAATCTTTACTGGGTTGTTTGTGGAAGTCTCCTCCACGAGAATTTCGTCTTACCTATCATCTCTAGAGTAAAGGGCGTCATTTGAGATTGATCAGTCTTTACTTAGAACTGGCTCTTGATAAACTTAGACATAAACGATATAACGGGCTAAGTCGCCGTTGATCTTATAAAGAAATGATATTCTATTGTCCTATCAAGTTAATTTTAACCTCATTTTACCTAGATCTCCACGAACGTGACGCATTCGGTCCAACATAACGAATATTAACTCGGTCTGATTTAAGGCCGTCCAATACTTTGATTTTTTTGGCATATAATGGTCAAATCCTTTCGCTAACACTCGCTTTCTACGTATGTAGAAGTTTTCACTACTCATTAATTGATGTCTCTAGATGAGATCCTCTATTTTTGTAAAGTCTTCTACCTTTTAGTAGCTAGTTAAATCAATTTAATCCTACAATCAATATAAACTATAGAATCATCCCTTTTACAAAAAAAAAAAAAATAGAATTCTCTTTGTTGTTCCGATAGTATGTATTAGATCAATTCGTAAACTATTTTTCCTCCATCATTTCGAAAACTTTTAAAATGCTCAATATTATTTCACAAGTTTTTATCACTTGTGTTGACCTTCTCCCATTAAACTTTCAATGTAACGACCCGATTTTTTACCATTTAATAAATTAGTTTTCAATCCTATAATGAATATTCACGTTTAGTCGTTAGGTATTTTGCTTAATAAAAAAATAAGCATAAAAATAAGATTTTATTTTAATAAAAATACGATTTTTATAATTGCCAATTCACATTAATTAAGTGGCATTTAAATAATGTAGTAACATACCGTAGTAAGCACGTCAAACGATTGGAAATTAATTGACATTTAAGTACCCTTGGTTTTATTTATTTTTTCCCTGATTTGTCCGCCCAATAATGATGATCCATTAAGCCCTATATATCTTGCATTGCCAAACCTCTTCCTTACCTATGGCCATTAAGCCCTTAGATTTCTTTACCCAATTAAATCCCATCCCTTAAGAGCCTATAAAAGCTTGCACAGTCTTTCTTCTTTCCACGTTATTTCTTCAATCACTAAAAAGAGTCAAGAGGGTTCTGAATTAAAGTGAGAGTTTGAGGAAGGTCCACTACCGAAGCCATTTTCCGCCGATCCGCCGCCGTTTATCGCACTAGAAATGCACATTAAGGTAGAAATACATACCTTACAACATTAGTTTCGTGCAATTTGTAGACATTATGCGTAATTTTTTAAAAAGGAATCGTGTATTTTTTTATATTGGGTCTCGGCCCAAATGATTAAATTTTGCCCCAATCACACAACGCTCGCACATACATGCACTATTTAATTAATGTGTTATGATGTCTACGAATTTCCGTGGGATTTTGTGAGAGCAAAAATGCGAACCCGGCCATATTCTACTATGTTCTTATGTTGTTTCAAGTGAAATAGAAAATGTTGTCGATATTATGAAAGTTATATTAATAAAATTTATGATGTAATAAGATTATGATGAAATTCTAGTTTGTTCAATTATAGTCGTTATGTTCTCGATTTTATTCCTGGAACTTAATATACTTGAATGTAGAAATTTTTAGAATCATATGTTAGGGGCACTGGACTGGATGTTGCTTGTGACATGGAAGCGGAGGATGTCAGAGCGTGCATTTGTATTCAGATAATGTATAAAGACATTAAGAAACGTTAAAGGAAAGAGTAAAGCCGGTTTGACCCACAGTGGCAGTTTGATTCAAGTTTTGACCAATGTGTTCATGGCATAATTATGTCAAGTTAATGATGATTTGATTATAAGAACCCCAACTAAAAGGAGCTAGAGACAATTGGAGGTGGCTCCGAGACATCTGTGATGGTAGATCCGAACCCAAGAGAGTGGCGACATGTATCTTGGGCGTCGTTGAGCCAGTAATGGGGAAGTGACTAAGGTTCATTGATACTTGATTTGGTGAAGCCATGTTGTGAAGGGATTGGGGAGGCTGTCATGTGCAATGCACAACAACCCATGTTGAGAGCCAAATGATGTTGTTTTGGCACACAAAACACTGTCAAAATAATTGAACACTAACCGAACATTTTCAATCAGTGTTTTTGCGCCAAAATAATATTGTTTTGGCTCACAGCAATGCACAATGCATATTAGCCTCCCCTGGTCATGTTGCCAAGGATCTAAATAAGATGAAGTAGGTATTGACTTGAGTAGACGATAGAATGTCTTTATCTTGTTAGGCTGATACTCTATCGGGTATATCACTTTAGACTATGAGCCTACAGTAAGTAAGGACCGATCAATATCAACCGATTGTTTATGTTAGTGTTTAAGAGGGTAGGATTGAACTCCCAATGTAGTGAATCCTACAAACTTAAATATAAGATTTATAACAAATCTATGTGTTTATTTTCGCTTCTTTAATTACTCTGTTTCTTCAATTTGGTATATCATATCTGTCAAATTATATGCTTATTGGGTTAGTACTACGGGCATACTTTTTGCTAAGTATTATGTACTCATGGAGTAATTTCTCAACCCCTGGCATTCATGCCAAATGAAGAAGTACAGGAAGAGAAGCAACTCGACTGGAAGAGCCGGATTTTGGAGCTAAATACTATAACAACAACATATGGAGACCATACCCTTAGAAGTTCTGTTATATTATTTTTAAATCACATTGTAAACTCATAAAGGTATTTTCATAATTTTTGACAAGCTTCCCCATCAATGAGTTATTTAAAAGAAGCTCTGCATTTTACAAATTCGGTCTTGTAATTCTGTTAAAATTTTATTTGATAATGCTATTTCTTTTAAAATATTTAAAAATCATATACGTACAATTTTTAACACCTATATATATTCACAACGAGTTAAATCAACCCATCTTTAAGACATGAAATAAAAGGATTAACCAAAAGTGAAAGTTTTGACCATTATTTCTCTTCCTATTATGCCTCTCATTGTCGTGAAAATAGTTAAACTCAATCCATATTCATCCAATATTTACCATACTAGGTAGCCATCAAATGACATTTTTACTAATTCTTCTTATATAAGATAACCGTAAACTATCTATGCCACATTATGTTCTTTTACTTCGTATTTATTCATCTTATGGTTTGGGTATTGCTGTAATCTTAATTTATGTTTACTCAAAGTTTTGTGTTATGACGATCCTTATAATTCGCCGTTTGCGGCTATTAGAGTCCTTATAAGTGCATATTAGGTAATTTCGCCAACACCCATTTTACTGTCTCTATATCTATATTATTATTAGCCTCCATCGTTTTGAGTTTTGTAATTGCTAAGTGGAGTACATTAATGATGCCTAGTTAAAAGATATTGGTCCATATAATTAAGTACACATTAATATTACGTCGTGTGGTTTAAATTTAATGTATAATAATTTAGTAATATAATATGGTATGATAACTGAGAATTTATAATTTATGACAGGGTAAATTACGTTGAATTTCGTATTTAACTGATTTTAATAATAAGAAAAATACCTGCATAATAAGTAAAAGAAATAAAAATAATTCCTCAACTGGCGGTGTAATTAACCCTTTAGGGCCTGCTTGGATGGGGGGAAAGCCCCCCTCCAAAAATTATCACCCCTTCTTAGGGGTGGGTCCCACCATTTAGCATGGTTTGGCAACTAAAAATGTCCCCCTCCAAAAATTATCCCCCCTCTTCTCCCCTATTACCCCTTCTTCTCCCCTATTACCCCCTCTTATATTTCACCCCCTCCCAAAATTATATTTTTCTCTTTTTTATTATTAACTAAATTTTTCTCTTTATATCTTTTTTATTGTAAACTAAATTTACGCGAGCTAAATTATATATTTTTTCTTTTTAACTAAATTTTTTATTGTTGATTTATATTTTGTTGTTATTTTTTTCTTTTTTTTGTTAATTGGTAAAACAAAGTTAAAAAACCCTTAAATTATTCAAAAATAGTCATTTGAGAGGCTGATTGGATAAGGGATTATAGGTCCCATTTGGGCTATAGTTTTTATTTATTTGTTATTTTTGTCTTTATTTATTTATTTACTTTTTGCTATAGTTTATTAGTCCCCATTTGGATTATAGGCCCTATTTGGATTGTTTTTGGCTATAGTTTGTTAGTCCGTCTTGATGAAAGGAATCTAATGAGTATAAAATTATGTTCAAAAGTTAAAAAAGTCACTAAAGACGACGAATAAGTACAAAAAATTCTATTTTTTGATTTATTTTTGTCTTTTCTTAAGTTATTTCAAATTTAGCCGATGATTGATAACTTTTCTGAAAGCTCATGTCGAGATGAATCAACAAATCAACAAAAATTGATGAAAAACAAAAAATTACAAAAAAATTTCAAATAAGGACGAAAAAAAGGGGATAAGTTATTGAGGGGATAAGATAAGAGGGGTATTATTTTTAAAGGGTTGGCCCACATTGATGTGATATTTATAGAGGGGGTAATAAAAAGTAGATAGTTTAGATGAAGTATTAAAAAAAGGGGATAAAATAGTACTTAATTTGAATGGAGCATAAAATAGGGGATAAGGTTATTTTGTATTTGTAATGAGGAATAAGGGGTATTATCCAAGAATAATACCCCCTCCCCTCTTTTTCCCTCCCCTCCAGGATAATTTTTGGGCACCTCCCACCCTACCCAAAAATTATCCCTCTTTATCCCTCTCCGGGAGATTATTTTTGGAGGGGTGAAAAATTATCCCCCTGCATTTTTTGCTCCCAAACCATGCTAAACATGTCACGTCGATCCTTTTACCCCCTCCAAAAATTATCCCCCTTCTTTTTTTTCCCATCCAAACGAGCAACAGTTTTTTTCCTTATCCACCTCTCTTATCCCCCTTTATCCCCTATTTAAACCCCCATCCAAACCATCTATTTTTTTATCCTCCCTCTATAAACATCACATCAAAGTGGGCCCTCCCTCTAAAACTAATACCCCCTCTTATCTTATACCCCCTCCAAAAATTATCCCCCTAAAAATATACCCCCATCCAATCGGACCCTTTATATGGAGTAAAAATGGTTAGATGCGGAAAAGCAGAGCGGAATATACGGAGGGTTTAGCATGGTTGTTAGGCGTCATAGGGTTTTCGACCGGAAACAGATCAACCTAGGTTCTCTTTGTAATCGTTGCAAGAGATAATCGAACAGGTACATTTCTGTCTCTGTTTTCGTCTCCTCTCTCCCTGTATGCTGGTTTTTGTTCGTCTTCTCTCTACCGGTTTGTTCTTTTTCTATGGGTAATTTGGATGCTTAAGCGTGATATGTTTTGGGATGTCCGATCCCCACACAATGAGTGAATCAATGACGCAGACTGAGGAGTACCATAGATTTTAGGTGGGTTCTTATTTGTATGTCTTTTCCCGCCATGTTTCTTGGGATTTATTACTGGCGCCCAAACTGAGTTTCGTTATAATCGTTCGTACGTGATGTATACGTAATGTATTCGTTCCCTAATGGGTATCAGGTTACATGTTCTTATTTGTAAGCTTGAACAATGTCAATGGTTAGGGTGTCCTTTCCCGCCATGTTTCTTGGGATTTACTGGCGCCTAAACTGGGTTTCGTTATAATCCTTCGTACGTGATATATATGTAATTTATTTGTTCCCTAATGGGTATCAGGTTATGTATTCATCTCCCATAGACCATAATCAGCCTAGACCATAGGTTTCAACTAGCTTATCTTAGCAAGAGAGCAGGAGGAAAACATCGTGTGTGGACGATCCACAATGATTCTGCATAAACCTTGTTCTGTCCATGGATTTTTTTTTTGGAGTTGGGGTCTAGTTGCAACACTTCTCCTCTGTCTTCTTTTGGCAATTGAGCTCTGTTGTTTCAATGTAGAACACTTCCGTAAAAGATCTTTGCCCTATTCTTGGTTCTTTGGTTTTGCATAGCTTAGTTAATATGTTTCCCTTTTAGATTATCTTACGCGCGAATTTGGAAAATGGCATACTGACCCGATTTCCGTAAGTCATTTCCTGTATCACCTTTGTGGTTTCAACTCCCGGGCAGTTACCTCAATAAGGACACCTCCTTGGAGAAAGAGAGAATGGTTTTGGTCCTATGTCTAAAAGAGATTAAATTTGTTCCAGTATAAATTATTGAAACCTAGTTTGTCTGATTTTTCTTTTTATTGTGGTCCACTCTATAATATTTTTTCAACTGAAGGTTTGACTACTTTGGCTAGACAACCTTCATTCTTTGCTGTATCCATGGGGACTTGGGTGGCTGCTTGGGGGATTTCAAGCTAGAAATCAAATCCTTGCAGATTATTATTATTCAAATTGGACTAGTGCAGGAAATAGGAATGGTTGTTAGTAGTTCAATAAATGCTTGTTTTTGTCACGTGTGTTCAGAGTCAAAGCTTTGGGCTATGTTGGAAATATGGTAGTTATAATTATTTTCCCCAAGTTAGCCGCTAAATTCCACAAATATGATTGAAGCATTTATTATACATGTAAATAACTTTTCTTGTGCGATTTTTTCGTGAAAATAAGTGCAGCCTTTTTGTTTCAGGTTACAAATGCCTCGCGGAAGAGAAGAGGAGGATGACTACAGTGATGCTGAGTTGGAAGATTACAAATATAAATACTACAGGGAATTGAGAGATGGAAGAGAAAGAGTTAGAATTTCAGAGAAAATCTTTCGATGTCCATACTGTTATGACAAGAGATGGAAGGAATATGATTACAAAGAGCTTCACAGGCATGCTTCTCGCCTTGGTGGTGATTCAAAGAATGAGAAGTTCAAGAATAGAGCTAGACATTTGGGGTTGGTAAAGTACCTGGAGAGGTGTATAGATGCAAAGCACTTATCATCACGGTCCACAAGAGAAGCCACTCAACCGGTAGATGGCTACACTGTTTCACAGAGGAACTCGACACGATCCCCCACAAGAGCTACTACTGATTTGGAGGGGAGGCCGGAAATTGGGAAGGACTCGTCATCAGTTTCTGCCATGAGAACCACTGAACCTCCAGAAAAAGTGGATGCTATTGGAGATGCAAAGAGCATATTGGTAGAATCCACTCATTCTGTACATGTTAAACCATCCCGGTCCACCACAACATTTGACGAGCTTACCAAACGCCAAGCGAAGGAAGAGCTAATTGTTTGGCCATGGATGGCTGTAGTGGCCAACATTCCCGTTGAATATAAAAACGGTCGGTATGTGGGAGAGGGTGGTAGAAAGCTAAAAGATGAGTGGATTAGCAAAGGGTATAATCCCCTGAAGGTTCATCCTTTGTGGAGTGGCCAGGGTCACTCTGGATTTGCAATAGTAGAATTTAACAGAGACTGGGGTGGATTCAAGAATGCTATGGCATTCGAAAAGGCATTTGAAGTCGAAAATCATGGGAGGAAAGATTGGTATACAGTTAGGACGAAAGGGGATCAGTTGTATGGTTGGATTGCTCGTAAGGAAGAGTACAACTCAAAGGGTCTTGTTGGTGACTATCTCCGTAAGACTGCAGATTTAAAGACTGTTTCAGATGTTGAAACTGAAGATAAAAGGAAAGAAATGCAACTTTTATCCAACCTAACTAATGCACTTGAGGTTAAGAATAAGAAATGTGAAGAGATAAAGAGGGAAATAAGCAAGACAGAAATTTTTATGCGGAATGTAATGAACCAAAAGGAAGAGATGATTCAAAGTTATAATGAAGGTATACTAGGAAATAGCTTAATGCTGGCTGATGTCATACTTATTATAGCTCTCTTTCACTGTGTCGGAATATGTACTCCACAATTGAAAACTAATTGTATGATTTCTAATAAAATTTTGAATCCCCTATTCAATGCAGTAAGTTACTTCTATCTTTTGTCAATCAGAGATGAAGCAAATGCAGAAGGATGCTTCTGATCAACTAGAAAAGATTTTCATCGACCATGAAAAGAGTAAAATACATTTGGAAGCTCAGAAGCTACAACTTGAATTGGTAGAGAGGGAACTGGAAGAACGTGAAGCTCTAAACACTAGTGAGAAAAGGAAGCTTGACCATGAGAAGCAAATGGTATTATGGTTCTCTTATTATAACCATTTGGTTTTTGTCATTTTGCTCTGAAGTTTGAACATACACTGTCTTTTAGACTTAATGGCTACTAAACTGAAATAGTTATTTTTTTTTGGAAAATAAATTATGCGTGCTTTTCCATGATTGGTTGTGTTGTTGTGCAAGGACAATCAAGAGAATATTTCTGGTATGTTGTTTTGGATGCAATGCAGATCCTGTAAGTTAACAGTGATCCATGAAAGTAATTATGGGAGTTGCACCCTTATTGTGACCAGAAAACTTGATCCCTGTAATGCAGACAACTTAGATTTTCTCCTTTTGGAAGAGTTCGAGTCTTGAATGCCAGCACAAGATGGGATCCTGTATCCTGCAATATCTTATCCATTTTCCGAGTATTTTTGCAGTTAATTCTGTATTTGTGATTTCAGGATTATGAGGATATTTAGTATGCTAGTTTTAGCCTTTGAATAATTCTTCCAGCCTCAGAACATTAACTTGGCAAACTTGAGCTAGATTGCAGTGCATGTGGATAATCATAGATTTTAGAATAACAACAAAACCAAAAAAAACGACAGAGAGTATTTGGACTTCATCTGTTGACTGATTGTTTTTGTTTTTGGGTTAGGTACTTTTGAGCGTTGATAGTTTAAAGAATACAGTAACTGTCTAGTGTCTACCAATTTGAAGTGCCTCCTTTCTGATGGAGTTCAATAAAGCTTTGGGAATTAGCATATAGTTAACTCTGCATTGGCTGTAAAACTCAGTGTCTGTGTTCTTTTTCTTTTCCTCAAAGATGGAATGTCAAATTTTCTAGATTGGCATATGGTGTTGCAGTTGGTTAGGTTTTTCACATATAGATATATATATATGGGCCGGTTCTAGGGACACAAGAAAAGCCACAATTTTAGACACAATATATCAACCATTGATTTCAATGGCTGAGATTAAAAGTGCAATAATCCTAAGATATGAATTATTGCTAGAATTGGAAAACAAAATCTAAAACACAAATTCCAAAACTGCCTGAATTACCCCTTCTGCTTCTTTGTAGCCTTCTGCTTTTATTAATAGTATTCAGTTACCAAGAAAAACCTTCATCTTATATTCATGGCTGTGCTCCTTACCTCATTTTATGTACCAAAAGCTAGTGTTGTGAGCTTATCGCAAGTGTTACAATGTGACTATTTTTAATGCTGTCAAATTATCATATAATAAAAATCCCTAAAATTGAAGATTGTTAGAGGTAGGATAGATATTACTCAAAGCACTGGCCCCTCTATTGCTCAAAGAACCGACCCCTATAAATTTGATATTACTTAATTTTATGTTTGAGGATAATCAAATTTATGTACGTTTAATATAAATTTGATTTATATTACTTTGGGGATGAACTTTCAAAATATTACTCAACGTCCAGCATTAAATATTTTGGAAATTTTGATTTAGATACACCTTCCCTATTATGTTCGTATAATTTTGGAAATTGTGTTTTAGATTTTGTTTTCCAATCCGAGCTTTAATTCATATCTTAGAATTATTGGACTTTTAATCTCAGTCATTGAAATCAATGGTTGAGGTAGTGTCTAAAATTGTGTTTTTTCTTGTGTCCCTAGAACATATATATATATATATATATATACAGTAGGCTTCTAGTCAGGGAGCCTGGACCCAAGTTAGGTCCGGACTTTTAATCTCAGCCCTTGGATCTCATCCAAGGGTCAGGGTTTCTTCACTTAAAATACCCTTTAAAATCAAATACCCTTTAAGTGAAGAAACTCTGACCCTTGGATGAGATCCAAGGGCTGAGATTAAAAGTCCGGACCTAACTTGGGTCCAGGCTCCCTGACTAGAAGCCTACTGTATATATATATATATATAAATTAAATGGATCAAGTCTTTTTGGATATTATTTTTAGCCGATTTCTTGCGGGTACTCTTAAAAACATGTTTTAAACACATTGAACGGTTTGGATCATCAAAATTTGATTAGAAAATAGGAGGTCTACATCGTAGCAAAATAAGTGATCCCTTATTAGAAGGGGACTATATATATATATATATATATATATATATATATATATGTATTGCCGTAGTAATAATATAAGATTTATTCTTGCAGAATGAGAGGGCCATTTATGAGCAAAGGAAGGCTGATGAGAAAATGTGGAAGTTGGCTGAGGGTCAAAAGGTATGTTACCCATTTTCTGCACAAAGAACATTTCACCGACGCCAATTTAGTATAATGAGAATTAGGGACATGACTGTAACATCAACTGACAGAGAGAAAAGGATAAACTCCACAAAAAAGTTATTGAACTGGAAAAGAAACTTGACGCCAAGCAAGCACTAGAGTTGGAGATTGAGCGCATGAGGGGTGCTATACAAGTTATGAAACATATGAGTGAGGACGATGATATGGAAGCTAAGAGGAAGATGGAAACAACTGAGAAAGATCTAAAAGATAAGGAAGAAGACCTCGAAGAGATGGAAGCACTTAATCAGGCACTCATTGTCAAGGAGCGTCAAAGCAATGACGAGTTGCAGGAAGCTCGCAAAGAGCTAATTAATGTAAGTCTCCTTTGTTATACTAGCACAAATGTCCTTTTATCATCGATAATGCTCCTACAGGCAAAGATGTATAGGATAAGCAATCACCTTAGGAGGCCCTTTTGTCTTCAGAACTTGGTGTAACTTGTAAGGGATTTTCACAGTTTTGTACTATCTCACAGGTAGATAAAGAGATACATACAACAAAATTTGCCTCTACTAGGTGTTGATGGTAAACTAGGTTTCTTTGCGTTAGTCAAGAAACGTAGTGTGCAGGATGCAAGGGTCCAAAAACTCCCACACGTATGTCCAACTTTATCGTGGACTTAGTTTGCAACTTTTGTACTTATTCTTTTTGAAATGCGTTGAGTGCAGCGGCTACCAAACCAAACTGAGCCCTAAGTCCCAAACAAATGGGGTGGGCTAAAACAAATCCTTTTTTCCAATGAGCTTTGTCGAGGGCATCTTGTGTCGATATATCTAAAAAGCCTAGATACTTCCGAACTATTGCCTCTAAAGGCAATTTTGATCTACACCAAACCTTAGTGCTATTATTTATCGTAATCTTATCACTCCTCTTGACTGCCATGTCGACCAATCTCCAATAAAATATCTAAACCAATTTAATTTATTCTCTCTCATCTTATCTTCTATCGGTGCTACCCCTGTCCTTCCGCGAAGCTGTCATTTCTAATTCTATCTCCCAGAGTCTTACTACGCATTCATATCAATAGTCTCATTCTAGCTATAGTCATCAGACCGACATGTTGTTTCTTAGTAGCCAAACACTCCATACTGGGTAAAAATTTTCCTTCAACTTTGTGGATCTTCTAGTGTTGCTCAGCACCCTTGAAACATTCCACCACTTAATCCATCCAACTTGTAGTCTATGTGTTACTTCATTCGTATTCTCTCCATCCTTGGCAACATTAGGGCCAGGATACTTGAAATGCATGCCTCTTGTTAGTTCCTAATTTTGGAGGCTCACTTTGTCAACTGACTTCAACTGTTGTTAGGGTTTCACTTACCTATTGTACCAGGGCCGTTTGTTCATTATACGATTGAGAGTTATCTATGGCTGGTGCCTTTTTGTAATTAGGACGATGCCCTTGCATACTTCCTCTCTCCATTTATTTCTTCCGTTCGAGCGCAACATTGATTTTGTGTTGAAGTGATCCATGTCAGACCACCCTCACTGATTCTTCTTGCTTGTTTCCTCTCTCCCTAATTAGGACGATGCCCTTGAGTACTTCCTCTCTCCATTTATCTCTTCCCTTCGAGCGCAACTTTGATTCTGTGTTGAAGTGATCCATGTTGGACCACCCTCACCGATTCTCCTTGCGTGTTTCCTCTCTCCCTTTGTCTGCTGATGCTGCATCTCTGTGCTGTCAGCAGCTACAGATTGTATCACAATTCACAACTACTGTCTTCCAACTCCGGCAGCCACAAGTCCATGTGAATGTTAGCTGCAGAACGTTCACCCTGTGGAAGTAGGCGTTATCAATGATCATCAGTCTCCAACTTGCCTCATGCTGTGTTTCTTCATATTATATGGCAGTCACACTGGAATTATCATCGAAGAGTCTCCTTTTCTTTCATTCATGTCGTCTCGCTACGGTTTTCTAGAGGTGTTACTTTCTCTGACTTTCAGTCTTTGTTTGCAAAGCGCAGACGAAGAGGAGGATGCAATCAGGTTCTATCCCCAACCCAACACTGCAACATCCAAGCCCAGTCCAACATCCCACAGCCCAAATCACTAAACCAGACCAACCAGACCATATAGTACCTTACTAAAGTAATACATAAAATGCACCGAAAAGAGCTTTTCCCATTTAATTTCCTTGGTTTTGTCTTTAGGATCATCATGGTGATCAATACTGGCTTAAACTCCAAGTTTTATGCCTTACCTCAAAATCAACTTAGAGTTGAAAAGGTCACAGCTGGAGTCCAGTTATTAAATCGAAACAATTTCGAATTCTCAATTCTCTACAACGTCTAGACGGTAATCAAATTTTCAGGAATAAGCAAATCATAATGATCAATGTATATATTTCCATTTTATCTTCTATAACGGCATTTAATTATGTTCTTCAAATAATAAAAATTATCCGCGCCAATAGAATGACATGGCTTGGTATCTTTGAGTAGTCTGGTGCTTATTCCTACGAAGTAATGAAATAGCTATGGTTTGATATAAGTTACTAACTCTCAGCATGAAATGAAGACATCATATGAATAAATCTTTGAAAATTGGGACAGATGCAAAAGATATTGGACTAAATGTTAGTCTACTTTTAGGAGATAGTTCAAGAGTTTCATACTTTCGTATAAAGATTTGAAGATAAAAAGTCATCATTGTTAAAAGAATTTTTGAAATTTGTCAAAGAATTTGTATTTGGAGGGGAAAAAATCTCACTCAGAAAATAGGTTTACCGATACATGATATATTGACTTGGTGAAATGTTAATTGCATTTCCATGCATATCTAGTAGGCCTCGTCGACGACTTGAATGGCGATATAATTTCGTGCTTGCAGGAGTTTAAATTTTAGGGGAAAGAAAATAGCTATCACATTCGAAGTATGTGATTCACAGCATAGAAGTGTTCGATATTGCAAGAGAACTCAAAGTTGAATTCTTTTTCCTTACTGGGTAGAATGATCCGAAACATGGTGGTCCAAACTTCATGCATGTTCCCACAATTTTCATATAGATATGCAATTTCAAATCGATTAGTTTATGTTCTTTAGCATTTAACATTTGGTTTTGGTTGTGTCAGGATACACCAGTTATAGAAGAAGGGTCTCCTTTTGTTGTTATTGAAGTTTATAGTTTCCTGTTTCACTAAGGCTGTTTCATGGTTCTGGCCTTTGTGGTTAGGGTGGTTGTTTACTTTCCTCTTTTCCCATTTCTCCTTTCCCGTTCTGTATCACCTAGTTCTCTGTACAGCATTGATGGATGTGTTCTGAATTTGATCCTAATTTACTCAATTCAAAAAAGAAAACTAGAGCAACAAAAAGCGTTTCAGGTGCTCATGCTCATACCTTTCTTTGGATTGAAGAATCTGTCAGAGTTTTTGTAAAAGTGATTATTCAAATTTTTTTGGATATGCACTTCGTGCCTTACTAGGGTTTGAAGGAAAGTCGTGGTGGGATTGGTGTGAAGAGAATGGGAGAGCTTGAAGGAAAGCCGTTTTACAAAGCAGCCAAGGGAAAGTATACTGGTGAAGCAGCAGTAGAGAAAGCAATGGAGTTATGCTCTTTGTGGGAGGAATACCTTAGGGATCCAAGTTGGCATCCTCTCAAGATCATCTCTGTAGGAGGAGGTCATAAGGTACGCACTATGTCAGTATAATGTTACCAGTTAGTTCAGTCTAATGTTACCAGTTAGTTCTCCTTTTCTTTGGACTGACCAAGTTTCTCTCTTTACAATGCTTTCATATTGCCATTCGTTGTTGGTTGCAGATTCATGTAGTATAGGTAGAGCTGTAATGACCCGCTCCCGTGTTGTACATTATTGTCCGCTTTTGCCGTCCAAATCCCACGACTTTTCAGTAGGTCACTAGTCCCCGGATTGCTTCAGGATGAGCAGGCTTAATTGTGAAGTTCCATTTAGTTTTGACGCCTTCGTGGCTTTAAAAAGCTTTGTACAAGGTAGGTTCATGGTATATTATAAATATTACCGAACTTACGTTCACCAAGCGATGTGGGACCTTTGATCACCTATCCAGACGTCCACTCAGACACCATCTCCCGAACGCTAGCCTCACAGCTAACACCACGGCCTGGCACGTCCTTGTGTGGGGCTAAAATTTGTTCCACGTTTTCGGTTGGTGCAGGCTCTGATACCATTTGTAACGACCCGCTCCCGTCTTGTATAATATTATCCGTTTTTATCTTCATATCTATAGTTCCTTCCTCATGCAAGATTTGACATTCATCCCAAGCCCCCACGAAAGTCGTAATTTGGACTATCTTTTTCTACTCCCATGCATAATAAACTTGTTTCTCCTTGTCCTCTGCCCGTTTTCTTTGAACTCTTATTTCATGTCCTCTTAGCTCTTTTTGTACTGGTGTCAGGAAGTAATCGACGAGGAGGATGAAAAATTGAAAAGTCTGAAGGATGAATGCGGCGATGAAGTGTACGAGGCTGTTACAAAAGCCTTGGTTGAGATGAACCAGTACAATCCGAGCGGTCGGTACCCACTTCCAGAGCTATGGAATTCCAAGGAAGAAAGAAAGGCAACACTAAAAGAGGGAGTGGCTTTCCTACTCAAACAATGGAAACAGCATAAACGGAAGAAATACTGAAGGTTTTTTTTTTTTTCTCTTTGGGTAAATAGAAAAATCGAAGTTCGTGACTTGTTTCTTGGAAATTTTAGAATATAGGGTTTTGACTTGTCGTATTCACTAAGTTGTTTCTATGGGTTAATTTTTGTGTTTTTTTTAGAACTTTTTTTGAACAATAAAAACTACTTACTACAAATTTGTAAATAGCTCTACGGTAATCCAAATTCAGTCTAAACAAGAGCTTGATGCTTGAACTAAGATGAAAAAGGTTTACGTGGTTTGGAAATGGCTTGAATTCCCGATGCAAGGAGAAAATAGATAAGTTCATTACCAAGACTCAAAAGGAGTTATAAATCTAACTCAAGTATGTCTTTCTAACAGTCCTGTTTTTTACCTCTCGTTGGATGTACGTGGATTTTACGCGCAGGTCAATTTTCATTTAAGTACCTTAACATTAATTCTAACCACCTTAGGAAATTACGCATGGGTAGGGGTGTAACTGGTCTGGTTTGGTGGAATTTATGAGATCGAACTGGTTGTCCGGTTTGAAAATTTTGTAAATTGAAACCGGCCCGATTCTATCGGTGCGGTTTTAATCGGTTTGAGTCGGTTTCGGTCTGGTTTGGACTTTGTGATTTTTGGATAATATTTTGGGTCAACCACAAAAAAAAAGTGAAAATTAACAATTTGGAGTGAAATTTTTAACAATATAAATGCATTGAACATCACGCTGAAAAATTAAACAGTTTGAAATTATTCTTATTTTTTATATCCAGACTGGTGGTTTTTTATTTTAATTCACTCTCTGTAAATAGTGATTTTTCATTTCTAATACATGGTAATAGTTTTAAATCCTAATGGATTAAATGACTAATGGAATAATGAGTTATAATTTATAACACGTAAATCTAAAAAAATAACATATTTTTATTTATACCCCCATCCGGTACGGTCCAATTTAGACTAGTTTTGTATTCTCCCAAACAGAAATCGGACCGAAAAATCGATTTTCCCCAACTTCCGAAACGAAAACGAACCGAACCAGACCCAATTTTTCAATTCTCAAACTATCAGTCCGGTTTGATTTTCCAGTTTTTATTTTCACTCTTACTCATGGGTAAAGTCACCATATCTTGCATATGCCATCTCTATTGAATAGCTAATTTTTTTTAATCAAATTGTAATTTATAGAAATTTTTTCAATTAAATTGCGCTTTATATAACAAAAAGTATAAAAAGTAGAACCCAATTTGTATTGTAAAAATGTGCTAATTTAGTGAATGTGAATTTTAATGGTAAAGTTAAATTGCGATTTAAAGATGCACATGTCTCGTTTTTTTTTTTGTTTTTTTGGATCGGGTAGTAACAATTGACAACTTCTTAACTCTGGTCATTTAAGAGCTAATTATATTTTGAATTTTGAATTTGTAGATTATAAATTATAAATTTTTAAATAATAGTAAAAATTCTCAAAAGTGTTTGAACGATATATGCACAATAAATTTTACAAACTTGTAGCTGTGTTCGGTTGAGTGTTTCTGAAACGATTTTTGAGAAAAAAAACTCTGAAATGTTGTTTGGTGTAAGTGTTTCAAAAAACGTTTAACTCTTGAGGCCCCGTTTGGATGGGGGATATCCCCCCTCCAAAAATTATCACCCCTTATTATTAATTTTGGCATGGTTTGGATGGGAAAAAAGTGCCCCTCCAAAAATTATCCCCCCCTCTTATCCCCTATTACCCCCTCTTATTTTTCACCCCCTCCCAAAATTATATTTTTCTCTTTTTTATTGTTAACTAAATTTACGTGAGCTAAATTATATATTTTTTCTTTTTAACTAAATTTTTTATTGTTGATTTATATTTTGTTGTTATTTTTTTCTTTTTTTTGTTAATTGGTAAAACAAAGTTAAAAAACCCTTAAATTATTCAAAAATAGTCATTTGAGAAGCTGATTGGATAAGGGATTATAGGCCCCATTTGGGCTATAGTTTTTATTTATTTGTTATTTTTGTCTTCATTCATTTTTTTTTTGGCTATAGTTTATTAGTCCCCATTTGGATTATAGGCCCCATTTTGATTATTTTTTGCTATAGTTTATTAGTCCGTCTTGATGAAAGGAATCTAATGAGTATAAAATTATGTCCAAAAGTTAAAAAAAGTCACTAAAGATGACGAATAAGTATAAAAAATTCTATTTTTTGATTTATTTTTGTCTTTTCTGAACTTTTTTCAAATTTAGCCGATGATTGATAACTTTTCTGAAAGCTCTTGTCGAGATGAATCTACAAATCAAAAAAAATTGATGAAAAACAAAAAATTACAAAAAAATTTCAAATAAGCACGAAAAAAGGGGGATAAGTTATTGAAGGGATAAGATAAGAGGGGTATTATTTTTAAAGGGTTGGCCCACATTGATGTGATATGTATAGAGGGGTAATAAAAAGTAGATAATTTGGATGAAGTATTAAAAAAAGGGGATAAAATAGTACTTGATTTGAATGGAGCATAAAATAGGGGGATAATGTTATTTTGTATTTGTAATGAGGAAGAAGTGGTATTATTCTTGGATAATACCCCTTCCTCTCTTTATCCCTCCCCTCTTGGATTATTTTTGGGCACCCCCCCTACCCAAAAATTATCCCCCTTTATCCCTCTCCGGGAGATTATTTTTGGAGGTGTGAAAATTATCCCCCTGTATTTTTTGCTCTCAAACCATGCTAAACATGTCACGTCGATCCTTTTACCCCCTCCAAAAATTATCCCCCTTCTTTTTTCCCCATCCAAACGAGCAACAGTTTTTTTCCTTATTCCCCCCTCTTATCCCCCTTTATCCCCCTTTATCCCCTATTTAAACCCCCATCCAAACCATCTATTTTTTTACCCACCCTCTATAAACATCACATCAAAGTGGGCCCTCCTTCTAAAACTAATACCCCCTCTTATCTTATACCCCCTCCAAAAATTATCCCCCTGAAAATAATACCCCATCCAAACGGGCGAGAGTTAAAATTTTTTGGTGTTTTCGAGGTGCTCTCTTTCTCTCTCTTCTTTTATAGAGAGATGAAGTTGTTTAGGGAAAAAATAAAAATGTTTAGAGAAAAATTTTCCAAACAAGTTTCCAAAATATTTTCAGAAAATTTTCAGAAAATATTTTGGAAACTTCTAAACGAACACAGCCCCACGATGTTTGATAATAACAAATTGTTGACTCAACTTTGACATTTTTGCCCTTGTCTAGATAGGGGTGTAATGTGTGTAGTAATCGAAGTGTAAAATGAAGGGGTATAATGTTGTTTTTTCAACCAAGCATCTTGGTGCAATTTTATTGTGATCTTTCACGTTTAATTCTAAATGCCATATAAATAGATATAACACAAGAGAGGAACCAAGCATTAATTCTAGCCACCTTAGGAACTTACGCATGAGTAAAGTCACCATTTTGCACATACCATCTCTAGTGTGCTAATTTTTTAAATTAAATTGTAATTTATAGGGAATTTTTTCAATTAAATTGCGCTTCATATGACAAAAAGTATAAGAAGTAGAACTCAATTTTGTATATGTGAAAATTGCACTTTATATGACACAGACATATACTGAAACGATGTGATTTTATAGGAGTATAGCGATGCAACTAATTTAGCAAAACGATGTAGTTTCATGGGAGAAGTTGTTAATTTTAAACAACTTAAAACAACACTACACAGCTTGTAGTGACTTCGTCACCACAACCCCCTTATGGTGGGTGTGGTAGTTGAAGCGTAAAATGGAGGGGTATAATTGTATTTGTGACCTTCAATAATGCAGAATGCAAAATAAAAATTTTAAAAGCTCTCCTGGCTGCTCTTTTGATTTTTGATTGTTTTTCGAAAATATATTATGGCACAATTAATTTTATAATGCAGTGTTTTACCGAGTATGGGAAAATGAATATTCTATTTTTCATTTTTGAATTTGACCTAGTGTTTTTTAGAATTATTTTTATCTTTATTTAAATTATTTTTATTTTTGTTAATTTTACGTTGAATATTTATAAATTATTAATTTATCTTGCTAAATAGTTTTAGAAAAGTAAAAAAATTTGAACTAAATTTGAAAGAACTTCAAAGAAGACAAAAACATTATAAAAATTTAAATTATTTTTGTCTTTACTAAATTTTTTATTTTTATCATAATTTTTTACTACTTAACTTGCTCTCGTTAAGAAAAATTAATAATTTATTAAAATTTAATGCAAAAACACAAAATTGACAAAAATTTAAATAAAAACAAAAACAATACAATAAAGGCCAAATTGAATGACAATTACTTTTTCATGAAATTTTTTCTCATTGGTGTCCTTTCGTTTCCTTGCCTTTTCTCCTCCCTTCTATACATTTTCAGCAGCAGTTAACACAGAGAAATGCGACGGTTCCGACTCCCGAAATCCGCGTTCTCTCTTTGTACACTTTTCGGCTAGGCAAGTGTCTCCCTCTCCCTCTCCCTCTCTCTCTCTCTCTCTCTCGCTCTCTCTAGAACAGGAAGTTCAAATTCGATCTCCACCTTCTTCGATCAGTTAGTGACTTAGTTCACATTCAACATCAGAAGCTGTAAGATAAGTCTGTTTCTCAACGCGTTATACTAATAGGTGAACAATGATGTTTGTATTAATGTCTTATATTTATCAACTCATAATGCTGTTGCTCAAACCCTCCCCTTCTAATTTCTGGGTTTTTGTCTCTCCATTTAATATCAACTGTTCGTGTAAATTATCTGATGGAAAGAGCAGAAATATTAGTTTTTGACCTATTGTTTTGATTTTTTTAAAATGTGTCAAACACTGTTTGTTAGTAGTACTAGCGGCAGAACACATGAGATGTGTGTGTAAGAGGATTATTAAATTAAAAACTAGGTCTTGATTGTTGAAGGCAAATGTTAGAGTTATTAGTGACTGAAAATCTATGAATTTAAGTACACAAGAAAATATGGAGAAAAATAATGATAGATAGTTATTAAATCATGAGGTGTGGATAGGTAGTTACTAAATAAATATTTATTTATTTGCTCATTTAAAGTGAGAGTGGTTTATTTTGAAAGTGCGATTTGTTTTGAAATTTTTTCACGGATGATAATGGAAATCACAAGACGTCATTTTTAAAGTCACACTGTCACGGATTAGCAAAGGGTATAATCCCCTGAAGGTTCATCCTTTGTGGAGTGGCCAGGGTCACTCTGGATTTGCAATAGTAGAATTTAACAAAGACTGGGGTGGATTCAAGAATGCTATGGCATTCGAAAAGGCATTTGAAGTCGAAAATCATGGGAGGAAAGATTGGTATACAGTTAGGACGAAAGGGGATCAGTTGTATGGTTGGATTGCTCGTAAGGAAGAGTACAACTCAAAGGGTCTTGTTGGTGACTATCTCCGTAAGACTGCAGATTTAAAGACTGTTTCAGATGTTGAAACTGAAGATAAAAGGAAAGAAATGCAACTTTTATCCAACCTAACTAATGCACTTGAGGTTAAGAATAAGAAATGTGAAGAGATAAAGAGGGAAATAAGCAAGACAGAAATTTTTATGCGGAATGTAATGAACCAGAAGGAAGAGATGATTCAAAGTTATAATGAAGGTATACTAGGAAATAGCTTAATGCTGGCTGATGTCATACTTATTATAGCTCTCTTTCACTGTGTCGGAATATGTACTCCACAATTGAAAACTAATTGTATGATTTCTAATAAAATTTTGAATCCCCTATTCGATGCAGTAAGTTACTTTTATCTTTTGTCAATCAGAGATGAAGCAAATGCAGAAGGATGCTTCTGATCAACTAGAAAAGATTTTCATCTACCATGAAAAGAGTAAAATACATTTGGAAGCTCAGAAGCTACAACTTGAATTGGTAGAGAGGGAACTGGAAGAACGTGAAGCTCTAAACACTAGTGAGAAAAGGAAGCTTGACCATGAGAAGCAAATGGTATTATGGTTCTCTTATTATGTACTCACTTTAACAAACCTGACCAAACCATTTGGTTTTTGTCATTTTGCTCTGAAGTTTGAACATACACTGTCTTTTAGACTTAATGGCTACTAAACTGACACAGTTATTTATTTTTGGAAAATAAATTATGCATGCTTTTCCATGATTGGTTGTGTTGTTGTGCAAGGACGATCAAGAGAATATTTTTGGCATGTTGTTTTGGATGCAATGCAGATCCCGTAAGTTAACAGTGATCCGTGAAAGTAATTATGGGAGTTGCACCCTTATTGTGAACAGAAAACTTGATCCCTGTAATGCAGACAACTTAGATTTTCTCCTTTTGGAAGAGTTCGAGTCTTGAATGCCAGCACAAGATGGGATCCTGTATCCTGCAATATCTTATCCATTTTCCAAGTATTTTTGCAGTTAATTCTGTATTCGTGATTTCAGGATTATGAGGATATTTAGTACGCTAGTTTTAGTCTTTGAATAATTCTTCCAGCCTCAGAACATTAACTTGGCAAACTTGAGCTAGATTGCAGTGCATGTGGATAATCATAGGTTTTAGAATAACAACAAAACCAAAAAAAACGACAGAGAGTATTTGGACTTCATCTGTTGACTGATTGTTTTTATTTTTGGGTTAGGTACTTTTGAGTGTTGATAGTTTAAAGAATACAGTAACTATCTAGTGTCTACCAATTTGAAGTGCCTCCTTTCTGATAGAGTTCAATAAAGCTTTGGGAATTAGTATATAGTTAACTCTGCATTGGCTGTAAAACTCAATGTCTCTGTTCTTTTTCTTTTCCTCAGAGATGGAATGTCAAATTTTCTAGATTGGCATATGGTGTTGCAGTTGGTTAGGTTTTTCATATATATATATATATGGGCTGGTTCTAGGGACACAAGAAAAGCCACAATTTTAGACACAATATATCAACCATTGATTTCAATGGCTGAGATTAAAAGTGCAATAATCCTAAGATATGAATTATTGCTAGAATTGGAAAACAAAATCTAAAACACAAATTCCAAAATTGCCTGAATTACCCCTTCTGCTTCTTTGTAGCCTTCTGCTTTTATTAATAGTATTCAGTTACCAAGAAAAACCTTCATCTTATATTCATGGTTGTGCTCCTTACCTCATTTTATGTACCAAAAGCTAGTGTTTGTGAGCTTATAGAAAGTGTTACAGTGTGACTATTTTTAATGCTGTCAAATTATCATATAATAAAAATCCCTAAAATTGAAGATTGTTAGAGGTAGGATACATATTACTCAAAGCACTGGCCCCTCTATTGCTCAAAGAACCGGCCCCTATAAATTTGATAATACTTAATTTTAGGATAATCAAATTTATGTACGTTTAATATAAATTTGATTTATATTACTTTGTGGATGAACTTCCAAAATATTACTCAAAGTCAAAGAACTTAATACTCCATCCTCAATGCAGCATAGATATTACTGGATCTGATCAATCCCAACTCATGCACACAACACAACATCCAGCATTAAATATTTTGGAAATTTTGATTTAGATACACTTTCCCTATTATGTTCGTATAATTTTGGAAATTGTGTTTTAGATTTTGTTTTCCAATCCTAGCTTTAATTCATATCTTAGGATTATTGCACTTTTAATCTCAACCAATGGTTGAGATAGTGTTTAAAATTGTGTTTTTTCTTGTGTCCCTAGAACATATATATATATATATATATATATATATATATATATATATATATAAATTAAATGGATCAAGTCTTTCTGGATATTATTTTGAGCCGATTTCTTGCGGGTACCCTTAAAAACATGTTTTGAACACATTGAACGGTTCGGATCATAAAAATTTGATCAGAAAATAGGAGGTCTACACCGTAGCAAAATAAGAGATCCCTTATTAGAATGAGACTATATATATATATATATATAAATACATATGTATTGCCGTAGTAATAATATAAGGTTTATTCTTGCAGAATGAGAGGGCCATTTATGAGCAAAGGAAGACTGATGAGAAAATGTGGAAGTTGGCTGAGGGTCAAAAGGTATGTTACCCAATTTCTGCACAAAGAACATTTCGCCGACGCCAATTTAGTATAATGAGAATTAGGGACATGACTGTAACATCAACTGACAGAGAGAAAAGGATAAACTCCACAAAAAAGTTATTGAACTGGAAAAGAAACTTGATGCCAAGCAAGCACTGGAGTTGGAGATTGAGCGCATGAGGGGTGCTATACAAGTTATGAAACATATGAGTGAGGACGATGATATGGAAGCTAAGAGGAAGATGGAAACAACTGAGAAAGATCTTAAAGATAAGGAAGAAGACCTCGAAGAGATGAAAGCACTTAATCAGGCACTCATTGTCAAGGAGCGTCAAAGCAATGACGAGTTGCAGGAAGCTCGCAAAGAGCTAATTAATGTAAGTCTCCTTTGTTATACTAGCACAAATGTCCTTTTATCATCGATAATGCTCCTACAGGCAAAGATGTATAGGATAAGCAATCACCTTAGGAGGCCCTTTTGTCTTCAGAACTTGGTGTAACTTGTAAGGGATTTTCACAGTTTTGTACTATCTCACAGGTAGATAAAGAGATACATACAACAAAATTTGCCTCTACTAGGTGTTGATGGTAAACTAGGTTTCTTTGCATTAGTCAAGAAACCTAGTGTGCAGGATGCAAGGGTCCAAAAACTCCTACATGTATGTCCAACTTTATCGTGGACTTCGTTTGCAATTTTTGTACTTAATTCTTTTTGAAATGCGTAGAGTGCAGCGGCTACCAAACCAAACTGAGCCCTAAGTCCCAAACAAATGGGGGGTGGTAAAACAAATCTTTTTTTCCAATGAGCTTTGTCGAGGGCATCTTGTGTCGATATATCTAAAAAGTCTAGATACTTTTGAACTATTGCCTCTAAAGGCAATTTTTATCTACACCAAACCTTAGTGCTATTATTTATCGTAATCTTATCACTCCTCTTGACTGCCATGTCGACCGATCTCCAATAAAAATATCTAAACCAATTTAATTTATTCTCTCTCATCTTATCTTCTATCGGTGCTACCCCTACCGTTCCACGAAGGTTGTCATTTCTAATTCTATCCCCCAGAGTCTTACTACGCATTCATATCAATAGTCTCATTTTAGCTACACTCATCAGACCGACGTGTTGTTTCTTAGTAGCCGAACACTCCATACCGGGTAAAAATTTTCCTTCAACTTTGCGGATCTTCTAGTGTCGCTCAGCACCCTTGAAACATTCCACCACTTAATCCATCCAACTTGTAGTCTCTGTGTTACTTCATTCGTATTCTCTCTATCCTTGGCAAGATTAGGGCCAGGATACTTGAAATGCATGCCTCTTGTTAGTTCCTAATTTTGGAGGCTCACTTTGTCAACTGACTTCAACTGTTAGGGTTTCACTACCTATTGTACCAGGGCCGTTAGTTCATTATACGATTGAGAGTTATCTATGGCTGGTGCCTTTTTGTAATTAGGACGATGCCCTTGCATACTTCCTCTCTCCATTTATTTCTTCCCTTCGAGCGCAACTTTGATTCTGTGTTGAAGTGATCCATGTCAGACCACCGTCACTGATTCTTCTTGCTTGTTTCCTCTCTCCCTAATTAGGACGATGCCCTTGCATACTTCCTCTCTCCATTTATCTCTTCCCTTCGAGCGCAACTTTGATTCTGTGTTGAAGTGATCCATGTCGGACCACCCTCACCGATTCTCCTTGCGTGTTTCCTCTCTCCCTTTGTCTGCTGCCGCTGCATCTTCGTGCTGTCAGCAGCTGCAGATTGTATCACAATTCACAACTACTGTCTTCCAACTCCGGCAGCCACAAGTCCATGTGAAAGTTAGCTGCAGAACGTTAACCCTGTGGAAGTAGGCATTATCAATGATCATCAGTCTCCAACTTGCCTCATGCTGTGTTTCTTCATATTATATGGCAGTCACACTGGAATTATCGTCGAAGAGTCTCCTTTTCTTTCGTTCATGTCGTCTCGCTATGGTTTTCTAGAGGTGTTACTTCTCTGACTTCCAATCTTTGTTTGCAAAGTGCAGACGAAGAGGAGGATGCAATCAAGTTCTATCCCCAACCCAACACTGCAACATCCAAGCCCAGTCCAACATCCCAGCCCAAATCACTAAACCAGACCAACCAGACCGCATATTACCTTACTAAAGTAATACATAAAATGCACCGAAAAGAGCTTCTCCCATTTAATTTCCTTGGTTTTGTCTTTAGGATCATCATGGTGATCAATACTGGCTTAAACTCCAAGTTTTATGCCTTACCTCAAAATCAACTTAGAGTTGAAAAGGTCACAGCTGGAGTCCAGTTATTAAATCGAAAAAATTTCGAATTCTCAATTCTCTACAACGTCTAGACGGTAATCAATTTTTCAGGAATAAGCAAATCATAATGATCAGTGTATATATTTCCATTTTATCTTCGATAACGGCATTTAATTATGTTCTTCAAATAATAAAAATTATCCGCGTCAATAGAATGACATGGCTTGGTATCTTTGAGTAGTTTGATGCTTATTCCTATGAAGTAATGAAATAGTTATAGTTCGATATAAGTTACTGACTCTCAGCATGAAATGAAGACATCATATGAATAAATCTTTGAAAATTGGGACAGATGCAAAAGACATTGGACTAAATGTTAGTCTACTTTTGGGAGATAGTTCAAGAGTTTCATACTTTCATATAAAGATTCGAAGATAAAAAGTCATAATTGTTAAAAGAATTTTTGAAATTTGTCAAAGAATTTGTATTTGGGGGGGAAAAAATCTCTCTCAGAAAATGGGTTTACTGATACATGATATATTGACTTGGTGAAATGTTAATTGCATTTCCATGCATATCTAGTAGGCCTCGTCAACGACTTGAATGGCGATATAATTTCGTGCTTGCAGGAGTTTAAATTTTAGGGGAAAGAAAATAGCTATCACATTCCAAGTATGTGATTCACAGCATAGAAGTGTTCGATATTGCAAGAGAACTCAAAGTTGAATTCTTTTTCCTTACTGGGTAGAATGATTCGAAACATGGTGGTCCAAACTTCATGCATGTTCCCACAATTTTCATATAGATATGCAATTTCAAATCGATTAGTTTATGTTCTTTAGCATTTAACATTTGGTTTTGGTTGTGTCAGGATACACCGGTTATAGAAGGAGGGTCTCCTTTTGTTGTTACTGAAGTTTATAGTTTCCTGTTTCACTAAGGCTGTTTCAAGGTTCTGGCCTTTGTGGTTAGGGTGGTTGTTTACTTTCCTCTTTTCCCATTTCTCCTTTCCCGTTCTGTATCACCTAGTTCTCTGTACAACATTGATTGATGTGTTCTGATTTTGATCCTAATTTACTCAATTCAAAAAAGAAAACTAGAGCAAGAAAAAGCGTTTCAGGTGCTCATGCTCATTCCTTTCTTTGGATTGAAGAATCTGTCAGAGTTTTTGTAAAGCGATTATTCAAATTTTTTTGGATATGCACTTCGTGCCTTACTAGGGTTTGAAGAAAAGTCGTGGTGGGATTGGTGTGAAGAGAATGGGAGAGATTGATGGCATGCCGTTTTACAAAGCAGCCAAGGGAAAGTACACTGGTGAAGCAGCAGTAGAGAAAGCAATGGAGTTATGCTCTTTGTGGGAGGAATACCTTAGGGATCCAAGTTGGCATCCTCTCAAGATCATCGCCGTAGGAGGAGGTCATAAGGTACGCACTACGTCAGTATAATGTTACCAGTTAGTTCTCCTTTTCTTTGGACTGACCAAGTTTCTCTCTTTACAATGCTTTCATATTGCCATTTGTTGTTGGTTGCAGATTCTTGTAGTATAGGTAGACTTGTAACGACCCGCTTCCCCATTGTATTATTGTCCGCTTTTGCCGTCCAGACCTCATAGACTTTTCAGTAGGTCACTCATCCCTAGATTGCTCCAGGACGAGCACGCTTAATTGTGAAATTCCATTTAGTTTTGACGTCTTCACGGCTTTAAAAAGTTTTGTACAAGGTAGGTTCATGGTATATTATAAATATTATTGAACTTACATCCACCAAGCGATGTGAGACTTTTGACAACCCATCCAGACGTCTACTCAGACACCATCTCCCGAACGCCAGCCTCACAGTTGACACCATGGCTTGACACGTCCCTGTGTGGGGCTAAAATTTGTCCCACGTTTTCAGTTGGTGCAGACTTTGATACTATTTGTAACGACCCGCTCCCGTCTTGTATGATATTGTCCGTTTTTATCTTCATATCTATAGTTCCTTCCCCATGCAAGATTTGACATTCACCCCAAGCCCCCACGAAAGTCGTAATTTGGACTATCTTGTTCTGCTCCCATGCATAATAAACTTTTTTCTCTTTGTCCTCAGCCCGTTTTCTTTGAACTCTTATTTCATGTCCTCTTTGCTCTTTTTGTACTGGTGTCAGGAAGTAATCGATGAGGAGGATGAAAAATTGAAAAGTCTGAAGGATGAATGCGGCGATGAAGTGTACGAGGCTGTTACAAAAGCCTTGGTTGAGATGAACCAGTACAATCCGAGCAGTCGGTACCCACTTCCAGAGCTATGGAATTCCAAGGCAGAAAGAAGGGCAACATTAAAAGAGGGAGTGGCTTTCCTACTCAAACAATGGAAACAGCATAAACGGAAGAAATAATGAAGGTTTTTTTTTTTTTTTCTCTTTGGGTAAATAGAAAAACCGAAGTTCGTGACTTGTTTCTTGGAAATTCTAGAATATAGGGTTTTGACTTGTCGTATTCACTAGTTGTTTCTATGTGTTAATTTTTGTGTTTTTTTTTAAAACTTTTTTTGAACAATAGAAACTACTTACTACAAATTTGTAAATAGCTTTATGGTAATCCAAATTCAGTCTAACAAGAGCTTGATGCTTGAATTAAGATGAAAAAGGTTTACGTGGTTTGGAAATGGCTTGAATTCCCGATGCAAGGAGAAAATAGATAAGTTCATTACCAAGACTCAAAAGGAGTTATAAATCTAATTCAACTATGTCTTTCTAACAGTACTGTTTTTCACCTCTCGTTGGATGTACGTGGACTTCACAATAGCGCAGGTCATACCTTAACATTAATTCTAACCACCTTAGGAAATTACGCATGGGTAGGGGTGTAACTGGTTTGATTTGGTAGAATTCATGAGATCAAACAAGTTGTCCGGTTTGGAAATTTTATAAATTGAATTCGGACCGATTCTATCGATGCGGTTTTAATCGGTTTGAGTCAGTTTCGGTCTGGTTTGGACTTTGTGATTTTTTGGATAATATTTTGGGTCAAACACAAAAAAAAAAGTGAAAATTAACAATTTGGAGTGAAATTTTTAACAATAGAAATGCATTGAACATCACGCTGAAATTTTCCGGTTTTATTTTCACTCTTACGCATGGGTAAAGTCACCATATCTTGCATATGCCATCTCTATTGAATAGCTAATTTTTTTAATCAAATTGTAATTTATAGAAATTTTTTCAATTAAATTGCGCTTTATATAACAAAAAGTATAAAAAGTAGAACCCAATTTGTATTGTAAAAATGTGCTAATTTAGTGAATGTGAATTTTAATGGTAAAGTTAAATTGCGATTTAAAGATACACATGCCTCGTTTTTTTTTGGGTCGGGTAGTAACAATTGACAACTTCTTAACTCTGGTCATTTAAGAGCTAATTATATTTTGAATTTTGAATTTGTAGATTATAAATTATAAATTTTTAAATAATAGTAAAAATTCTCAAAAGTGTTTGAACGATATATGCACAATAAATTTTACAAACTTGTAGCTGTGTTCGGTTGAGTGTTTCTGAAACGATTTTTGGAAAAAAAAACTCTGAAATGTTGTTTGGTGTAAGTGTTTCAAAAAATATTTAACTCTTGAGAGTTAAATTTTTTTGGCGTTTTCGAGGTGCTCTCTTTCTCTCTCTTCTTTTATAGAGAGATGAAGTTGTTTAGGGAAAAAATAAAAATGTTTAGAGAAAAATTTTCCAAACAAGTTTCCAAAATATTTTCAGAAATTTTTTTGGAAACTTCTAAACGAACACAGCCCCACGGTGTTTGATAATAACAAATTGTTGACTCAACTTTGACATTTTTGCCCTTGTCTAGATAGGGGTGTAAGGTGTGTAGTAATCGAAGTGTAAAATGAAGGGGTATAATGTTGTTTTTTCAACCAAGCATCTTGGTGCAATTTTATTGTGATCTTTCACGTTTATTTGAATGTGTATCATTTGCTTTCTATGTTGCTGTTCAGGAAGTAATAGACGGAGATGATGAGGCACTCAAAACTTTAAGACAAGAGCTTGATGCTTGAGTCGTGATGAAAAGGTGGTTTACTTGGTTTGGGCTTGAATTCCTAATGCAATGAGAAAATAGATAAGTTCATTACCAAGACTCGAGAGGAGTTACAAATCTAACTCAACTCTGTTTCTAATCTCTCTTTGGCTTTGTTTATGCTAAGAGCAGATATGTTCCGAATATAGATGTAATCGAAATTGTTAAATGTACATAAATTTTCACAATAGCGCAAGCCAAATGCCATATAAATAGATATAACACAAGAAAGGAACCAAACATTAATTCTAGCCACCTTAGGAACTTACACATGGGTAAAGTCACCATATCTTGCACATACCATCTCTAGTGGGCTAATTTTTTAAATTAAATTATAATTTATAGGAATTTTTTTCAATTAAATTGCGCTTCATATGACAAAAAGTATAAGAAGGAGAACTCAATTTTGTATTTGTTAAAATTGCACTTTATATGATACAGACATATACCGAAACAATGTAATTTTATAGGAGTATAGCGATGCAACTAATTTAGCAAAACGACGTAATTTCATGGGAGAAATTGTTAGTTTTAAACAACTTAAAACAGCACTACACAGCTTGTAGTGACTTCGTCACCACAACCCCTTATGGTGGGTGTGGTAGTTGAAGCGTAAAATGGAGGGGTATAATTGTATTTGTGACCTTTAATAAGGGAGAATGCAAAATAAAAATTTTAAAAGCTCTCCTGGCTGATCTTTTGATTATGTATTTTTTAATTTTTTTTCCCGAAAATATATTATGGCACAATTAATTTTATAATGCAGTGTTTTACCGAGTATGGGAAAACGAATATTCTGTTTTTCATTTTTGAATTTGACCTAGTGTTTTTTAGAATTATTTTTTATATTTATTTTTTTAATTTTACATTAAACGTTTATAAATTATTAATTTATCTTGCTAAATAGTTTTAGAAAAGTAAAAAAATTGAACTAAATTTGAAAGAACTTCAAAGAAAGACAAAAATATTCTAAAAGTTTAAATTATTTTTGTCTTTACTAAATTTTTTATTTCTGATCATAATTTTTTACTACTTAACTTGCTATCGTTAAGAAAAATTAATAATTTATTAAAATTTAATTCCAAAACAAAAAATTAACAAAAATTTAAATAAAAAAAAAATACAATAAAGGCCAAATTGAATGACAATTACTTTTTCATGAAATGTTTTCTCATTGGTGTCCTTTCGTTTCCTTGCCTTTTCTCCTCCCTTCTATACATTTTCAGCAGCAGTTAACACAGAAATGCGACGGTTCCGACTCCCGAAATCCGCGTTCTCTCTTTGTACACTTTTCGGCTAGGCAAGTGTCTCCCTCTCCCTCTCCCTCTCTCTCTCTCTCTCTCGCTCTCTCTAGAACAGGAAGTTCAAATTCGATCTCCACCTTCTTCGATCAGTTAGTGACTTAGTTCACATTCAACATCAGAAGCTGTAAGATAAGTCTGTTTCTCAACGCGTTATACTAATAGGTGAACAATGATGTTTGTATTAATGTCTTATATTTATCAACTCATAATGCTGTTGCTCAAACCCTCCCCTTCTAATTTCTGGGTTTTTGTCTCGCCGTTTAATATCAACTGTTCGTGTAAATTATCTGATGGAAAGAACAGAAATATTAGTTTTGACCTATTGTTTTGATTTTTTTTTTTTAAATGTGTCAAACACTGTTTGTCAGTAGTACTAGCGTCAGAACACATGAGATGCGTGTGCAAGACGAGTATTAAATCAAAAAGCAGGTCTTGATTGTTGAAGGCAAATGTTAGAGTTATTAGTGATTGAAAATCTGTAAATTTTAATTTTTAAGTACACGAGAAAATATGGAGAAAAATAATGATAGATAGTTATTAAATCATGAGGTGTGGATAGGTAGTTATTAAAATAAATATTTATTCATTTGGCCATTTAAAATGAGAGCGGTTTATTTTGAAAGTGCGATTTGTTTTGAAAATTTTTTCACGGATAATAATGAAAATCACAATATTTCGTTCTTAAAGTCACATTGATCCCTTTCTATTACTATAGATTAGTATAGATAGATGTGTGACACGTCATTCTACATCCAAATCTACATGTTGCTAAGGTTTGGATTTACATAAAATTTCTTTTGAATTATTACTATTTTATTTTAAAAAATTATATTTTTTAATTTTACTAATGATTTGATAGATTATTAGTTCGTCTCGACTAGTGATTTGGAAAAACCTAAAAATTATGAACCAATTTTTAAAATTATTAAGAAAATACAAATTAATTTGAAAATATCTTTAAATTTTGCATTATTTTCGTGTTTAGTGAATTTTTTTATGTTTTTGGTCATACTTTTTTACTTTTAAATTCTTCTCGTTAAAAAAAACCTCAGTAATTCACAAAAATTAAATGCAAAACCACAAAATGTGATTTTTCTTTAATAAAGACAAAAATAGTTCAATTATTTAATTAGGTAAAAAATTGGGCCTATCTAAGTTAATATTTGTAACTTGAGTTTAAGCATTTTGATATATGTGATTAGCTTTCAACAAGTTATTGGAATAGTATGAACAGTTATTTGAAATTTCTATAAACATCAAGCACTACATATAGTATTATAACAAACTGTGTGTATGATCGAGTGAGGCCAGGACTTTGTGTGGCCACTAGAAAAAGACTCGTGAAATATCGTGGTCATGACTCTAAGTCCTCAACCTCTCCTGAGTGCACAACGAGCCCATAAAGAAGGAGAAATTATGACACCTCTTTTCTCATCAAAAGTTTGCATCGTTGATCTTGGGTATTACTATGAAAATTATTGTGCAAGTTTAGTTTAAACATTATGGATTATGTGATTAGGTTTCAATAAGTTATTGGGCCACTGATGAGGCGTTATGATACGGCATTATTCGTAAAAGTTGGAGAAACGCCATACTTATTCTTGAAAATTTCACTCAGATTTCTTTTCTTTAGTTTATGAGTCTATGTAGTTTCTCAGCATGTATAAGTTTAGTTACAGTCTGTTTTATTTAGGGAAGTACTACTAATAGGTGTTTCATAACCTGTGAAGATTTTTTTATTATGACGACCTTTTGTTCTTTATTTTGATGTAGCCCTTTTACTGGAAATGTCTTATTCATCATCAGAAGAAACATATACTAGAATTGAGGAGTACGCTGAAAAATCCTTTGGTGATTTAGAAAATGGTATGACTGTTTCTTTTTTCTCTTTCAATTTTTCAGTCTTCTATATTTGCTTTCATTAAAATATATTTCCCAAATGGGTATTTTGCAATTTCTCTTGTGGAATTCTATGTTAAATTAGAGGTAAGGAAGACGATGAAGACTGCAGGAAGTCAACTGGAGAAAATTTACCACGAGCATGGAAGGATAGCGAAGAAAATAGAGCTGCGTGTCTCAGATCTTAAGGAACATGAAGAATTGTTGGAGAAACGGGAGACCAAATTTCAAGAGGAGACAATGATGTTCTACTCCGAGAAGAAAATGGTATGGTTTTTCTTCAAATTTTTTTTGCTTTCTTTCATTCGTCTCGACGAGAGAAATTAAAAAAGTATGAAAATATGGATCAAAATTTAAAAAAAAATCTAGATAAGACGATGCTAAAGACAAAAAAGATAGAAATGTCATTTTTAAAGTTTTGTAATCTTTAGAGAACTTTTTGAGGTTTTGGCCGTAGTTGTTTACTTTACTTTTTGAGGTTTTGACCATATTTTTTTACTTTTTAGATTCCTTTTGTCAAGATAAATAATTAATTCAAATAATTTAATGCGAATATGTAATAATAAAAAAATACCAAAAAGACAGTGATATTAATACTAAAAAATTTAGGCCCTCGACTTTGCAGATGACATGAAAGAGTAGCAACTTGTCAACTCATCGTAAAAATATCATATCCCATGGACTTGTTTAAGTTTCTAACTGTAAATCACACAATTTGCATCTGTTACTGCTTTGACTTGTCTACTTAAGTACCAAGGTCTTTCAACTCAAATATCTCCACCATTAGGAAATAGCCCTTTGCCAAAGCATGAGGCTCTTCCGACTAGGAGTCTGGGGAGAGTCGGACGCATCCAGCCTTGTGTAACCGCTGAGTGGCATTTTCTGTCAAGTATAGGTCCCATGCACACTTTATATGCATTTGGTAATCTTAACTCGCTTATCTGGTAACAGTAGTACATCTGTTTTTGACCAATAATATATCCTATATTGGAATTATTTGTCAAAATTGAGAACTGCTGTGTTCTGTTTCCAGTATGAGAGAGAAATCATGGAGAGAAAAGAAGCAGCTGAGAGGTTGGCGAAAGAACAGCAGGTAATATGCCATGTTTTCTGATAAAAAGACAACCATTTAGCTGAATTTTAGTAATTTGATACATGCTTAGCTTACTGTACTTTCCATCGCAGAGAGAAAAAGACAACCTTCATAGAAGGATTGTTCAACTGGAGAAGAAACTCGATGCTAAGAAAGCACTGGAGTTGGCACTGAAAGTTTACGGTGAGGATAGTGAAGTGGGCCTCAAGGACACCATGGATGAGGAAGTGCAGCATAAGAACAAGATGGATGCAACTCGACGGGATCTAAATGACAACATTGAACATCTTGAATCAGTTAATAACATCCTTATGGCTAAGGAACGCAAGAGCAACGATGAGTTGCAAGAGGCTCGGCGAGCATTAATTAGTGTAAGTATTGTTATTTTCACATGGTACTTGTGTAGTCTGAAGATTTTGATCTTACTTGGTTTTGAATGCTAAACTGCCAAGGCTCTGCTCGCTAGCATGCTTGATCTGGGGAATTATCCAATTATGGGCCGTTTGTTTGGGGTCTTAGGAGGGATGTTAAGTAAGAAGGGTGTTGTTTAACACCCCTCTTTTTGTGAGTCGTGGTTTGGTTGGCAAAATGGAGAGATGTTAAATAACACCCTGAACTATTTATTTAAGACTCCCACAATGGTGGGCAGAATATTCATTGTTTGAAGCTAAAACTAGTGGGAGTTGGGAACATTAAGAATTCAGCGTTCAACTTGATGGACCTGAGGTAATTCCCAACTGTTCAGTTCCCCTTAAATGCACCATTTCAGGTAAGCCGTACTTCGTTTTCTTCTCTTCCTTATCAAATGCCACTATATGAAGAGCACTGACCCTTTCAAAAAAAAAAAAAAAAACTTGGGAGGACAGTAAAACAGGTTTTGGGCAATTTTCCCATTGAGTGGAAATAAAACGTCGTCAGAAACTGATATGTAGTGTCCTTTGATAGCTGCACATGGACTTATTCATTGAAATGTATGTTCTCAAGGCCATAATGCGTTAATGGAAGCAGAACCAAATTACCAAAGATCTCTAGATACATTTAGTTTGATTGATGCAGTTGTAATTGAGTTTACTTAAATCTCTTCCTAAGAAATGAGAACATTAATAGTTGATGGTATAGTGTCTATGCGGCTAGTTTATTTAGTCTCTTTGTATTTTCCATCACTATAACACTGAGTACCTCCTCGGAGTTTTCACTAACTGCACATCACATTAGCTTTAGTGAGTTGGTCTGAACTCTGAATTAACATAGTTATTTCTAAGCTTCTTTCAAATTTCAGTCGCTCTCTCAAATGGTGCAGGGATAGTTTTATAACCTATATTCAGGGACATCCTTTAATCTTCTTGAACTAATCAAATCATATTTTTCTTGAAATCTTCTTCATATCTACTTTCTTTCCCCTCTAGGGTTTTGCCGACAGCCATGCGTTTATCCGTGTGAGGAAAATGGGCGAGCTAGACAGTAAGCCATTCCAGATTGCAGCAAAGAGGCTGCACAAAGATGAAGTAGCACCGGAGGAAACGACAGCCAAGAGAGACTATAAAGGCGAAACAACTGCAGAGAAAAAGGCAGCCAAGAGAAAATATCAAGGTCAAACAGCAGATGAGAAAGCAGTAGAGTGGTGCTCATTATGGGAGACCTACATAAGCGATCCAAGCTGGCATCCTTTTAAGGTCATTCCTTGGAAAGGAGATCATAAGGTATTCCTTAATTTTTCTAGTTGCAGATTTCATATTTGTCAATCAAGCAACTTGGTGCAATTTTATTGTGATCTTGGGTGCCGGTCATGTAAGATTAATTGGTGTGATCTTTCACATTTGTTTGAATGTATATCATTTGCTTTCTATGTTGCTGTTCAGGAAGTAATCAACGAGGACGATGAGGCACTCAAAACCTTGAGACAAGAGCTAGGCGACGAAGTTTATGAGGCCGTTGTAACATCTTTAACCGAGATGAACCAGTATAACCCAAGTGGACGGTGCCCCGTGCCTGAACTATGGCATTTTAAGGAAGGCAGGAAGGCAACTTTAAAAGAGGGAGTATCTCACTTGCTGAAACAATTGAGGCTGTATAGACGGGGTAGACACTGAAGCCAGTTATTTGGTTGTTGCTTCCATGTCTTACGCACTGTTTTGAAGTTGAAGCAAATTCAGGGTAAAAGAACATGCAACTGCTAAATCCCAAGCTTTCTTTTATGATTTAGACACCTCTATTTTGTGTAAGAATCATATGATGGTTCTGATGCCAAGAGATGTTTTCATACTGTTCTAATATAACATCTAATGTTTTGAGAGCGAAAGAAGAGATGCTTTCTCTGACCAATTTTTTTATCACTGTTTTCTACTTGTGGCTTAGTTGGATGCTCATGATTATGTATTTCGATGAGTTTATTAGAATAGCGAATCGTACCCAAAGGACCTTCGGCAGATGCCATGATAGAGTATCAGTGATTAAGAAAAGTTTGCAATGCTCGCCAAAGATGATCTTGCCTTTTATAGGGGCTTAGGATTGTAAATCAGGCCAGCCGAGCCGTTTTTTTATCGGATGGATTTCGGATGTAGTTTTTAGCCCCGCCCGACTACAAAGATTGACCGGCACAAACGTAACGTCTATCCTTTGTCACAAGCTTTACGAGCTTTACGAAGTCAATCGATGAGACTGTATATTTTGTTTTGACAACTAAAATCAAGTGAAAAAGGAGGAATACTTAGGGCTAGGTATCCAAAGCCTTATTTATGTATTTTTTTTGCCTTTTTGGGACATGGGAATCCAATGACCTTTTGTAAATAAAATTTGTAAATAGCTTTACAGTAATCCAAATCCAGGCTAACAAGAGTTTGATGCTTGAATTGAGATGAAAAAGGTTTACGTAAATTGGGCTTGAATTCCTGATGCAAGGAGAAAATAGATAAATTCATTACCGAGATTCGAGAGGAATTACAAATCTATCTCAATTCTGTTTTTCTAACAACTCTCTTTCTCACCTCTTTGGTTTTGTTTCTATTTAGAATAATGCTAAGAATACAGATGTGACCGGAATCGTTAGATGTACATGGATTCCACAATAGCATAAGCCAAATGTCATATAAACATATATAACACGAGAGGAACAGGGCACTACTTCTAGCCACCTTAGGAACTTACGCAAGGGTAAAGTCACCATATCTTGCACTTATCATCTCTAGTGAATAGCTAATTTTTTAATTAGATTGTAATTTGTAGGAATTTTTTTAAATTAAATTGCACTTTGTATGACAAAAGTATAAGAAGTAGAACCCAATTTTGTATCGTAAAAATGTGCCAATTTAGTGAATATGAATTTTAATGGTAAAGTTAAACTGTGATTTAAAAATACACATACCTTAGTTTTTTATTCCTCGGTCAGTAATAATTGGCAACTTCTTAACACCGGTCATTTAAAAGCTAATTATACTTTGAATTCTAATTTTGTAGATTGTAGATTATAAATTTTTAAATAATAGTAAGAATTTGGACGATATATTCACAATAAATTTTACAAATGTGTAGTGTTTGATAATAACAAATTGTTGACTCAACTTTGACATTTTTGCCCTTGACTCAAGATATGGGTTTAAGGTGTGTAGTTATTGAAGTGTAAAATGAAGGGGTATAATTGTATTTCTGACCTTTAATAATGGAGAATACAAAATGAGAACTCCAAAGCTCTTCAAGAGATTTTTTGATTATGTATATTTTAATTCATTTCCAAAAATGTATTATGGCACAATTAATTTCATAATTTGATGCAAAACACCAAGAACGGAAAAATGGATATTCTATTTTTCAAAAATCAACCATTAGATTTGTCAAAAAAAGGAAACTTTTAATAACTAAATACTAAGATAAAAAAAATTCAGTGTGATTTTTTATTTTGAACTCCTACGAATCAGTTTGGATTGATTGGTCCCAACTAAATCCTAAAATTAAAATACCTCGGTATCACTTAGATACTCACTCATCTTAAACCTCTCACGCCTCCTTAGTCCTCATTTTCTTCTCCCACTACTTCTCCTCAACTCTCTCACGCGATCATCGATCTATGACCATCGTCCATCACCATTGTCATTTGCCCTTGGGCTATCGACCATCATCGTCGTCGTTTGTCGTTTGTTTAGATCTTCGACCATTGGCCATCAATCTTTGACCATCGGCTATCGACCATCACAATCGTCGTTTGTCGTTCTCCGTTCAACCATCGCCATCGCCTTCTCCGTTGCCATTCGTCCAAATATAGTTTGTATCTTAAATTATTCATTTATTTATTTATTTTTGGTTTTTGTTGCTTTTAATCACTTAGTTCCTTTGATGTGATAGAGAATTTTTTCGAACTTTTTGAAAACTTCTATGCTTTTCAGAAATGCTATTAGCACGTAAACCACTGCAGAATCTTCCACCGATCACTTGCAGGTGGGGGCCTCCCCTTTTTTCGGAATGGGGGACCTGTTGTGCAGTTGTGCACAGCAGGTGTGCTGTGTGGTTAAACGGCACAGTTTTGTGCCTTGGCTAAAAAAAATTTGTGTGTTTTGTGCACGAAACCTATTAACAAAATTTTATTTTAAAATTTCGAGTTCACGGTTAATTTTAAAATATTCTCTTAAGTCGACGGTGAATTTTTCAAATTTTTTAAAAAATAAAATTTAGAAAACACGACCTAAAGGGATTCAAATGAGCGATATTGGTTATTTTTTTAATGCGGCGGTAACAACAGTAAAAAAGAAAACTACAAAAATATGTTTATTTTGCCACTACCGCATTAAAAAAAAATCAATACTGCTCATCTGAATCCCTTTAGGTCGTGTTTTCTAAATTTTATTTTCAAAAAAATTTAAAAAATTCACCGTCGACTTAAACGAATATTTTGAAATTAACCGTGAATTCGAAATTTTAAAATAAAATTTTGTTAATAGGTTTCATGCACAAAACACACAAAATTTTTTTGGCCAAGGCACAAAACTGTACCGTTTAACCGCACAGCACACCTGCTATGCACAGCAGGTCCCCCCATTCCCCTTTTTTCATTCGAAAATTTCTCCCATCCCTTCTTCTCTCTTTTTATCTCTCAAAAGGAAATGTGTGTTTTTTTTTTAATATTTTTTTATCTTTTATTTTTATTAGTTTTGCGTCAAATACTTAAAATTATTGATTCGTCTCTTACATCATTAAAAAATATTCACATTTATCACATGTCCTAATGCGCCCGATTTTGAAGGACAAAAAAATGATCAATACCACTCATTCGAATTCTTTTTGGTCGTGTTTTTTGAATTTTATTCTTGAAAAAATACTAACGATGTTAAATTAAAAATTTATTTTAAAATTAACCGTGAACTCAAAATATTTTGATAAAGAGTTGTTGAATTATGGTAAAGTATTTATTGATTTATATTTTATTATTATTTTTTATTGATTTACAATATAAAGTTAAAAATCTCTTAAATCATCAAAAATATTACATCCATTGCATGTCCTAATGCGCTTAACCTTGAACAGAAAAAATAAACAAAACTGCTCATTCGAACTCTTTTGATGTGATTTTCAAATTTTATTCTCGAAAAATTATTAAAAATTTACCATTAACTTAAAAAATTATTTCAGAATTAACCATAAGTTCGAAATATTTTGATAAAGAGTTATTGAATTATGGTAAGGTATTTATGGATTTATAGTTTATGGTTATTTTTTATTGATTTATAAAATAAAGTTAAAGATCTCTTAAATTATTTAAAAATATTCTCATTTATCACATGTCTTAATACACTCAACTTTGGAGAGAAAGAAAGTGATCGAAATTGCTCATTCGATCTCCTTTCTGTTGTACTTTTCGAATTTTATTATCAAAAAATACTAAAAATTTACTATTGACTATAACAATTATTTTGGGATTAATCGCAAGTTCGAAATATTTTGATAAAGGGCAGTGGCTATAAAAATTATTTCTTGTCCTCAAAGATGGGATGTCTAATTTTCTTTTCCCTTATTTTGTTGCGGTGCGAACTTTCCATTTCTTGACCAAATTTTGATAATCCAAATCATTCAATGTGTTTAAAACACATTTTTAAGGATTAACGCAAGACATCAGCTCAAAATAATATCCAAAAAGCCTTGATCTATTCAATTTTTTATAAAATTGTTCATATCAGTATTTATCAAAAACTGTTTAGATCAAGCCCTTCTCGATATTGTTTTGAGCCGATTTCTTACGGGTACCTTTGAAAACATGTTTTAAACACATTGAAAGGTTCGGATCATCAAATTTAGTTAGAAAATAGGAGATTCGTACCATAGCAAAATAAGAAATCTCTTATTAGAAAGAGACTATATATGTAGTGACCATTCTTGCTTTTCTTGGCTCCTTTCTTGTGCCTACTTATTTTCCATTACTTCACTCCGCCAAGTTCACTGTGGACCAAGAGGGCGTCATAATTAACCAATCAACTTGCCATCGACAATAAGAGCCAAAAGCAAGAGCATCAATTAGGGATTAAAGATGGAATAACCTGCACGCGCGTGCGCACGCATACACACATATATTTGTATTATTGTATACATAGATAAATACATACGCATTGCCGTAGTTATAAGATGGGGTTTGTTCTTGCAGAATGAGAGGGACATTTACGAGCAAAAGAAGGCTGATGAGAAAATGTTGAAATTGGCTGAGGGTCACAAGGTATGTTACCCATTTTCTGCACAAAGAACATTACACAGACACCAATTTATTATATGATGAGAATTAGAGACATGAAAGTAACATCAACTGACAGAGAGTAACGGAGAAACTCTACAAGAAAATTATTGAACTGAAAAAGAAAGTTGATGCTAGCAAGCAGCAGTACTGGAGTTGGAGATTGAGCGCATGGGGGAGGCTATACAAATAATGAAACACATGAGTGTGGGCAATGAAGAGGAAGATGGAAACGATTGAGAAAGATCTAGAAGATAAGGCAGAAGTTCTCGAAGAGATGGAAGCTCCTACTGTTGGAAAAAATGGTTTGGCAAAACATAGTTTTAACTAAATTTAATCTAAAATAAAAGTGGGTCCTACATAATTTTATGTGTGGATCTATGTGATAATGTGTTTACATACACATAAAACTTAAGATTGTATACTTAGTTGGGCAAAATCATTTATATGTGAATTAGAAAATGAATCTAAAGTATACTCAAAAGATTGGTAATTTGGGGTTAAAGTGATGTTAGTCTCACATAGAAAAAATGTGAAACTTTCTAGTAACTTATATAGCTTAACATTGGTTAAGAGTTTGGGTCTTAAGGGACACCCCACTTTTGTGGATAGGAAAAGTATTCGAGATGCATTTCAAACAGATTTTCGTTACTAATAACAAAATTGAATACTTAGGGCTAGATATCCAAAGCCTTGATTGTTTTTTGTTTTTATTGCCTTTTTGGGACATTGGATCCATGACCTTTTCTAAACAAAATGATGCAGGCATAGAGGAAGACAGCTTGAGCTTGCTTACATCATGGGTCCTGCTTAGACTTTAATGTGGAAATATGTTACCACTTAAGGAGGAAAAGAAGTTGTTACAGTATTGTCCATTGGGATTAGGTGTGAATAGATTAGCCACCATTCCTAGTTTTTTTTAATTCAAATGCCACCTAACTTTGTCATTCAATTATAAGTAGCCTTTTTATTTTATTTTTGTACTTTTACCCTATGAAGACGCAATGGACGAGGGATTCAAACTTGTGTTGAATATTCAACATTGTATTGCTCTTCGTTAGAAATATAAAGTTATTTTTAAGACACAGCTAAATATTTCTCGAAATTATATTTATACAACAAAGTCAAAAAGTATAAAATAGAATACTTACAAAATTATTCGTTAAAAATTAAGTTTCGAGACAAAATAAAGTCGTCAACTAACTCTCTCATATTGAAGACTAAGCAACATCCCATGCGATACACGTGATGCAATTCATGAGAGATAGACATGAGGAGGATCTATAACATGTATTATGCACGTGGAGGACACCACAATTCTCTCTCTTCTTTTTTTTCTTGGAAATTTTTTTAAAAACATATAATTCACATCAAACATTAATTTTTCCTCTCCTCTACTGTTCATTAGCAGATGGAGGGTCCAATCATCATGACTGAAAACCTTCATAGTCGTTGATACTTTTGAAAAAGATGTTGAAATATGTGAAACTTCCTCAACCTCTTACTCATTCATATCCTATGGAATCAATATTCCTGGCAAAATATTGATGTTGGAATATGTACCAAAGTTACTGATATTGTATCAAAACGTACATTTTTTTATTTTTTTTCCAAACAATTTCATCTCTCTATAAAAAGTGTTTCTGAAACACTTTTTTTCCAACCAAGTTTCTGAAACACTTATACCAAACAACATCTCAGAGTTTTGTTTCTAAAAATTATTTCAGAAACACTCAAAACAAACACACCATTAGTTTGCCGTAAAAATAGTACTAAGTGTTTTTAATACCTTATTATTCTCAATATCGTCCCATACAATATTCAGAATCTTGATATGTATCAATTTGTTCCCACCCTTTCTCGAGCCTTTTCAGCATTTCGGTTTGAGCACAACCCCTTAAAAGGGCTAAAAGAATTCGACAATTTCATTGCCCGAATCTATGTCCAAACCCCAAACCTTATAAATATAAACATTATAAAACAAGCTATCACAAACCAATAATTACTACAATCCCCAAACAAGCATACATTATTCACCACATATACATACATACATAAATATAAATATACATATATCGAACTTGTTTGCAGTTTTTGGGGAGATGCCAGCTAGCTCCATTTCATCTGTCTTCAACTTTCTCAGCCCTCAGCTACATTTCTTTGATGTCAATCCCCATTTTCCCATTGGTTTCCTCCTTACTTTTACATTACCCAACAACTAAAATCCTGTACATTTAACCATTAAAAATGGCGTCCAAGGGTAAAAATGAGAATAAATTAAGTGAAAAACAAGAACCATTGAAATTCAGATTCACCCCTCTAAACTCTGAAGTTCTTTCCAGTGAATGTTTGACCAAACTGCCAATGGGCTGGGACAATGTTCCATGAGGTGGATCTTCGACGATCGCTTCCGGTAACCCGAAAAGAAAGGGCCTGCCCCACCAACACGGCATTGGACTGCCAGTTTTGACCCCAATTCCGGCTCATGCTCATCCAGCTCGTTTTGGACCCTTTCACGCTCACCCCCACGATATCCCCTGCTCCGGCAACGTTTGTGACGAGAACCAGGTTGAAGTAACGGAAACCGTTAATCGTGAACCTTATGCCTCCTTGCTTCTGGCATGGCACCCTGCGTAGATAAATTGCAAAGTCGAGGTTAGTTTGGTAAACTGAGCAAATATGCTGTCCGATAGTGTTAAATGCGGCCCGTTAATTTCGGGTCGGATATTGTACGGATTATCTAAGGTTGGACTAAAATCTTGTCATGTTTGGTGGAAGGATCCTTATCCCACCAAAAACTTGACTCCTTTCTAGGAAATGAGGAAGTTTTTTATGGGTAATGCACATTAGAATGTGCTATACTAAAATAATATCGTTTTAATACACAAAATACTATTTGAAAATTATTCGGTCAGTGTCCAGTGTGTGACAATTAATGTGACCTTTGTAGTCATCAATTTCTCAAAAAAAAAAAAAAAACACCAACCATATTATTTCTCTAACACAATATTAATGATTTTCTCTGGATCCCATTACTTTATGACATGTGAAAAGGTATTGACATGCACGTTGACCATTCTCGCAAAGACATATCTATATTCAGATAATTATGAAGTATTTTACGTGCATTCAACAATTTTATCTATAAATGTGTCCAGATGTATATCAATGATTTGTATTCCTAGTAAATTTTGAAGAAATCCTGAGTATCTCAGTCAATTGAGAGTGTAAATTTTCCAACCAAAATCTGGCCCACAAGGAGCGAAAGAGAACATGACCAACCAACCCAACCCTAAAACAAGGCCCAATAACAGCCATTGCTCAGTACTCCTAATATTATAGATCTTATAGTCCACTTTCCATGCTCTTTCGTTTTATTAAAATACAGATATTTTATTTTATTTATTAAATTTTGATGATCGATCGTTTAATATATTAAAAATATATTTTTAAGGATACTCAGCAAACATCGACTCAAAAAATATCGGAAAAGGCTTAATCTAAGTAGTTTTTCAGAAATGCTCACAAGAACAGTTTTATGAAAAAACTATTTGGATCAAACCTTGTCGGATAATATTTTGAATTAATTTATTGCACGTATCTTTGCAAATATATTTGTAAACATATACAACAATTCGGATCATAAAAATTTGATCAGGAAATAAAATATTCGTATTTTAACAAAATAGAAAACCTCTTATTAAAAATTTTCTGTATAGATTTTATAGTTAAATATGAAAAACATACCTAATTTACTGAGTTTAATTAGTATGAATAATATTTTTCTCTTCTTGTAACGATATGTAGTTTTTTTTCTTTTAAATTCATAAAATGACACCTAATTCTATAATTTTGTCTTTTAAATTGTTTTGATTCTTTTAAAGTTAATGAGGATTTCGCATCCAAAAAGCAGAGCAAAACAGAGTGAACTGTAAAACTGATGAAATGGAATTTACCGGCGGTAAGCGACGGGGACAATTCCGGCACGGTACTGGGCGATCTTGAGGAACATTGGCATTGCGAGGTCGAAATGGGAGCGAGGAGGGTTGCACCACCCGCCATTGTCGTTTGGAAGGGCGTAGTTGGGGGGGCAGAAATTGGTGGCGGTGACCAGGATCGAGGGGCTGCCGGAGTGGCACCAGGTGGGATCGTTGGCGCACTTTATCTCGAAGCAGGCGCCACAGCTCAAGCCGTTGTTAAAGAGTGCGGTGCTTAAAGCAGCTGTGTTCACGCCGTATCCTTGGCTGTATAGGTTACCGTACCCACACGCACCTCCTATTAAGAAAAAACAGAGTGATCAATCACCATTAAACTCATAGCCCATACGCCAAAACCGTACATTAGACTTCTGAAAAAACTCTACTAACCACACTAGCTAACATGATAGAATAAGGATACAATGGGTTCAAAAGGGACATGAAATTAGCATACCCATTGTACCGGAGGCGTCACTGCCGCCGTAGAAGGTGGCATGAGCGCTTTCCCACTGTCCGCCGGTGTAAACCCCTGGGATTCTTGCTTCAATTAGCTGCAGTATTGAGATAAGAGACACAATGCGCACAACAATGCCACCCATTTTCCCCACGTACAAACAATGGCACTCTAGAGAGAGAGAGAGAGAGAGAGAGAGATGGGGAGGTGATAGGAAAGGGGGAGGAAGGTGAGCCTACTTATGGAGGAGGCTCCTGTGGCGCTCAGTGGCAATTTACGTAAATATGCACCTTCCAGCTTTATTGCTGCTACTTGACAAAGTTTACTCGGGTGGTCCACACCTAGAATCGAATTGCTTTTTTTGCCACTTTTACTTCTTCCACACCAAAAACACTATGTCGTACGTGGTGTCTCACTCATTACCCATGTGAACTTTGTTACGCAAAAAAGAAAACAGTACCAAGTCAACTTTAAAAGTCAAACACAGCATGTGTGGAAAAAGCAAATCTCTGCCTGTACCTTTCTTTTTTTTGGCATCATGTCCTAGAAAAATTATTGAGGATTCACAAGTAACAATAGCAATCATACAAACTCCATGTGAATATATAAACATTAATGAGAACTCCATGTGAATATATAAATATTATTGAGTTTTGGAATATTATGTGATGATGTTTAGTAGTCATATCGTATACAATACATAATAAGATGTGTAGTGCAAACGACATAGTTTTGACACTTGAAAACTGACCAAGCGGTTGAGCAATATTTCGTCAGTTTCCATGGAGTTTTTGGGATGCCAAAAAATAACGTAATTTTAAAGTGCAACACATCTTGCTTAATTTCACCCTCAAGATTTATCCATTTGAATTTCAAAATCGAATCTTTCGAATATACGAAAATAGTCGCTGAAAAATACGATTAGATATGCAAAAGCAAGTAATAGACTAAAATTATGAGCTAAAGAAAATATTTAACAAAATTGGTGACCTAGAACAGGGCAATCTATTTTAGAAAGATTAATTCAATCCTACATTATAAAAGTTTACATGTGTTTTGTACAACAAAACAAAATTAAATTAAGTCCAATCAGCCAAATAACTATGGCGCAAGGAGCGAGTTCAATTTTATTCATTTTAGGTTGAATTGAACAAAGTTTGTTCACCTGTGTCGTATGAAAACACCTCGAGATTTCACTTCGACAATCAAAATTATTTATTTTATTTTAATTAATTCCTTTAGTTATCAAAAAAAATTTAACTCAATCAGATATCGGTAAGTGTTTGACTACTTCGAAACTTCTAATTTTTAAAATTTTAAATTTTAAGTTAAACACTTATCAATATCCAATTGAATTGAAATTTTTTGCATGACAACTATAAAAATTAACACGAACAAAATAAACAATTTTGATCGTTGAACTAAAAACTTAAAACAGTCACACGTAACAGAAGTGCTGATTTTGAAGAATTCTTAAAAGGGACCCCCACGTAAAGGGTATAAAGGGACGTGAATTGGATAATGAGCGGAATTCCACGAGGGTACCACCGAGAGGTGATAAAAAAAACGTTGTGGGCCCAACTAGATACCATAAACAAATCATTTTTTTCTCTTGCTTTTTTTTTTTTCTTTTTGAAATTTGATACTGCACCAATCATAGCACGATGCATGAAGCATCCGACGCAGATGTGGGGCCCTATTAAATCCCGTAATATTCGGTGCAAACCCATACGCTACCCGGGCTCTAAATGGGCCAGTCCTGGCCCACTCACATGCCTGCACAAGAGCCCATTCATTCCGGTTTTGAATCTCGTTACCCGTTTTGATGATTTTATTTCTCTGTAATTTCTACACGTCCCTGTTTATATGAAAAATGAGAAACCTTAGGTTATGTTTGGTTAGATGAAATTAACGTTGAAATAAAATAGTTATTCGAATAAAATTTTAATTCTTTGGTTCATCCAAAATTTAAAAAATGCCCATTTCGATTTGTATCACCTTTCATTCAAATAAAAGAGTAGTCATTGTATTAGAAATCTAAAAAATTACCATTGCGTGCCATTCTTTTTTAGAAATGAGATAAAGACATCTGTATTTCACTAGTATATATGAAATATGATCATATCAATTTCACACTTTGTAGAAAAAAACACTCTTCGAAAAGATTTTCAAATCTTTTCTCTTCTAAGCCCTTCGTTCTATTTATCAATTCACGATGCTTAATAAGAATGTTCAAGTCTTCTCTCTCTTCACCCCCCATCTCTCTCTCTCTCTCTCTCTCTCTCTCTCTCTCTCTCACGCACACATAGTTGACTTAGAGAGAGAATAATTGACCCACTTTTTTTTAAAATTAAAATTACTAAGAAAATAAATTCTTAGAGAGAAGGGAAAAGAGAGAGTACCGAAATTATTTTTTTTCCTTGGACTCTTGGTGACCAGAGTAAGACCTAAAATATTAATTTTAAGTCATATTTCAATATCTTTAATTCCTATGCACAATCAATTATGAAAATAAGAATAATCATTTCAATTACATTCTATTTAATTTCATTTCAGTCTCTATTCTATTCAATTCTATTTAATGAGTTGGAGTAATGTCACTCAATACACCCCACAGTCATAGTACTAGGTCTGGTAATTGTCTATGACCTTTCTTGTAAATCTAGGCAAAATCTTTTTTAATAAAAAAACAAAAACAAATGAGCAGGAGTTATCCAATTAACAAAAGTAAAATCTCTCTTTCGCATTTTAGGTTTTGAGTTATAGAAAGAGCAATGCTAAGATTCAGAATGATGAGGTGTCAACATCTCTTTCTTTTTCATACACACAACACTTGCAACATTCCTCTTGGATGCTTGATGCCTCATCATTCAGGGACATTTCGGGAATCCAATTATGGAATCTTAGCATTCCTTATCAAATGCTAAGCACCCATAAATTATAACTCCGAAATTCTCTCGAATTCAAAATCAAAAGCCGTGATTCATTTGAGTTTATGGGGTCCACAAATTTTAAAGTAACTGAAGATTTGTTCGGTCGTTAATTTTAAGATCTCAAAAATTAATCGACAAAAAAAAAGACACCAAATATTTTAGTTATAGGGGGGGCTCTCAATCCCAATTTTTTTAAGGCTTTACTTCTTCAGTCTAGTAGGGACTAGGGAGTACAAGTTTCTTTTAACAGTGTGGGGTGAAAATGAACACCACGTGCCCTCCACTGCAACACAAAAGTGCATTAAATGACAAGTCAATTCAAAAAATAAAAGATGATAGAGAGTTGGGGGTGTAATTGTAATTGGTCCACGTACCCTTCCTTGAGGGAAAGGTCATATGATTGTGGAAACATGCATGTGGGTTTGTTCTACTTCTACTGGGTTCAATCATTTTCTCATCTGGTCAATCCCATTATGATAAAATCTACGTTTATAGATATATTGATATACTACATGTAAAATATCCAAATTAATATTGAAAGAGACAAAATTTGATTAAACGTAATTAAGGTTTTTATCGAATTAATAGACAAATGTTTAGCTCGGCAATTGAATACTCTTATGCAGCACTAATACGTTGTCGAGATAAGAATGGTGTTTGCGGACCTGAGAAGAGTCGCAAAGTGGTAAAAAGGCTAATCGAATATGCATATTAAACCTGATTATCTCAAATCAATTCTAATAAGTGATGGATTAGAATTCCTAGACGAATTCAACTTATAACGAGAAATTTATAGTTCAATTAAACTTTAACTTCATAAGATAAGGGTTTAAAAAGTCTTGATAAAACTCATCTTGTTAATGGTTAATTATTAATAATTGTAATTCGTTTCTAATGAAAATTAGGAGACGAGTTAGGACTTGAATTGTTGAGGAAGAATTTTTATATAAAAAAAGGTATGCACACGAGGTACATTGTAAAAGCACTATATAATTAAGAGTTTTCTTTGCTTTAGTAACTGACTTAATTATTGAATTGTCTTCCTACCCATTAGAGGCAGAAGTTTTTTGATGTTTTCTTATCTTTGAGAGATTGAGTTTGACAGATGTTGATGTGTTAACTTTTCTAGTGAAAAAACTCACCCTCCCACAAATATATTGAACCACTCAAAACCCATATGCATGAATATGTGTACACTTAGCATTGCTTGTTCTGTTACATTTTGTAAGGAAGAATATATATATACACACACACTGTTCTCCTCTTTTTAAGTGCACAACAACATTGTTTACTGGAAAGTGTTAATGGGTATTGTCTCTGGTAAAAAGAGCAACGTGGACACCAGTTCCACCAATCAAGGCTTTATTGTTGGATATTGGTAGATTGGTAGTTAAGGTTGGTGACCAGACCTCAGCAGATAGGTGATTAGGTATTGGAAAAGACCCACATACCCAAATCTTTATACTAATCCAAGACTTTACTAAAGTGTCTTCAACCTTGGGAATGACAATCTACTGTGCATTGTACACAGTAGCGCGTGTTGCGCATCAAAACGATGATATTTTTCTGCACAAAATATTGTCCGAAAATTACTCGGTCAATGTCCAACTGTTCAACAAGTACTGTGTTGTGCGTCAAAACGATGTCTTTTTAATGCACAATACATCTTATCGCGCACAATGCAGAATAGGGCTCCCAATTATTCCTTCACCTTATAATAATGTGAACTCTTAATTTTGGATTTTACTGATACACGTCACTACTAGTGTACAAGCTTATATATTGAACTTGAAACCTCAAACTTCTACCAGAAGTGGAAGAGTCTGAAATGCCCCTTACTTTCTAGTTGATATTTGAGAAAATATTATTTAGTGGAAGTGAACAATTCTAGAGGTCCAAAATTGTGTCAACTATATACAAGGACGGAACCAGAAATATAATTTACTTTGGACTAAAAATAAATCGGACTAAAAAATACATTAGATTACATATAATTAGGGGGGCTAAAACTAATTTGACTAAAATTTTACATATAAAAAAATAAAAAAAATTTCCCACCAAGGCTATAGCGCCCAGTGCAGCCTCTTGCTACCTCTGGCCTTGACTATATATAATATATGTCCTCACACCGTACGTTCATCTTGAAATTTGAGTTAAAGGTTAAAATCTTGCATCCGTCCTCATAAAATGCTAATGAATTCCTTAAAAGCCTAAAAAACTTGTTAGAGTTGGCCTCTCTGATGATAACATCAAATGCCTTGTGTGTGTGTGTGTGTGAGAGAGAGAGAGAGAGAGAGAGAGAGAGAGAGAGTATAATGGAGAAAAAAGATAACAAAATACCTATGAGCATGCGGCGGAGGAAACTTGCAAAATGGGACAAATGAATATGTCCACCCACCAAAAACTTTTTTGACGTATGAACTATTCAATTCCAATATCCCACATCTATGATGATGCCACCATGTGATATTGAATACATAGATTAGACTCTAAGGTCATGAAAAATCAGCATCTTTTGTCAAGTTTTGAGAGCCATGACCCATTAAGGGTACCCCATGATGTGACCTTATGAACCAGAAAAAAAAACATCATAATTAATGCTACTTACAAGTGCATCAGATGGAATAACTGCATGCAACTTCTTAGAGGGCAAGTAGAACTCCCCAATTAATTGGGGTAGATATACCACACAACATTATATAAGTGTTTCCTCACTTCTTTTTCTTTTTTATGACTTAGTGTTCAGTCAGTTACATACATATCGATTAGTTTTTAGAGAATTAATCTCACCGTCTATTAATGAAGATCCTAATTAAAGTCATGACGAAACTCTGTATAAACTGATCTCATAGGAGTTGAGAATACTTGAGAAATTTCGAACTTAAAACGTTAAGAGAGAACAAACCATTAATTCTCAAACTTTAACCACTAACCTAACCCTCGGAGTCGTTCTTACTTCTTGTAGATGACTCCAACTCTCACAACATATATCCATTCATGGGTTCTTGAGTTTTTACATATAAACATAGATCTTTTACACGACTCTCATTTAGCGGGATGACGTGATTATTTGTTAATTATTCGTTCAGAGATAAAACATCAATAATTGTAAGGAAAAGTCTGTGTACATAGATCATCCGAACACATCCGGACACAAATGTACGTTTGGAATCGTTGAATGCACGTAGAGCTCTTGAATTATTGAGGGTCCCACGTGCATTCAATAATTCCACACACATCTGTGTTCGGATATATCCGAATAGTCTATGATCCAAGCATTAGTAATTTATAATTTCAAAACTGTTGCTGTCATATCGTTTAAGTATATTGTTACTGTAATACCTACTATGTTAGTTTTGATTTCTCTGTGGAAATTTTTTGAAGAATATCATTTTACTTTATGGACCTGTTAGTAGGTTTGCAAATGTAGGAATAAATAGACGACAGTGCCTTTTGGAGCCAGTTGACTGGCAGAGGTGGTCCCAATGTGGATAAATGACACTAGGTGAATAATAGTGTCTCCAGCTAGGTTCTGGCGTTAATTGTGAAGTCAAACGTTCGGGAAAAAGTCTCAACTTTCAATGAACGTTTGGATGAATGGTCAAGAGTTTTAAATCACTTGGTTGATGTAGAAATTTAATGTTATATAATAGATTACGATCTCATCTAGTACAAGGCTTTTCAAAGTTGTAAGGGTGTCAAATCTTAATGGAACTTCGTAGTTAAGCTTGTTCGCCTTGCCATAGTAGAGGAATGTGATCTAGTGAAATGTTCATGAGATCTGAACGACCAAAACAGATAATATAATACAAAATGAGAACGGATCGTATGTTTCATTAGAAGTGTTAATGGAACAAGTAAGAAAATACAAAAAGTACAAGGAGGATATTCTGCTTTATTAATTCTCTGTATATATCCTCTTCCCAACTCTCCATATTGTGTTGGTAACTTGGTTACATGTACAAAGACAATAAAAATGGACACTAACAAAACAGAATATTAGCACCTCTAAATATTACAAATGAATTTTTTATAAATAATTTTAATCATGTTAAGAGTAAACAAATCAACCATAATCATCTGCCTAAAACTTTTTTATTATCTTGATTTTTGATATGTAAGTAACATTCTATTAAATTCTATAAATAGAATAGTCCGAATCATGTCGATGACATTCCGCATTCCGGTGAATCCTATTAATGGGCACCTCCCCGGGTGTAGTGTCTTGGAACATTAGCTAGGTGTGTTCGTTTAAGAGTTTGGGATTTTTTCCCAAACAAATTTTTGGAACAAATTTCTCAAATATTTTTATTTTTTTCCCAAACAACTTCATCCCTCTATACAAAAAGTGTTTCTGAAACAATTTTTTCCCAAACAAATTTCTGAAATACTTATACCAAATAACATCTCAGAGTTTTTTTTCCAAAAATTATTTCGAAAACACTCAAAATCCCTTTGTTAACTTTCTTCGTAGCTTGAGATTTGTAAGGTGGTGAAATTATAATAGGGCTCGTAATACAAGAAATTATTAAAACTAGTATTGTATATTTATTTGTACTCGAGATAAGATTAATAGTGCATGGTTAATGTTTATTTTATAAAAAAGGGGATGGGATTAAATTACTCATTTTTCAAATTTACCCCTCAATTGTTTGGTTATTTTCTTTGATCAAATGAAGGTACCCCATTCTCTCAATCTCTCAATAACTAGCTCCTTTGCATCCATTGCCACCGCCATTGCAACAATATTGTTGCCTCCGCTGCCAAACCCATCACTGCACCTATACACTCTTGGCTCTACAATTAGCCGTCACCACCGTCCAGGATTTGTTCGGGATTATTGTTTCTTTTGGGAGTGTTCAAAGCATCATTAATCTTACGCCATTTGTTTTTGTCGAAGTCACAAGACAGTTTCTAAAAACAAAAAAAAAAAAAGCAAATTGAGCAAACAACGGCGTAAAGTTTCTCTCTCCAAATTTTCACCATCTGATCCCCTCCCCCCCTCTCTCTCTCTCTCTCTGCAACCGAATGACTTGCTCTATGAAGCCTTTTACATTCAAGGCACGTTCTTCTGCTTCGAAACCCGTTGCAAAAATACCTTTCAACAAATCAATCGTTACAAGGAGGCCAAATCCCTCTTCATGTCATTTCCTAATCTCAAGTTCAATCGTGATATGAGGAGAAAAAACACCAATATCAGAGATATGAGGAGAAAAAACACCAATATCAGAGACAACGATAAAGGGCTTTTGGGGTAACTCTCCACAGTGAGCAACGACCAGCTTTGTAATACCATGTTGGTGCTGGTATTCCTAATGCCCCTATTGAGGGGGGCTTGCAAATCCCATGGCCTTCTTAGACCCTTGACTTTTTGCAAATCAAACACGAAGTATCAAACACATGAGATTGCTTATCCCATCCGATTAACAAACAGGCCCTACCTACAAACTTATAAGCTTTTAGCTCGAGCTCCAGTTGTGCAATTGCCCAATTTCATGTTTGAATTCAAGCTTATGATTAAACTATGAATACCGTACCTTACCAATGGTACCGGGCAGAACACACGATGCTAGATTAAAAACGGTACCGGTCAATTAACATAAGGTACTGACCAACCTATCGGCCAATACCGGATGGTCCAGCTAATACCAGGCTCTACTGGACTGTACCGGTATCGGCCGATGCATAGACGAGCTGAAGACTAATTTCCCTCAAAAAACTTAAAATCAAAAGCACAACAAATTCTTAAACCAAATTCAACTTCCAAGAAAAGCCACCAAGTTTCCAATGCAAGCAAGACTGGCATCATATATAGCTGCTGCTAGAAAGGGATAGAGAAGACCAAAATTAGATTTTGCCAATGGAGGCTTAATCACATGAAACCAAAAAGGCACCCCCACCGCATGCACAAGAAAGCCATCAGATGAATTATATTGAATTGAAAACATACATAAGCCAACTGAAAGAATTAAGCATTCCTAATATGAACATACCCTAAATTGCATCTTCAACAACATAGAAAAAGCATTAAGCGAAATTGCGGTAAACTGTAGTAGCAAACATATCTAACCTCTTATTGCAGCCACCATCAGGCTGCTGATAATTGAAGATAGTACAAGTACTAGGAGCAAATTGCAACATTAGGCCTAAACGGGAAACACTGTGTCCTAAGAAAAAAACAGTTTCCTGAGCAACCTAATCCGAATGTTTGATTGTAGAGCCATAGCACATTGAAAATTACCTGAAACCTCAACACAAAGCCCAGCCCGAGAGTTAACAAAACACCAGAGCAACCAGACATGTTTTTTTCCCAATGCTGAATTCTAATACCGATACATGTTTTTTTCCCAATGCTGAATTCTAATACCGATACAACGGCCCAAGACGATCATATTCAGATGGAGCTGCCGCCGGACGACGGTACTCCAATGGTGGTGGGCCATCATATTCAGATGGAGCTGCCGCCGGACGACGGTACTCCAGTGGTGGTGGGCCAGCAAGACGGTACTCTGCCCGTGGTTCCACAGGAGCATAGTACTCAGGTGGTGGTGCTACAGAAGAATAAAGAGTATCACGGTACGAAGGAATTTCCCTGTACGAGAGATAGGAATCACGGCTCCCAAACTCATCCCGATGCCTTACATCCAAATCTAGAAGCCTAGGGTCACGACGCTCAACAACTAAGTCCCGACCGTAAGCATCAACTTCTAGGGTCCTCCCATAAGAAGCATATGATGGAGCACTAGCATACGTCGCTGCATACGGCGGAGCACCAGTTGTTGGTGGCGGTAAAGGTGGAAGGCGGTGCAGAGGAGCCAGCTCTCTTTCATACATAATAGGACGGTCATGGTGCCTGTGGGGCTCTGGAGAGCGCCTCTCTTCGTCCCGATTCCGCCGCCTATATGTCTCTCTGTCATATTTAGGAGGACGGGTATCATAGTGTCGGTGGTCCGCAACCAATGCGGAGGAGCGCCTCTCTCTGTCCCGACCCCGCCCACGGATTCTGCCTCGGTCTACACGTGAACGTGGTTCTGCTCTCACAATACGAGGTTCTGCTCTCGCGACACGAGGTTCTGCTCTCGCTACACGAGGTTCTGCCCTTGCAACACGAGGTTCTGCCCTCGTGTTTCTGCTTAACTTGTTAGACTTGGAGCCTCGGCTGGAAACAGCAAAGAGCTTACACAGGTCCTTCACCTATCAAATAACAGACACTTTTAGTAGTTTACAAATAGAGTCTGCAGATAACTGAATAATATTTTCGGGCAACATCGCGGAAACTGGAATCGGACCTGTTTTGAGTTCAGTTGACAATTGAACTTGTTTTTCCCGTAGTAGTTTTCTTTGATGACAGTTCTAAACTTCTCCTCTGCCAGCGGCAAGCAATCATCCAAAACAGTAAAACGGACCTGCAACAAAAATTCCAGTTTACCTCGGGTTTGCAGATAAAGGAGTTATTATGGCAATCTCTGCCGGTGATATTTCAAAGAAGAATCCAGGTAAAGACTAAAACTAATTTTCTCCAGACAAAAAAGAATTCTGGGAGTTAAAGTGTGTGTGTGTATGTTTTGTTGGGGGGTTCTGTTGTTTGTTTTGTGTTTGTGGGGGGGGGGGGGGGGGGGGGGGGGGGGTTTGTTTTCCTTTTGGGTGCGCTCACTGCTCAATGAAACCAATAAAACTCCACCAGACAACAGAGAAAACAAGTCCACTTGCAAGGCTATTTTCTTTTCCTTTTTCTCGAATAATGAATACAAAATAAACTTTTTTCCGCTTTTAATATGGTATGGACTTGAAACAGAGATAAATAGTACACTCCGCAAACAACATAAAAATTGCACATATTCAAGAATCCACATTAGGAGCGAGTTAGTACTGCACAACTTGGTAAAGCAGCAGTATTTCAGAAAGTTGCAGCACAAATGCCCAACCATAGCTACTACAGTAACCAAGTAACTCACATGGACAAAAGACCACAAGCTTATCCTAGCAATCTATGCATTTTTGTGACCTATTGACAAGTTGGGAATAACTTCAACTGCTCTTAATTCCCATAAAGTAAGAAACCATGCAAATTAAGACAGATGCTAGTAACACCAAGCAACAAGTTCATCTTACCTGGATGTTTGGCAGCAGCAACCCAACAATCTATATGCCTATCTTAAAGTGTTGCTATCATTCGCTGCTAATCAACTGTGTTAAAGGTTCGTTCATTGAACTTGACACGCCAACTCATGCTCTAAATATCTCAATCCGGTACTAGAATACTACATCAGAAGAAAACCAAGGATTTGCAACTAGACATCATCATAACATTTACTCTCCAATCAGTCTTTTTTTTCCTCTCACGATGTTTTAACCAAGATATGATACTTAAATAAAAAAAGCAATGCTAATAAGGAGTTTTTTTGTGTTGTGTGGGGGGGAAGGAGAAACTGTTAAACATATGTTTGCGTGCATAGTGACACATGAAGACAAATTACAAGATAAATTTAAGCATCCCCAGGTGGACTCATGGAAAACAAAGTTTGAGTAGAAAAAATTGGAGCATGAGCACTGTAATCAGGGACTCTATTTAATATTTTGATGCCAAAGTGCATAAGGTCCCTCTCTCTCCCCCTCTCTCTCTTTTGGATTGACAATTTTCTTTCTTTTTGAAGGGAAGAAGAAAATCTCAGCATTTGCCATAATTTTCTTCTTCCATATCTTCTCATATTCTAGTAGCATCCTTCTGTCACAGTTCACCAAGAACAATGAAGCATGATACCGATACGGATGCGGTACGATATGGATACCCAGAGATATGAAAAGACTATAAAAAATAGAATACGAATACGGCTAGGATATGTTAGGTTAAAATATAATTTTACAAGGACGGTAAATCGTTGTATTTTTTTTATGATGTTTTTAAATTTGCTTTGTTACTTGTTTAATTTTTAAATTATAAATATATAAAAATCACATATTGCACAACAAGGTCATTTAAAACACTACAAAAAATGATACTTATTTATTTTAGTACATCTTTCTCTCTAAGGAGCAACTAAAATGTTAAACATTTATATTTTCTTCTATGAACCACGGGTACAAATACGGATACGACACGATACAGACACGGCAATACGGGAAAACCTAAAAACAATATGATACAGGTATGTCGGGGGATACGGCTCTAAACATTAATTATTTCTAAGATTATTGGTCATGTACTACGCATCAAAAGGAGCCAAACGAAATAGAAGAGTAGTTGAACTTTTAATACCATTATACTAGGCATTTAACACATTTCGATTTTTAGAAGTCCTTCAAAATAGAAAGAAAGATTCCTTCTAACTTCTACTCATATCAACTTCAACGTTCAATTATCAACTTCAATTGCATTTCTTTCGCCTTCATCGATAAATATCAATGCTTCCATATCTAGCTAATCAAGGGAAGGACTTGCAATTTCAAGTATACTGGAACCCTCAAAGCATTTTCATATCAGTCGAGAAGCCCATATCTAGATACGAAATCTTCTTTGTTGCCAATGTTTTCATAGAAAATGAGCGAGCAAGTTGCCATTTACAAACCCTACAGAAATCAAGCATTAAACTATTGTAGGATCGAGAAACGAATGATGATGAGTCCTTCGAAGATCAAGATATACACATTTCTTCGCTCTGTCTTCGTCAAAATATGCAACGAAAGAGGGCGCAAAGAGAGAGAGAGAAATTGAACCTGAAGTGCAAAACTTCTCAATCGCAATGTCATGATCGACCATGAAGTCTCCAGTGGTCTAGGGCTTTTTTTTATTGCTTACTATTGTGAACTAAGCACAAGTATTGCATATGTAAAGATGTATTTACAATTTGCGCACTTATATTCATTGTCTATTTTTTACCCCAAAAGTATCCTGCCGTATTCCTAAAGTATCCACCATGTATCCAAAATGCATCTGAAATTAAAATGATTTAATTTTAATGTTGGACACTTATTTTATGTATCTAACACGTATTGTTGAGTATTGGGTGTGGATCGATATCCGAGCGTATTTGATACACATACGTGACTTAGTTTCAGAGTTTTTGTGCTTCACAACTTTTTGTTATTCCAAATAATTTTTCTGTAATACTATGCAAGAAGTACCACAATCTTACCTTTATAAAAAATTTAGATACTTGATCTAGAGTATTCGAAAAGTATCCAACACGTCATGATATGTCTAAAATAAAAAATACTAATTTTTATATTATGGACACTCTTGAGATACATATCTTCGAGTATCGATATCCGATACGATACGGGTACAACTCCCATCAATAAATATACATGCTTCATAGACTAAGAGAGTCCCTAACTTGAACTAGAAACTCTAAGAAACAATGATTGAAGGACTAGTTAGCGTAAAACATAAAAATGGCCTGATGCTAGTGCAGATTCATGAAATAAGTACCACGAATGTGATTAAATGATCAATTAACATTGCACTAAGCCATTAAGTCATTGAAGTAATCTGTATGCGCAATAGTGGATCAGCTGCAACAGAATACTCAATAGATTATAAGGTTCTATCCAGTGGTTGAGGGGTCTAACAAGTCTAAGTAAATTTGCGCATTGCTGTCGAGAAACATCAGTTCCACATGCCTTGAAAATCAAGGATCTGTCTTCCAATAGGATTCCAACGAACCAGCTCCCACTGAGACTGCCCACGAATGAAAGTGTCACAGAATGATGGGATAGAGACTAGGGAGTGAGAGCCAGTAAACTTGTCATTGTGTGGCATGAGGATCCAGTTATGACCCTCATACTGTCACACCTACATATCCATTAGACGGCAACTCACAAAATGGCTCTAGATGTAGTATAGAAGTCTAGATACCTGAAAGAGCACAAGAGCTGCAGAAAGTGGACGGACACAAGCGTGCCAACAAAGCTCTTCGAGCTTCCGTTATATTATTGAAATGTAAGTAAGAAAGGTGGCTTCTAATATTCTAAAGTTAAGTTGCACCAAGGAATCAACCAGTAAAGATTAAAATTCATAGACATAATCACTAACCTGAGATGGGAATGCTGACTTGAAAGCCTTGGGTTCAATATTATAACCCCCAGGTCCAGCAGCTTTGTAAATCCCATACATCAGTCTCAGATCAAAATCAAACAAAAACAGCCTCATCCCTTTATAAATTTTCTGTACAATATCTTTCTTGCTTGCAGGCAGCCCAAGAACATTGAAACGATAGCAATCCTTCTTTGTCTTCGAACTGCACATAAAAATCATTCCCATACTCTCAGCCCTCTTCGACTCCTTTTTATTGCCTGACGATCCTGGCTTATCGTCCGCTTTTTTAGTTGCCAGTGTCTTGGTACCTATTCCCGCCATCTTATTCTTTCTGCTTCGTTTCCTTGGTCTTTTGACTTTCTCCCCAGAATTTGCTCCTCCTTTGTCTTTGTCTTGTTCATTTGTGTTTTCCTCATTTTCTTCTCCTTTTTCCTCCTCATCCTCTTCGTCACCCTCCTCCTCCTCCTCCTCCTCCTCCTCCTCCATCTCCGTCTTCTTCTTTCTGCTTCGTTTCCTTGGTCCATTGTCTATCTCCTTTGACTGTGCTCCTACTTTCTCTTCTTCTTGTTCAATTATGTTTTCCTCCTTTTCTTCCCCTATTACCTCCTCCTCTTGCTCCTCACCTTCCTCCTCTGCTTCCTCGTCCTCCTCCTCACCATCATCATTATCTTCTTCTCCTTCAATTTCAACTGACTCATTCTTTCGGTCAGCTTCCATTTCATCACCATGACTATTTTCTTTGTCTACAATTGCAGTCTCTCCATTCTTCTCTTCTCCCGTCGCAACCTTCCCATTCTTTGTTTCTAGTACCCCATTTTCTTCATTCGTTACTTCTTTGCTAGCATTTTCTTCCTCTTCTTTACTCTCACAAGCAACACCAGTTTCTTGGCCATTCATCTTCACTGGGTTCGAGCTAGAAACAATAGCCTTTCCTTTCTCATTGACCATTGTTATCCTCTATAAGCGCCGGGGAAAAAGAAAAAGTAAGATAACCCGGACAAAACCCCCTAAACTAAGATAAGTAGCCAAACTGAGCTAATCAGGTAAAGCTCATCCAAAGCCCATCCAAAGAAAGAAAATAGCAAAATCATGTCAACGAAAGTTTAAAAAAAAAAAAATCTAGTGTTCGCCTGACAAATGGAAAAATTAATCCGATAACCTATACAAGAAAAAGTTACGAAAACACATCCAATTGAATTATTTCTCGTCAGTCGAGTGAAAATTAAACATCAGATAAATTCGAAGATTTGAGAAGCCCTAATAATTGAGTGCAACCAAAGTAGTCGATTCTATAACCGCACAGATCTCCATAACGTTTGGAGTCATGTAAGTAGCAAATCCAGAACAAATAACAAACACCTTCTTCTCGGTTCTGTTTCCGAGGACAAAAACAGAAATTTGTAAACATAAATGAAAGGAGAAATGAAAAATATATTGGGAATCTACATACGTTTAGGGTTAACGATTTAACGACCCAGGGCCGACCCTGAGCTGAAGCCTAAAATGAAGGGGGCCTAATTGCATAATATTCCTCGACATCTGGGTTGAATGGATTCGCGACATCCCATTTCTCCTTCAAGGTGTATTCATTTACTAGACCCAAAATCTATCATATTTAAGCATCCAAAAATTACCACACACGCTAACCACACACACACACACACGTACAGAGAGAGAGAGAGAGAGAAACCTGAGCTTATCGTCGCCGGAGCTCTGCACTTCTGATCTGATCCGATGGTAGTTTAGGGCTTATAACTTTACATTCTTGGAACAATTATATAAAGAACCCTAGTGTTTGACCTGTTTCCCAAATACCCCCGCATTTGTACTTACTACAGTTCAAGCACAAGACTTTTAATTTAATAACAATTGCAGCCCTTTGTGATACTATAAACTTCTCCAGCGGAGGCAAAAAGCTTCAACAGGCATGATGTATTTAACCTTTGAATTTGCCAAGAAATTTAAATTTTGAGTTACCACGCCGTGCCGCAATTAATTTTTAATCATTATTTATTAAATTGAAATTACATTACATTATACAGTTGCGCAGATGAAGATAATGAATTAATTACAACCGATTTTTGTTGATTATCCATTGCTAGAAGATTCTATTTTATGATCCTGTGCCACACTCCCCCCGCCTTTTTCTAACACAATGTCCCATTTATTTCTTATCCCAACCAGAGTGCTGTGAAAAAAAAAACATATCACATATAACAACTATCAAATATGGCAAAAATAAGAGTTCGGATTCGAGTTACCTATACGCCACCAACTAGCTATGTTACACATCTGAAGCTCAAGCGACACTTTGAATCTCATCAGATCGTGATGAGTTAGTTAGCCACGAGGTAATTGCGGCTAAGAGTGACTTGTAGTGAAGAACCTTATTAGTTAAAGAGATAATCTTTTAAAGTAGATAAATTTTGTTATGATTTGGAGAGTATTTGGACAACTATTTTATTAGATTGTTGGTTTATCAATTGTAAATCGGTTAATTCTACAAATCTCATTCGTCTTTTCGATCTCATTTCAATTATATTACCATTTTATTGTAAGTAATAGAGATGTAATGATGATTGAATGTCGTGTCGATATGTATTGTGACTAACGACAACGGCAACACTTCATAAGTACATTAATAATAAAACGAGCCTCTCTAAATATAAAGGAGTTTCTATCGTTAAAAACAGATAGAGTAAATAAAATACAATCTCTGTCCCTGAGGTTTCTTGTTTATACATCTTAAGCCTTGACATCATGCTCTTCATACCTTATCTACAATCACTCTTTCCATTTCTATCAATTAGCACCGTCGATAACTTTCGATAACTTTGGACATAATGAATTTATCCTCCTAAAAATTGAAAGTCTCGTTTAAATCATATAATTATGAGAAAATACTCACGTTGATTTATCGAGCGAATGAGTACAAGTCTCGTTGCTCGGAAGCATCCAATTTTGACCACGCTGAGAGAGACGCCCAAGACTCTTGTAACATTTTCTTCATTAGTACCTTGATTAAGAAAAGGAAAAGTTCAATTACAAGCAACTAAAGCTCATCGCCATTCGACAATGGAAACATTTGTGATTTGAATTTGGGTTAATCATCCTCTTATGGCCAGCTTGATTCAACAAAAGGTGAGATTTTTAGGATGAATTCTCTTATGGTTCAAACGTAGCCTGAAAATTATGTCATTTAGCACAAACAGAGACATCACTTTGCATTTTGACAATGCTTTCGTTTTTGTTGTCTGCATAACCACCAATCAAGACGTGTGATAATTCATTGATGATAATAAGACAACTTGTACAAAACAATAGGTTCTTTATCAGATACACAGATGAAGAGTAGATACACTAAATTCTCAATGAAACAGCCTCGTTCTATCTCCAGTCATCTCCTATATATGTGTCCGTCGTGTTCATGATATGCTCTGTCAACTGCAAAGCTGGGAGCAGAGCTGCTCCAAACTGGTAGTGCTGTTAGTTGCATCAAACATATAAATCTTGCTCTTCCCGTTGCTTAGGCATTTCAAATTCAGCTGGTCTTGGATTGTGTCGGACTGCAGCACCACATCATTCAGAAAAAGATTTCAAATGTAAAGCAGATAAGAAATTTCTATTTTTTCCCTATAAAATCATACCCAGAAAAAAAAAAGTACAGTTTCTTAGACCAGCTAGTTCATAATTTCAGTTTGGCTGCCGAATGCTTGTGCTCACAATTTGATCCCTTTTTATTAGACAAGGATTTTATCCAATGTACTTACCACTAGGCTCACGGTGAGGTGCGTGCCGATGAGCCTCAGCCACGCTTCACAACTGCACATGGCCTCAAGGTGCTAGAGGTGCGTGATTTTTAAAACACTGTTCTCTATTCATGACTTTTTCTTTGCTGATCTCTCTTGATGTTTCTTTGACGTAGTATGAGTTTTATGGGATTAGTGGAAGAATAAGGGCTGAAAAAGAGGAATTTGATTGAACGAGTTACCTCGCAATAAACTTGATCCGATTTGCAGTTCCATAGAGGGGTAGGGACACAGCTCAAATAATGACACCAAGGACAGTGGTCATTCCCATCGAAGCCATGAAGGAGTAAAGCCAGGCCAGTAGCAAATCTGTTGAAAAAAGATAACTCGTGAATCAAAAGTAGAAGATAAAGGAATTGATAAAATCAAAGGCGTTTTCGCCACCGTTTTGGAACTAGCAACGTGAGTTCATTCAGCCAGTTTGGTTCAAGCAAAAAGCAGATCCATGTTCTTTAGACAACGAAGTCTCAAGCTACCATATTGTTGGAACTTATGGCTCATATGGAGGGGGCCAGAAGCCGAGCATAGTGGAGCGGAGCGGTATGGTACAACCTAATTGTGTTAGAGTTGGACTGTGCAACCTAATTAAAGTTGTATTCTGATTAGAGTTGGTTCTCCTAACCAAAATCGGATTAAGATTGGAATAGAGTATATCTATAAATACTCTTTATTATGTAATCTTGGGAATCAGATCAAATAACAAAATCTCGCTTCCCTCCCATAGGCGTACCCGGTTTTGGGGAACCACGTAAATCTTGTGTTGATTTTTTTACTGTTTCGTATTCAATATTGTGTGTGTGATTGAGTGATTACGCTAACACATGTATATGGATTTCACAAAATGATGAAGTCTTTGAAGGGTAATTATTTTTTTGCAGATCGCGTACTTTCCCCTTCTGAAGAGTGAAAGAAAAGTGACTTTGCTGCTACTACTATGACTATCTCTAGCTCTAGTGCCAAAAATGTGACTATGCATGTCCCATTCGTGCCATTAATATCAAATTATTATGCACTTCTGCATTGACTACTGCCAATGTTATATAAGCTCTTCTATTGATAGCCAGAAAGAAATTAGCCTACAGATTATCATGGTAAGGGTTGCAACACGAAACCAAAAGGACTAGAGAGAAGTTACCCGGCAACGAGGATTATGAGAGAGATAACCAGCAACACATACTGATACGTCTTATATTTGGGCTTCGACGAGTTCCCATAGTAACCTGGAGGAGAGTTCCTTTGCTTCACCCACGCATATTGTGGGCGGACCAAAAACACAAATCCAAGGAGAAAACCAGTTCCAAACCCTCCGAGGTGTGCAAAGTTGTCCACATGTGGCAGGATTCCCACAGCTAAGTTAATTGCAATGATGAGAACTAGAGTTGACAGTGCTGCAAACTGACGATTGAAAAAAAAAAAGAGGACACGTAAGATAACCAAATACTGGATATTTGCTGATTCAAAAAGGAAAAATAAAATAGAAACTCAGTTTAGCAAAGAATAGTTTGTGAGTACTTTATTGGTATATATCGTCCAATTTGTAAGGAGTTCGGAAAGCATGCCTCCTAGTAAACCAAATAGAGCACCAGAGGCACCCACAGAAATCGTTGTTCGTATGAACAAAGCTGACAACAAGCTCCCTCCAATTCCAGATATGGTGTACAGCAACCCTATCCGTACTGCAAAAAATTGAAAGTAAGTATGATTGAAATACTGTGAATATTGATCAATCAGAAAATATTGCATACAGAGTGTTCTGCAGGATTTCATATGAATTCTTTATGACACTGCCTTTTGTTCATTTCTACAATGCCAAATTCGGGTGAAATACAAGAGAGACGTGTTTTTGTTCTACTGGGAAACAAAATTCAAAAACTTAATTTACCCAAAAAAAAACTTAAATTTTGAGATGATGTAATCATGATTGAGCAATGTCAATAACTAAGACGAAATAGGGAATGACAATATGCATACCAAATCCAAACTCCTGCTCGAGCCGAATGCCAACGAATAGCAGACTCAACATATTGGCGAGGACATGAAAGACACCAGCATGTAACCATGTGCAAGTGATCAGGCGCCATACCTGGTGTTGTTCCACCACTTTCTTCACTTCTAGAGCCCCCATACGCTGTAGGCTGAACAAATTGGAACGATACAATTAGGTAGCAATTTTTAAGCTAAACTATTACAAAGACTGGTTACTGAATGCTAACAGTTCACAGAAGCAAATAAGTCTAATAGAAATAGCTAACCTGTGAACCCAATGGTTAACAGCTAGAAGTTGTGAAGTAACACACATAAAAAAGCACTTTCAAAACAATAATGTTAACACTAGTGACTACCAGAAACCACAATGCATTAACTGCTGATGAACCAAAATCCATCCACATCTGCAGTTAGTTAAAATAAAGAAATTATGTAGCCCAAGTGAGTTCTCGTTGCGAGGATTTTAACCTAAAGAAGTCATGAAGTTCAACAAGCTTCAACAACACTCACAAAATGGCAGACCCTTTTGTGGAATCTTACTAGCAAAAATACCAAATCTTTGCAATTTTTATAATTCAGTACATTCTGAAGCTGCAAAGTACATGTAGTTGATTAACCATGCCGAGTTTATAGTTAACAAAAATTGAAGTATAGATAAGTTTCTTGGAAGTTCTACAAGGTTTGATGAGAAATCATTATCACCCCACTTAGATGATATATTTGCGGTGTCATGAAAATCCTTGTAAAATATTCCTCCCCAAACAAAAATTCTCCTCTAAGAGTGGCGGTCTGGTGGTGAGGTGATTATTTTCACGTGGTTACGACTTAGGAATAGACCCCCAACGAGCTCCTTGAGTCACACCTGGTCACAGACCCCTGTGTTGTACCCCGCATTGCCAGGCCCGTCTAAGTCCTTTTGACAGGCTCCTTCGGACATGGTCTTGTTGAAAAAATAACAAACTTGGCATAGTTTGGATTTTGCCGAAGATGACGGGCACTCACAGCATATCTAAACTAAAACAGACGTGTGTGAAGGACAATGAAAGCAAAGAAACATTGTGGAGATGTACGACCGGAAGGCCAGACAGAGCTTCAAAGGAAACACTACTACATGTAAGAACTCGACGATACTTTACGTACTTCTTACTTCAATTCTTTTCTGCATACATCATATAATGGAAGACCCTTCCAATGCTGTCTCTTTCTTAGCGCTCCGCCCCCTTGTATTAGTCAAGGGAACTTTGATTATGCGGCTTTCTCTTATAGGGCTCCATTTTCTCTGATTGGACTCAGCTTTACCTACTTGACTCAACGGTTAGAGTATCGCTTTCATACAGCGAGAGTCATTGGTTCAAATCTCAAACCAAATCCAATAGTAGGTACAACCGACCAAAACCCCCGCTTTTGCCAGCATGACAGCAAGCAGGGACTGTCAGCAAGGAGTCAACTGAATGACCAAAGCATCGGTTGCTTCTGCTTGTGGTCTTCTTCGTCTAGACTCTACACACTAGAATATTACATTCATGTGTCCTCGCACATTGCAACACACATGTACTTCAACATTCTTCGAATGTCCCTTGACCTTACATCAATTATGTTGTCCATTGACATTAACTAAATTATTTCCAACACGCCCCTCCTACCCATTGTTTATCTAGCAAAAAAAAATTGTCTACTAAGGCATCATTGACAATACTCAGAGAATAATGGATGCTGAAATCAATAAAAAGCGATCTGGATCAAAATTCAAATCACACAATGTATAAAAGTCCTTCATTTCGAAACAAAAAAGGAAAAGAAAAAGAATGTCATTCATTGTCTAGTTCAAGTATTGAATCAAGCACATAATCGAGACCCATTAAATAAGCGAATCATACAATCAAAACTTGAAATTTCTGTCAACCCTTTCCTTAACAGAATGACTAGAATAACCTGACTTACGTGGCACCAGAAGGTCCGAGGAGTGGGTTTTCCTTGAGGGTCTGAAACGCGAACCGACCGAGGACATCGGCGGCCAAACAGGTATTAGAGTGTTTCGGGCAATCGTTGAGGTACATTGCAATGATAAAGAGTACAATGTTGATGAGCACGAAGGTGGGAACGAGCCATGAGAAGTGCTTCTTGAAAGGGCGATACATTTGGGACGGCCGTGGAGGAGACGTCGTGGAGCGGCGGTGGCGGTGGTGGTGGTTGGTGGTGTTGCCACTTGGGGAATGAACCTTGATTTGGAGTTTCTCCTCCCCCTCCACCGACGGAGAGTCAGAGAGCGTCCCCATCGCGGGTGCTTGAATTGAGGAAGGACTGGTCAGGATTAAATTTAGCAGGGAAACAACATTTGGGCGGATTGGAAGTGATGGTCGGGGTTTGGGGAATTCAAGGAATTAGCAAGGGGTGAGTGAATGGTAAGTCTAGAGGAATGGGGGGAAAGGTTGCTATATTTGGAGAGAGAGAGAGAGAGAGAAATTTCTAGCAATATTAGCAATACGTAGCTGTACTTTCCTTCGATGGCCAACGGTTATGAACAACTTTAAGAATGTGCACAGTGCACATGTTTATTGTTGTTTGTGTTGGCTTAATTCACGTGTCATTTGCTTACCTGGAATATTATGCATATATAGATTTTTTTTTAATAATTGAGGTATTTGGTCGTCTTGAAATCAAGTTGGAATAAAATTTGAGAGAGTTTCTATCTAAATTACCGATTAGTCTTCAAGTCCTGGATGAAAACAACCGGACAAACTCTCAAATAGCCCCAAGTATTAAGTTGTCGAATTTCGACCGCAGAATGTTTGAGGTTACTGTTCACCTGCTTTACCACTTAGACAAATCTTTGAGGTTTAATATATAAGCATATGAAGAGGGTTTTTGTGTCAAACAAAAATGAAAACTACATATGGATAGAAAGCATAAGTACCCTAAATTATTTCGGTAGATAAGCGGTTTTCATAGTTTCTCACGTCTTCGTTAACTAAACACGTGTTTTTTCATTCAGTACTCTTGTAAACAAGCAAAGAAGAGAAAGATTTACGAAAAGAAAGGTAGGAAGAAGAATTTAATGAGTCTTTGTGATCAATTCATCAGTTTTTAGTACTAATTTCTTTATATTATGTATGTGGCATTTTCTTGTTGAACAATGTTACGTACGCAGATCTGTATACTACACAAGGGCTCCACGTGCATCCGATGGTCCGGATTGTGTACACAATCTAACTTTCTCTTTCTTGTTTCCGTTTGGAAGCTCTTTGTTTACATAGTTTTATAAAGGCACCCTTTGTCTATGTGTTGCTTTCTTAAGATGAGAAGTTCAATTTTTTAGCATACATAAAATAGATACCAGATAAATTTCCAATTTTCCAAACCAAGAAGAAGAAAACAATAGAGCATACAAAACACTCACAGATAATACAAAGTCAAAAGGACAATGTCCCTTCTGATACCTCAGTCATAAAAACAAACACCAACTTTCTCTTTGGACAGAATTCAAATTCAAATATTTTGATTTTTAGTCAAACCAACTGTTCTCTCTGGGTTTTTGCAAATTCTAAATATGGTCGACCCCTTGTGTTGGCATGGTCTTTTAAGTCATAAGACTTTGGAGATTGCTTTCTTCTACGGTTTTAGGTTTGCCTAGTTCATGGAGAGAGTTGTCAAACGTTCAGCTTTAACATGGTCTACAAATAATATAAGCTGCGGAATTGCTCTCTCGTAAATTAGTCAATGTAAACGTACGTAATTAAGTTGATTCAGACATTTTGAATTATTAAAAATAATTGTGAGTATTGTCTTGTACACTGTTGTGTACAAAAGAAAGACTGATTTACATCTGTTGAGCTACATATATAGAATAGGGAATAGAGTGAGTGTTGGAAATTGTTATAGTTGTTGTTACAGTCCTACTTTTGTAATTATGCAGAAAGGAATTTGCTTGGCATGAGATTCGGCATCAAACTTAAGTTCGTGATCCATGCAACTAACAGCTTAATTTTATAGTATTTGACCATTCCCTCGAAACCAAAAAGACACCCGGAAATTTATTTTCGCGCTTACTTTTTATACAAATAAAGTTTTTTTTTTTTTTTTTAAAGAAGAAATAAAGGATATGAATAAACAAGAGAAAATATTTTATCTGGACTACTCGGTAAACCCATTTTATCCGGGTAACCAATCACAAGGAGTCACCTCAGCAAATTTTAAACGCAACAGTACTTCACATGGTGCATTACACACAACATCTCTTCTTAACCACGGGGTTTATAACCATTTTGGTGGGCCTTAATCTTGGATTGGTGTTTTAACCGGTCAAAATTGGACTAGGATTTTTTGTCGTTTAGTTTACTTCAGAAGATAAAATAAATACTAAAATAAAAAGAACGTCTCTGATATGGGGATTTTTAGCTGGAAGATTTCAAAAATTCTATGGGTACCTATTTCATTTTGGGAGAAGGGGACCCTGTTATGCGCTGTGCACAGCAGGGTGAGCTGCGGCCAAAACGATGTCGTTGTGGAGCTCAAAACACTGCCCGAACAATTTTCTGTCAGTGTTTTAAGCTCCAAAACGACGTCGTTTTGACGCGCAGCATATACTCACACAGCAAGGGCCCCATTTCCTTCATTTAAAATCTCACACAAGTAATCTGACTCCTTTCAATTTTTAATATCGGTACCCATGGTCGAATTCGAAAGATTTTGATGTAGTTTGATTTATTTTTTGCAGCTTAAACCATAAGATTAATTGAAAAATTTCTCGTGCTCCCATCCTCTCAATTATATATGTGTTCTGGTCCAATATTGGGTGGTCTGCATCACCAGATCCTGAAATAAGGACCAAATAATGGAAATTAAATTTGTAATTGGATTAGAGTGTTAATAAAACAAAAAATGTGTTTTGAAGTTAATTGACAAAATCGAATTCATACCGTGAATGTAGATCCTTGTGAAAATGTTGACAATGAACCCTTAATTACGACAGAGTAGAAAAACAAAAAATGAAAGATTGTTACCGGAAAAAAAAAACATAAAACTTCCACATAAAAAGGCATGTCAAGCTACCTGAAAAAAGTTTTATACACCGTGAAAATTGTGGTGGGTAGATAGATTAGGATTGTAGGGGACACTTACTTTTGCATTTGACCTGAACAAGGAAAAATATACTTGAACTTAGAATTACATCAAGATAGAATATCAGCTTGCTTGGTTTTGTAAAGAACAAAAACATACTTACCATGCTTGCTTTTGTAGAGGGCAACTAGTTTTTATATGCCCTGTGTTCTTGCAAATGCTACATTTACATTTGTTACTCATAGAATTCTCCTTTTGATATTTTTGTACAAGAGATTTGGGCCGCCCCCTGGAAGTAACATGTGGTGGATCGTGCAAAGTAAATACCATGTTGGACAAAACTTGACTTCTAACTTCAAGTAGTGTTACACCTTCCAAATCATCAACATTCTCAATTTCAACGCGCCATCATCTATGGTTAAAAGTTCTTAATGCAACTTTCTCAAAGTGTAACATTTTGTATTGTCCCTAATTAAACTCATTATTACTTTACATCCAATTATGGTCTCGGATCAATTTGTAACCTTTTTTTTGCTTCTTTTGATAACTTGGATGACGATATCCTTCTCTATGACAAGTAATTTCTACTTTAATCAGTGAATTATCTTTGTGCATGAGATCGCTTATTATGATTTTTTCAAATACTAAAACCCTTTTTCCTTGCATATGCTTTATAACAAGCCACGACATCGTCTAATTCATCAAAACATCATACCTTTGCAGGGCTCAATTGGATCCATTTTTTAACATGGTTTTGTTGGTCCATCATTTACATTTTCCAACAATTTTGGATCGTTAAAATGCGGCATTCATTCTGACTCAACAAAAAAATCTTCAGAGCAACGATCAACCAACATCGTCTCAAATTCATGAGATGTATTTGCCATTACTAATCTGCAATACCCATTAAATAGCATATTCAAAACAAAGTTGTCAATTTTTTGATTAAAAAAGCCACAAAATCAATCTCCAAAAATTACAAAATAAAGAGAAGTTTTTGTTGATGAACAACAGTAAGAGAATTTGACATTGTAACGTCCTGATTTCTCAAGACATTAATTAAAATATTTTCTTATTTATTTTATTATTAAGACATAAATCAAAGAAATGTCACTCTTATTATTAATTAAAACAACAGAAAATGTGATAACTTAGAGTTTTTAAGGACAAAAGTAAAATTGACAGAAATACCCTTCGGGGTTTACATTTATTTAAAAAAATAAGATAAACAGAACATCTAGGGGTAAGGCAACCAAACTCCGTCAAGATCTTCTCTAGCAATTCCTAACTTTACCTGTTCAGGCGGATTCTCCAACTGCTCCTCAATATTTGGTATGAAACACCAAGGACAGAGAAGTTGCTCCAAATGATTAATGAAACTCAGTAGAAAATTAAACCCGAAAAACCAACTCAGAGGTTATGTATGTGCTTAATAAGATATATATGAACAGTGTAAGTGATAACAGAATAAACCACAGACTGAAATACATAAGATAAACACGTTGGTATGTTATGAATTAAATCTTTTTAAGTTTCTAGGAATTCTATTGAGGAACGCTGTTTCCTACCCAATTATCTAATATAGAGCGTTCAGTTGATATTGACCAGTCCTTACCTACCTAGGGTCTGTAGTCTGAGGTTATATACTCGACTTGAATACTGACCCGACAAGAAATGAACCTTCTACCGTTCACCCAGGTCAATAACTACCTCACCCTAGTTAGATCCGACCGAATGTGGCGTCACCAGGTTAGGTACCAACGAACCTTAGTCGTTTCCCCTTAATCGGCTCAAGGACGCCCAAGACACTAGTTGTCACTTTCTCGGGATCCGGAGCTGCCTTTGCAGATGTCCCTGAAGTCACCCTCAACCATCTCTAATAACTCCTAGTTGGGGTCCTTTCAACATATCAACAATACAAAATATGAGACGATGCCCCACAATAATTTTGCCATGACGAGCCTTCCAACTTAGTTTTACTCTTTTCCATTAATGTTCACTTACTTGTCTCTATACAATTTCACTACTTATAATGCACACTCGACAGCCTCCGATGTCTTATCTAAGTGTCATTCAAATCGGTGTTCTTAACGTTCAATTTATGTTTTTCCCAAAGTACAATTAAGTGAACTCTATAAGAAATTGGACAGCGTAATGATCGTAAATTGAACGTAACTCAAAATCTAGAGTTTCAATAATAGCACAATATAGTAGCCCAATGGCTCAACAATATTAACATATACACCACATTAAAATGGCTTGTCGGCTCAAAAAACCAAAAAAAAAAAAAAAATACATCTTATGTAAATCTCTCTCTAATCCATTCTCACGCTATGTTAAAATCCTCTGCTGCTATCTCATATAAGAATAAGAAACTACCTAAAATGCCTGAATGTCCTCCAAGGATAACATATTCACTAGTAAATACTAATGGTTTGTAATATTCTTATTCCAAATTTCCACTGTTATATCAACCAAATAGGAAAGCTATGGATAATGCAAGATTAATATAAAAGATTATAAAATATTCACTAGTGGAAACTAGTAATTTGCAGTGCAAGTGTCTTGCCATAAGAGGTAAAATGAAGTTAGGAAAAATAATAATAATAAATCCACATGTTAGTTTGTGAGCCCATTCATATTCTGCCATTGTTTGTACAAAACTCCACTTTCTAAAATAAAAGAGATGACAAGGAGTTATATATGAAATTTTAGATTCAAAAGTAAAACTTCATGGTAAGCCGAACATGTCAAACTTCGTAGCGTAATTTAGTCGAATATGTGTTGTGCAACTCTCTGGGTTCTTGAACAGAAATGAACAGAGAACTACTTCTTTGCACACCCCTTAAAATTAATAACAGAGTAGACTAAGTATAGATTTAGCTAAGAACTCCTACCATTTGTTGTTCATTTGACATAAAAAAAAAACTAAACACTGTCACTCGTTAGACATAAAATCCAACCAATTAGTTTATGAGTTGCTTGTTCCAAAATCTATAATCTAACAAACTTAAATCATGCGATTTGAGTAGAAATTTCAGCGATTAAGAATTTGAACACATCACCTAAGGATGGAAGGTAATTATCCCTATCTCAAACGTGCGACTGGCGAAGAAGGGAAGTGACTTGACAAGGAACTTAACAGAAATTGTCTTAAATAGTGATTTTTCCGTCCTTTGAGCACCTCCTTTCTCTCCCTTAGTCCTTGGTTTCCCTCACGAGTACTGATGCTAAAAATGGCGTGCAAACAAAGGGAAAGGATGGCTTCCATAGCTTCTAAAACTTAAAACCCACATTAAAACTCTTAAATTCTCCCATCAAATGCCCATAATAGCCAATAAAAATCACAGTGCATACAAAAACTAACTGACCTAGAATTCTAATGGTTTTGAAGAGGAGTAAAGATAGGAAAATTATTTGACAAGTCTCACCTCACAATAACACTCAATCTTAATCGTCGATCACAAAAAACTATCCCATTCGCTCATCAGGAAATAAATACAAATGACTAAATTTAACATACAGTAATTATTGAATTTAAAATTTCAATTTTTAACACATAACAATTTAGGTTATTACAAACAGAGAAATCTAGATCCACTAATATAAAAAAAAACATACATGTTCGTGGGTGAGGAATTGTCGTCGGGGAGAAGGAAGAGGAACATCCGTTTCTTTATTTATCTTTTGAAGTAAACTAAATGGTAAAAAGCCCCGGTCCATTTTGACGAGGGTAAAACACCAACCCAAGGTTAAGGGGTGACCCACCAAAATGATTATAAATTCCTTGGTTAAGAAGAGATATTGTGTGTAAGTATTTAATGCGCATGTGAAATTCTGTTGCTTTTAAAATTTGCTGAGGCGATTTCTTATAATTGGTTACCCGGACAAAGTAGGTTTACCGGGTAATCCGATTAAAACATCAAAATGAACCTAGCGTAAACCTAATTCATTATGAGCAGAGTGTTGGAGCGTAATATCCTCCTTGGGATCTTGAGGCTACTAAAAAATTAAAATATTATTTATTCTTCATAACTATAACACGAAAAAAAATATTTTGCTACACAAGGAGCCTCAGTGAAAAGGCATTCTCTTTTTTTTTTTTCCACAGAAATCAAACTAGCCATAAATCAAGTAATAATTCTCACAAATATAAAGCGATTAATTTCAAATATTGTGTAACAAAATACGGAATATAAAATTAGTAATGATCTGTTCCCAGCTGTGGAAGGATCTGTTTATTTAACTTAAGTTATTATGTATGTATTCTTTTCCTTTGACAAGAAGCGTTTGTAGTCCAACGGTCAGGATAATTGCCTTCCAAGCAATAGACCCGGGTTCGACTCCCGGCAAACGCATTATAAATCATTTTTTTCTTTTCGGAAAGGCCAAACGCCCAAGGCCAATCACAGGAATGAAATCTCGGTGTCCCCGGGACCACCAGATAACGATATTTTGGCGCGAAAACTAACCACAACCTCAGAGGGTATTTTCGTCATGATATCACTATTAAATATCCCAGAATTGTAAGCTAGTGGTCGATACTCGAACTGAAGCCCTCCTCCCATTTCAACCGCACGTTTTTTTTTGTTTTGTAACGTAACCCGTACGGTCCTACTACCACCACCAGTATCGGCGGCTGCAGCAGCTCATGCCTCGATGGCCACCGGCGCGAGTACCTCCGCTACGACTCACGTGATAGGGTCCGCCGTCATCGACCTCGCGCGAAACAACCGCACTGGAGCTACGTTCTCTGTCCGAATATCGACGAAGAGCAACGGCGTTTTCACTCGAGACGAGCGGGACCCACTCGCCGAGGGGCCATCTTGTATCTTCGTCGGCCCTATCGAAACTGCCCGCAAAGAAACCCTAGAAGCCCTCTATCGTCAGGTTTCCTTATTTTACCTCCTTCGCTACTTCATGTGGGATTCGAATTCGCGTTTTACATTGGTTGCTTCGTCAATTGATGATGGAAAAGAAACTCTTTTGTAGCGGAATTGCAAATATGTTGCTTCAATTTGGCAGAGATGACTATTAGTCGTATTATATGCATACAGTGCGACCAAAAAGTTACATATATAGATGTTTACATACGTTTAGCATATGTCCACTCTGTATCTGGCCCATTAGGTCATCTCCAATGCTGTTGTTAGTTTTGTATGCTAAAGTCTGCGTTGTATGATAAAAGGTTCAAAAGTGGGAACAAAGTTTGTGTTCGATATGATAAATAGTGTGTTATAATTAAGTAAGTGGATGAGTGATCCAATAGTGTCGTCAAGTGTGTTAAAATGCGTTATAAGAAATGTATAATTGTTTACATGTGTACTTATGATGTGCTCATGTCCTTTATGGCTGGCACTGACGTAGGCACACATCTAGCCGCAAGTCTACAATATGTTTCTCAATTTCAACTGTAGTTAGTTGTAACATGCGCAAGTAATCCTTAGGTTGTTATTTCATCGCAATAATTGTCGTTCAACTAGAGGCGAATGACAAGTAATCCTTAGGTTGTTATGTCCATATTGATTATCTACAAGCAATGTTTTCGAGGCTTGCCTTGAGGCACAGTGCACCATGAATGCCTTTTGGCGTATATTCTGTAGCGCTGAACCACAAAGGTTATAGCCTCGACAATGGAGGCGTACGCCTTTTATGCCTTTTGCGCCCTGACACTATAGGCAAAGGCCTTCAGAGGACGGAAGGAAGAAAGTTATTTTTGAGTTTAAGTTATTGAACTTTGTTGCATACTTTTAAATAATAGATTTAGAGCCCTTTTAAAGGTTGAATCTATTAATGCACTCTGTTTATGGGTTAACATGCTTTTGGGGAGTTTTTTTTTACTTTATCCTGATTTTTAGTAATTTTTTAGTGGTTTACAATCATTTTTATTTTTTGTATACATAAAAAAGAAACTGCAAAGGCATATATGCCTCGAGACTTGTGCCTCGCCTCATGAGAGGTCAACCGCCTCGCCTTGCGTTTTTGCCTATGAAAACATTGTCTACAAGAAGTTGAAGAAACTCTGAAACTAGAGAAACCATGTATTTGATGATAGGAGTCATATGACATTATAGTGAAATTAGTCCTTTAGTGATGGATTTATGGTGGGTCTATCCATTGAAGCCCTGCCTTTTGCTGGAACTTGTGATTTACCCTTATGAGACCTAATAACGAAATGGATTGGATTTGCATGAATATGTCTTTTTAATGGTTAAGGCTTAAAATTGCAACCATCTTTAAGAGTTAAGCCAAATAAATAGAATTGAACATGTTCACGCTATCTCTTTCTTCTACTCCGTCAGTATTTTCTCACGTTTCTTATTTCTTGTTCTTGTTCTTGTGCTAGGCCTGTCATGCTTATTACAGTGGGAATCCCTTAATAGTTGATGACATGTTTGATAGAGTAGAGGTAAAGCTGTGCACTATCTTAGATGATCTGTGGCTACATCACCATGATCTTTGACTCTTTACGCATTAAACTTATATAGTATTACAACTGAAACAGTTGAGGTTACGGTGGTATGGTTCAAAGTATGTTGTCAAGTACCCACGTTGCAGTCTTAGGAGGCAGTCAACATATGCTGATGCTGAGGTAATTTTATCCCGACCTTGGTTTTTGTACACATACATGTAGCTACAGTTGTGCTACATATGATGATGATGCAGTATTATTCCAGTTTTCTATTCTTCATATGGTGATTAGGCAATATTATCCCAACCTTCTATATTGCAAAATATGTGTTATTAGACTTGTGCATTTTTTTATCCAATGATGGCATTAGCTCTTAAATCTTCAGCGTTGCCAGCAACCTCTTTTTAGAGCAAATGATCAGTGACTAATTTGGTAGGATTTTGTCCAGATCAGAAACAGTCTCCCGCAACTCTTCCCTATATGGAACTTCTCTATTTTTTTTGGCTTTCCAATGCATCGAAGAATATTAAGAGTTCAATTTGTAATTCTCTCCTTGATTTTCTCAACGGTATCTGAGATTCTGACTTCAGTATGTAGATTCTTGTGGACAAGGTCGTTCAGTTGTTATCCATTTGAAGATTTAATGACGTGTATGTAGGGCAGGATGATCCTTCACAGGTCTTCATGTTAGCAAGCGTGTGGCTCCTGTTCCTTGGTTTTGGCAGTTCAGCGTGTCTCATCCCCGTAATCTACAGTATTGGTCAAGCTTATCAAGATGCATTCATTTCCGGATTCTATCACAGCAGCCAGCCATATTGGTTACAGTTTCTTGACATGTTGAATAGCATGCTTTTTATGGCATTGGGGTCTGTGGTTGGTTATCCAATTGCATCAGCTTCTGGTAATAATCTTTTCGCCTTCTACTGGCAGATATCTATTCAAGATTTCTCTACCATTTAAGTCTTGACTTTACAAAGAATAAGCTGGATAATGATAACTTTACAAGTAATTGAAGCAGACTAGAACTTGATTCTCATTGGGGAAATGCATCCTGAGTTTTGGAGTGTCTTATGGGGACAAAATTTTTTTGGAGAAAATAGCTGAATTACTCTATTAAATTTCATTGACAGGAATACTTGCTAGAGAAATGGGAAAACAGAACATGTATTGTTATTCTGAATGGTTTGAAATCTGCTTGTTTTCATGCTTATGTGTAAATTTCAGAGGACATATTACCTGAAGTTTGCTGCTAAAGTTTGTCTTAACTGAAGTGCATTTCTTACCGCCAGCTGAAAAGCCCTTCGGTCCCTTCCCCACTGTCGTAGATCAATTTTATGTTTAACATTCCAAGAAATTTTAAACTAAATCTTTTAGATTTAAGGTTGGGTCTTTAGAATAAGTTAGTCCGCAATCAGAAAATTAGCTAACTTCAGTAACATATTTTTCGCTTGGGGAACCAGCAAATAAAGCCGACCCCAATTGATTTGGGACATAAGGCTCAGTTTGGTTTGGTTTGGTTTTGGAACCAGCAAATAACCTGCAGTTCTCTTTTGCTATTATCATCCTAATGTCATGTTTCATATGAAAACTTCGTGCAGTTAGAGCGCTTGAAGGTCTTTGGAGGAATGACTTGATAGCACTCAAGGGAGCATGCCCAAATTGTGGAGAGGAGGTTTTCAATCACAAATAAGCTTGTTTCCTTTCAAAATTTTCGAAGCTCATACCTTTTGTTTTAGTTGTCGATATCAATTTTTCAGTTATGCCCAGTAACGAAATAATGGTTCAACTTTCAATGAAGTACTGTAAAGCCTTCAATCCTTTGCAGGTGTTTGGATTTGTGAGATCAAATCAGTCCAATAACTCTCCCCATAGAGCGGATTGTCATGTATGTGAATGCTCTCTGGAATTCCGCACCAAGGTTGAGGTAAAAGCAGTTTGCTTATATTTGAGAATGCATACTTCACGAACTTGAACAATCGTTCATTTTTTCCACATAAGAAAGCAATTAGGAAGGAGAATAACCACTGTAGCATTGAGGAATAAAGGAAGTTTATAGGAAGGATAGATATTCATGGTTGTTCTTATGCTTAAAAAGAAACAATTATGGTACATTTTATCATTTGATTTGGTAGTTTGTGTTCCTTTCAAATCGTTTTCTGATAGTTTAACATTTTGAGTCATTAAATGGAGTTGAAACTAAGGGCCCATTTGGCATAGTTTGATTATTGGATTTTTGGCTTATTTGGTGGCCAATAAGCTAACCCCATTTGGCATATTTTTTTGGTCCACCTGGTTTGTGAAGCTCAAAAATAAACACCCTTACATAGCATGATATATTACAGAAGTGCTCCTTTTACTTTAATTTTTATTTTAAGTTTCTGAAGGTATAGGGATGTCTGATGTCTCCTCTTACACACTTTCACACAATAGGAGGACAATTTCATAATTTCACAGTCAAAAAATTAATTTAGCCAATAATAATCAAATAAGCCAATAATTCCATAATCAAGCTAAGCCAAATGGGGCCTAAGAATAGCATCGTATAGTCAGCAATACAGATCAACCATAGTTGGAGAATTTGAAGTATATAATGGACCAAGTTTTCATTTTGGGACAATGATACCTATATAAGCCCTGACATTATCGTAGGTTGATTAGATGGGTTCGACAAACTTTCGGTTCTTCCTTTGTATAATCGGCTCTTTCTTTCACTCTAAACATGTTCTTCCTCTTATGATTTTATTGTTCAGCAATCCATCTCAAGTCCGGATAGACATTGGGTTCATGGTCGCATTTACTTGACTAAACAGAGAGGCAGGAATCGCAACCAAAGATGGAAGTAAGATGCTGTTCCAGTTGAACGGTTGAAATACCGAGAATTGCATACCATATCACGATTCTTTATCTTACAATTTTTCTCCTTTTGGGAACTTGTAATAATCCTAAGAGAAA